>OV702284.1:252830737-253405737 GCA_916181665.1 Avena sativa | reverse complement strand
TAGGATTTAGGCTCATTTGCAGAAAGCAATATAGTTTTGTCCTATCTTTTCAAAATAGTTTTGATCTTTTGAAAATCTTTCTGAACTCCTTGGAAAACTCCAAGTGCTTCTAATCCCTTGTTGACACCATCAAGTTTTACTTTGAGAAATTGGAATGTCGAGATCTTCCATAGCTTCAGGCCTTAGTTGCTCAGAGTTGTCCATAACCGGGGACACGGCTAAGTACTTACAATTTGATCTTCTGCAGAAGTTGTACACTTTACCCACATGACACAATCTCGTCTTGACACCACCAGTGGCCGCTGGATAAGTACTCACCAAATGGAGTACCGGCAGATCGAGAATGTGACAAAGTCTTTCCATAGAAGTCCTCCCATTACACAATGCTAGCTTGTCTACCAGGCACCAATGTAACGATATATTTACAATACACAATTCTAGTTAACCTGAAGATGCCAATGCAAGGGTCTTCCACTATGTAGTTGACTAAGCCAGAGCCCATTTAGCATGTGGCTATACACGGAAGCCAATGTACGAGAAACATGTTCAATCTCTAAGTCCCTGGGTGGTTTTCTTCTAGTGCACATACAAAAAGATAGCCATATAAACATGGTTCCCTTTGTTGCCACCTTGTCCAAAATTGAGTATCCTCTTTCCACCCAGGTGGTTCATTGAGTACTTGTTTTATTATATAAAACATATATTTTTTCCAACACTTTATATAATCATTTCATGTATCCCATCCCAAATATATAGCAGGGCTAAGCATACTACAACTACAATGTTTTCACTAAGGAAGATATAAGGATATCCTAATAGGATATAGCATAGCATAGAAATATAGTAGTCCTATCATGCATGCTACAAAAATCCACTAAGTGTAATGAAAATAGTAGGACATGGATGATAGTGTCACTTGCCTTTTTAGTAGAGAATGTTGGTTCACTTCTTGATCTTGCAAATATCACACTCTTCTAACTTCACTACAATTCAATCAAGCAAACACATTTTCAAACTAACATTCAAACAATTTATCACACATAAAATAATAGAAACAAGGCAATGCATGCAAGCATGCAAAAGATGGTTTTATTTAGAAAAGTGGTTTCTATTAGGCTTTAAACATTTTAAAGCTCAATGTGGTCATTCATTAAAGTGGTAAAACCATTTGCAAAAGGTTTCATCTCATAAACCAAATATTATGCTAAGGTGATATTTTATGTTGTTGAAAATATCTTTTAGCAAAGTAATAAATTTATATGGTTCATCAAATATGTTCTTAAATCACAAAACTTGGTTTTTAGGGTCAGGAGGTTTGAATCAAATCATTTCCCAAAGGCTTTACTCAAAAATCATTTCTAAACCATAAACTATATTTTTATTTGACTAGAAATGTGCTAATTCAAATATTTATTCCTTAAATTCACGAAATACATTTTTAAATCCATAAGTTGGTTCCTATGGTCAGTAGGTTCAAAACAAACCATTTAGCAAAGATTTCTCCTTAAAATTTTATCTAGAACAATTTTTATATTCAAATTATGCCTACACATGTTTCTGCAATTTCAACCAATTTTCCAGAAGCAAAACATTAAACAAAGTGCATGGTTTCAAAGTACTTGTTCTGCTGAATCCATTGATATAAAATTTGCAAAATTTGGACGTGTAGATTGAAAGTTATGAATTTTATAAAATCAAACATCTAATAGAACATTTCTGTTTTTAAATCCACACCTAGGCCACGTGTCTTAACCTCATTGGGCGATACCGCTTCGCTGGGATCGACAAATGCGGTGCGTTAGATCTCACTTAAATCGTACGGAACAGATCGTTTCGTACCCCTTCGTTATAATCTAATCTTAACTAGACGATTTAGATCTAACAGCTACAGCGAGGCTACCAGAAACTGGCGTTGGCGACGATTCAGGAAGCGAGGGAGAGGGAGGAGTAGCTCACCGTGCTCGAGGGTGTGCGGTGAAGCTCAAGTTGAGGTTGGATACTCGAGGGGCGCACTAGAGCAGCGGCTATTGCTCGCCGGAGCTAGCAGCGGCGCCGGATGCTTCTGCTTGTCGACGGGGACGGAGCTGCAGGTCACCCTAAGGCAAGATAAAGGCATGGTTAGACGCGAGCGAGGGTGGGGATTACAGGAGCATCATCGGGAGGGTTCGGGGCGGCCTGTACTTACGAGCAGGGGTCGCTGGAGAAGTGGCAGACGTCGGTGGTGCTCAGGCGAGCTTGTTGCCGACGTTGTGGAGCGGGCGCGAGCTAGTGGTACTGGTAGGTGCGCCTGACGATGGGGAGCAAGGTAGTGATGCCAGGGAGTGGAGAGGTGGCCGGAGTCGCCGGGATTTTGCCTGAGAAGCTTGTCAGAGCAGAGAGGTCCGAGCTCGCAATTTGCGCAGCCTAGAGGCAGGGAGGAGGTGCTGCTTGGGGGGAATGGAAGAGGAGAGCGAGGCGCTTAAGTGAGCGTGGTCGCTGGCAAGTTTAATCCCTCCATCAACGCGAATTGAGCTCCGCATTCAATGGCAGAAACGGCGAGGGGGACGTGGTCGCGGGTGAGACGACGACTGACGACATGGGACCACGCTGTCTGCGAGAGAGGGGGAGAGGGAGTGGGGTCCTGTTGTCAGCGACGGGGTGGGTTCTTTTCTGAGTGAAAAACGGTTCACTAGAGGGGGAGCAGGTGGGCTGCGAGTTGGCCTGGACTGGGCCTGTTGGCTGGGTTGGGTTTGATTCATTTTTTTATACTGAACCTTTTTCTTTTTCTGTTTTGAATTTCTGTTTTGATTTTTCATTCAAATGATTCAAACTCCAAATGAATTCAAATCACCACCAAACTCTAGGTAAATTTTAATTATGTTTATCAATATATTCCAAAGTCCAAAATAGAACAATTATTTTTAGGATTTATTATTTATTAAAAATAAATAAAAGGGCTTTAGTTTTTATTTCAAATAGGTTTAAAACTCTATTTGACTTTCTAAATTTTTCCAAAACCTTTTCAGTAGGTTTTATTAAAAACATAACACTTTGAAATATAATTGAAAATACTATATTAAGTTTTAATGCTCAATCAAAATAGGAAAAAGAAAAAAAATCTATACTTGAATGAAATTTGGTTATAAATAAATCCTCATGGTTTTATTTAAATAAACCTTTACTATTTTTATCAAAAAAATATTTTATTTTAAATGCTTGTCCAAGATTAATTTGGCTCTTTTTTTAAAAATAGTCCTTATTCATTATTTCTACCTTTGCTTATAAAAACCATATCTTTTTATTTAAAGATCCAAAAATGGTGATTCCAACTAATATAACTTTATTTATTATTTGTTTATCTTTTTAAATCCCTTTAGGATTCTACTTGATCAAAACAGGTTTTGATGTTTCCATTTGGAATCAAAAAGTTTCTTCTCACCCTCTGCATGATTATGGCCATTATTGCTCTCTTAGTTGGTCGCTCCCAGTCTTTTGCTAGCCTCCACTTGTATGAGTAAGCTCTACTCATGCATCCAACTCCCAAGAAACCAAGTTATTCCAAAGTGTCCACTATAAATTCCTATGCATGGTGTGTTACACCATTCCAAGTATATTCTTGTTTTCTCTATCTTCCAAATTAAACTTGTTATGTGAAACTTAGTGATTAAAGCTCTCACAAACTTGGTGGCACACTTTATTTTTCTTGCCCCTAATAAACTTGAACCATTGTGTCATCTATCTTGTATATGCTTGCACTTATACGTTGGAATTAGCAGAACCATGCTGTCATGGGGAACGCTTTCAACATTGCACTTGTACATTGTAAACAATTCATATCATGCTCTTTTGTTTATGGATGTCGTCGATGTGAAACAAAAAGGGAGCTTGTAAGTTCATGGATTATGTATGTGTGTTAGAGAAATGCTTGGACCGCTAGCCTAAGCCATGCCTAATCATGGTGGAAACTTGCAGCATCACCATAGTGAGCAATCTATGAAGCTTTCTTCTTATAAAAAAGAGAGACATATTGAAAAGAGGAAAGAGAGAAAAAGCACCACTTTCCCATAGTAAATAAGAAGATTTCCGAGATGCTCATTGTCTGCTTGCCTTGTCATTTTGATTATGGGATAGCTCCTGTATCATGTGCAAGGGGTACCCCGTTGGCGGTTCTCTATGATACACATGTACTTACTATGACAAGAACTTACAGGTGACTGAAGTTGAGTAGCATGAGGTGTGGCCTTCGTATTCAAGAGACTTGAGATTGCCAACTTATACTTTGTCAAGCATATACTCCATAGTTTGTTCACTTTAACCTTAATCACTTCAAGATGCTTATGATAGGGGCAATGAGAGCTAAAAGCTAACAAGTACCATAATTTTTGGAAGCTATTTATGAGACTTGAAATCTCTGCTTCCCTTTGTGAAGGGCCTTTCTTCCACTATTATATTGAGTCTTCACCTTCTATCCTTAGGCACCAATCAAGAGAGATAGTTTCCATTCTTAGTTCTATGTGCATTGTCCCAAAACTTGTTGATTTATTCATATTGTTGATATTTCTTTCTCATGAACTATTTGTATCTAGTCACTCTTATGAGCTTTGAAGGTGTCCTATGCATTTATTTTGCTACTCCATGAGGGACAAGCTGAATTCTAGTATGCTATGTTTTATATATGTGAAACAAACAAACGTCTTTCAATGCATTGTTATTCATGATATTTGTTTGTAACCTTTCATGTTGCATGCATAGTTACTATGTCTTATTGTTAGAACTTCTTTCATGTTCATGTTTAGAGTTCTTTGATCCCATCTTTTAATGCTTGCAATTAGTTTAATCTTGATTTTGATGGTGCATGTCACCTCAAAACTTATTCTTTTTATCACTTACCTACTCGAGGACGAGCAGGAGTTAAGCTTGGGGATGCTTGATACGTCGGAAACGTATCTATAATTTTTGATGTTCCATGCTTGTTTAGTATCTACTTTTCTTTGCTTTGTCTACACTTTGAGGTATTTTTATATGTTTTCTGGGACTAACCTATTAACAAGATGCCACAGTGCTAGTTGCCTGTTTTCTTCTGTTTTTGGTTCCAGAAAAGGCAGAAAATCAATATTCTCGAATTAGACGAGACAAAAGCCAAAGTGAATATTTTATTGTGGGGAACACGGAGCCAGAAGACGAGAGGGAGAGGAGACACCATGGGGCCACACCCCTGGCCGCACGGCCTGGCCTGGCTCGCGCCTGGGGGGGGTGCGGCCACCCTGGGTTCCCTCTTCGCATATAAGAAGCCCTCGATACCAAAACCCTAAGTACCCGATCAATCTTCCAAGAAACAGTCTGTAGCCGCTGCCACCATCGTCCCTAGATCGGGGGGATCTGAAGCTCTTCCCGGAACCCTGCCGGAAGGGATATCATCCCGGAGGCCTTCTTCATCATCATGCCAGCCTCCGGTATGAAGTGTGAGTAGTTCCACCTTCGACTACGGGTCCATGTAGTATCTAGATGGTTGTTTCTCCTCCTTTGTGCTACCATGTTTAGATCTTGTGAGCTACGTTCATGATCAAGATAATCTATTTGTCATCATGCATGTTGTGTTTGCGGGGATCCGATGGATATTGAGATTACTATGTCAGATTGATTAATGGTTCAATCTTATTGATTCTATCATGTTTATGTTGTTTGTGATGTTGCATGCTCTCTGTCTCTAGTAGCTATCTTGACCAAGTAGATGCTAGTGACTCCAAGAGGGAGTATGCTCGATAGTGGGTTCATGCCTCTATTTAATCTGGGGAAGTGACATAAATCTCTAAGGTTGTAGATGTGCTGTTGCTACTAGGGAGAAAACAACGGTCTCTTGTTCATGGAAAAAGTGGATTGTTTACCTTACACACTTTTCTTAAAGCAGTTATCTGTTGCTTGCAACTTAATACTGGAGGGGGTTCGGATGATAACATGAAGGTGGATTACTATTCATAGATGCAGTTGGATGGCGGTCTATGTATCTTGTTGTATTGCCCAATCAAATCTCATAAGATCATGAATGTCTAGTATTGCATTGTTATGCCTTGCTCTGTCCTGTCAATTTCCCCGATGTAATTTGTTTACCCAACATGTTATGTTTGTTTATCTTAAGGAGAACACCTCTAGTGAACTATGGACCCCGGTCCAATCTTTACCATTGATACATATTCCACTATTCATGTTTACTTTCTGCAAACCACCATTACCTTCCACACCATATAGTTAATCCTTTGTTTTCCGCAAACCGGTGAGATTGACAACCTCACTGTTCGTTGTGGCAAAGTCTTGAGTTTGTGTTGTGCAGGTTTCCAAGTTGCTAACAACACCTTTGGGTCATTTCCTTCCTCCTACTGGTTCGATAACCTTGGTTTCTTTCTAAGGGAAGACTTGCTGTTGTGCTCATCATACCTTCCTCTTGGGCTCTCCCAACGAAGCTCTACATTGATCTGAGCGCATCACCCTACCGTGGATTAGAGTTATCCAATGAGAGAGTAGTTGAGAGTAGTATCATGAAGAGGATATATTTATTGAGAGTGTTCACTAGTGAAAGTATGATCCATAGGCCTTGTTTCTAAACATTGAAACACCGTGGAACTATCTTTATTTCAGATTGCCTTTAGTCTCTTCCATGCCATCAGTCTTTTCTGGTGCCGTTACAGTGGAACTATAGGATAGTTTCAACCTTTTCCTCCCCGTCAAAAGCTCTTTTCTGGCACCGTTGTCTTATAATCATCCATATCACTTGTATTTCACTATCTCTTCGCCGAACTAGTGCACATATACACCTGACAAGTGTATTAGGTGTGTTGGGGACACAAGAGACTTGTATCTTGATTGCAGGGTTGCTTGAGAGGGATACCTTTGACCACTTCCTCCCTGAGTTTGATAAACCTTAGGTAATCCACTTAAGGTAAACTTGCTGCTGTTCTACAAACCTCTGCACTTGGAGGCCCAACAAATGTCTACAAGAATAGAAGTGTGTAGACATCAGCAACCATGTTGGGATTTGACTTTTCAAGTTGGCGTTTGACTTTTCAAACTAGAGTTTGATTTCTCTCTTCCCATTGCCCAGCCAAGTGAACTAGGACATGATGCAACCATTCCACTTTCGTATGACACATGCATGTACCCTTCCCACTCCGGATCGGTGGACCTTTGTCACATCCCAAGATTTTCCAAATCTTGTAATGTGAAAATAAATGAATAAAATAAAACTTTGTTTGATTTTTAGAGCCAGAAGAAACTTTTTGAATTCAATTGGAACTTCAAACCCATTTGAATTAAAATAAATCCTAAAGAGATTTAAGGGTTAAACATTTAATAAAAGGAAATTAAAATGTTTTTGAATTACTATATTGGATCTTTAAATAAAAGGTTTTGTCTTTCAAAAGAAAAAGTGGATTTATAAATAAAGATTATTTTACAGAGCCAAATTAAAATAACAAGGAATTAAACCTTGGCCAAGTATTTAAAATAAAATGTTTTGCTTTGATTAAAAATAGTAAAGGTTTATTTGAATAAAATAATAAAGAATTAATAACCAAACTTTATTTAAATAAAAGGTTTTACCAATTTAATTGAAACATCAAAACTTATTAAAATTGTTTAAAATAAGTTTTATAAATATTTGATATTCACAAATAAAAACCTACTAAAGTGTTTTGGCTTTATTTTTAGATTTCAAAATAAATATCTCAATAAAACAAATCCTATTTGATTTAATAATGAAAGTCTATTATATTTAATTAATAATGGACTCTAAAATGTTATTTGTTTTAAAACAAGTTTCCAAGTATTCTATATTTCCCAAATAAAACCTACTGATTTGGTTTTGAAAATATTTAGGTTTCAAATAAAGACTTTAGTAATAAAAATCAAACTCTATTTGATTTAACAACTAAGGCCCACTTTATTTAATTATTAATGGATCCTAAAAATAAAAGGTTATTTTGTTTTAAACAAGTTTTCCAAATATTCTTTATTTCCAAATAAACTACTGATTGGTTTTGAAAGTATTTGGATTTCAAATGAAGATTTTATTAAATAAACCAAACCCTATTTATTTAATAAACCATGGTCCATTTTATTTGAATACAAATGGAACCTTTAACAAAATTGTTATTTATTTTAAAACAAGCTTTCTAAATATACCTTATTTCAAATAAAACCCACTATTTTGGTTTTGGAAAAATATATGGATTTGAATAGAGTTTGAAATAAATCAAATCCTAATTTGATTAATCAGCAATGGACAACTATTTAATTAATAATGGACTTATTTATTTAAAAATTATGGATATTAGATTTAGGTTCAGGCTACTGAACAGAACCAAGTCAAACTTACAAAGTTTGAGTGTTATTTGAATTGATGTGAACATAGTTTATTTGTTTGAAAACCAAAATAGGAAAAATAGAAATAGAAAAGGAAAAACAATTCAGACAGAAAAAAAATAGAACAACCCACCAATCTGGCCCAACAGCCCAACTCGCAGCCCACCTCCTCTTTTCCCTGAAGCGTTTTCCTTCACCGCATAAACAACCCGCATAGCCTATGACTGGTGGACCTCCCCCTTTCTCTCCTTTTCTCACTGACAAGCAGGCCCCACATCCCCAGCCATCGTCTTCAACGAGACACCGTCGCCCTGACCGTTGCAGAGAGAATTACTCCGGCGATTGATTGCACATGAAGGAGGCTTTGATTTCTTGTAATGACCACACCCCTTTAAACGCCAGACACTCCTCTCCGTTTCCCCTCTGTTTTCTTCCCCGAGCACGCCACCAGGCCGCCCCGATTCCTCCTCGAGCTCCTCTGTTCCGACCACCGTCTTCGGCCAATTCAGGCCAGTACACGCCACCCCTGCCTTCTAGAGCACCCTAGAAGCTTCCCCACTCCCAGACACTCCTCCCTGTACCACCCGTTCGACCGCGGACACCTCGGAGCCTCGCCAAAGACAACTTCCAGTACCGCCGCCGTCTGCCTCTTCTCCGACGACGCCCACAGGTTGTATCCGACCGCCCCTCCTCTTCTCTTTCACGCACGTGTCACCGCCTCGACCTTGCGCAGCTAACCTTTCCTTCTGCTTGCCTCGGCGTGATCTGTAGCGTCATCCTCGACCTCGACCGCGCGCGTCCGTCGCCAGAACCAACTCCGGCGAGCAATCAAGGACAACCCCGAGCGCCCCTTCACCAACCAGTACCACGTTGAGCATCAGCGAGCTTCGGCGAATCTGGTAAACCACCCCTCTGTTCCTCTAGCTTCCCGCATCGCCGGCACCGTCATCATCTGAACCGCGCCGCCGTGCGCCACTGTTGAGCGCCGCCTGTTTTTGGCCAGGCAGTAGCAACCGCAGTATCTGAATCTGACGGATACGATAGATCGTTAGCGAAGGGGTAAGTAGTGATCCTGTGCCGCACGATTTAACTGAAATCCAACGGCTGTCGTCGCGTGATCCAACCGAACCGGTATCGTCCAGTAAGATACTGCCGCGTGTCACTATTCTGTTTAAAAACAAATTTGAAAACAGAATTATTTGCAAACTTCAAACCCCTGTAACTTTCAAACCACACGTCCAAAATTTTCAAACTTTATATCGTTGAATTCAGGAGAACAAGCCCTAGCCAACCATGGCCTTAGTTTCGGAAATAGTATCTGTTAGCTTGTTTGAATTTGCAGAAACATTTGTGTACTTGTATAGAGTATAAAAATTGTTTAAAATTGATTTTAGGATTAAAACTTTTGCAAAATGGTTTGTAGTGACCATACTGACCATAGGAACCAACCCTTGGTGTTGAAAATGATTTTGGTAAAATTTTAGGTTGGATTATTTGACTTAGCCAATTTCTAGCCAAATAAAATTATTGATTTTATTATGAAAATGTTTATGGAAAGGAAACTTTGAGGAAATGGTTTGATCAAACCTACTGACCCAAAACACCAAGTTTTGCAATAGCAACTCATTTGGTGAAAAACATAAAGTTTTGTTTTGATAAAAATAATTTTCACCACATAAAATAATGATAAGATTTAGAAAATGGTTTATAGACCAAAAACTTTTGCAAATGACTTGGCCACTTTAGAAAATGACCATTAGATGTGCCCAAATGTCTATGACCATTAGGAACCACTTTTTCAAACAAAACAAAGCTTGGCATGCTTGCATGCATTTCTTTGACTTTGTTATTTATGTGTGTTGTTTTGCTTGATTGGTAGATTGAGTTTGTGCCTTGCTTGATTGATTTGTAGTGACTTGAAGAGTGTGATTGTTGCAAGGACAAGGAGTGAACCTATACTCTACCAAAAAGGCAAGTGATGCTTCATACTTTTTGTCCCATTACTTTCCCTATGCATTAGAGATTTTGCTAAGTAAAACTTGCATGGATTTTTCTAAGTATAGACCTTGCTATAGGAAATCCTAGTAGATGTATCCTTAGTAGGATTTTCCTAAGCTAAGATTTCCTACTACTACCAAGCTTAGCCTAGCTAATAGAAAACATGGGTGGAATATATATTCACACTATGGAAAAATATTCTAAGTCTGAGGACTTACGTTTTGTTTAATAAAACAACTAAGTCAATGAACCTCCTGGGTCGAATGGAAGGATTGGGATATGTTGAGTGGTTCACAAGGCCATGGACTTGGGTTGTGTATCTCACTTGTCGATGGCCACCCAGGAAACAAAGGGATTTGAGATGTCAAATGTTGAGAAGCTTCAAGTGCAACCACTTGGCAATATGGGCTCTGCCATGATCATATAGGTTGCAAGAACTTAGCCATATGGACAGAGGGTGGTAGTGTTTGATAGGTTGGAACGCGTCCATTTTGGTCTAAGGGAAAGCTTCTGAAAGATCTTGTCTTGGGAAACCAAGTCTTGTGGGGAAAGTGCACCACCTCTGCAGAGTGTAGAATCTAAGTACTTAGCCATGTCCCTGGTAAAGGACAATTTGAGCATCAAGACATGGAAGCAATCAAGAATCTCATCATTCAAATTTCTAAGTTAAAATCTTGTGGATTGAACAAGGGTTGTTTGAATTCTTCAATCATTGATGGAGAGATGGCTTGGTACAAGGATCTTGAAATCTTTGATTGAGGAAAAATGATTTTGTCAAGCAAAAACTTAGTATTTTCAAATGTTAAGGAAAAATCTATTTTGAGCAATGCAAGCCTCAACTCCACTTAGCCAAATGCATATAGATGATAGACCCCACTATACAAATATAGTATCACTTGCCAATACAATTCAAATGTATTGACCCTTTGTGGCTGTAACTTGTATGTTGCAGGTTTGATTGATTTTAGTGAAGATTGATTGATTAGGATTACAAAGTCTACAACCAACATCTGCCTGTGGCACTTTGAAGATAAAGGACCCCATGACTATAGTTATTCCGCTGCAATGTAATGTAATAGCCAAATGAGCTATGTTTGATGTAATAATCTTATGTTATTCCTGGTTATAAAGTTATATTATGACCTTTGTTTCTTGATATTACATCTTAACTGTGGATGCTAGCTATTGATCCAGGTACTAGCATTGTAAAACACAGGAGGGATCAACCTTATTAGGTTGGGACCCCTACAACCTTCTAGACCCTTCTAGAACATTCCTATGAAAACATAGAAAACATTTCCGAACTCCGGAATTGGACTTTCCTTATATGAATCTTATTCTCCGGACCATTTTGGATATCCTCGTGATGTCCCGGATCCAATTCGAGACTCTGAACAACATTCGGTCTTTTACTCACATTCCATATCTACTAAACAACATCCAATCCTTAAGTGTGTCTTCCTACGGTTCGTGAATTATGCAGACATGATCGAGACTCTTCTCCGATCAATAACCAATAGAGGAATTTGGAAATTCATATGGCTCCCACATATTTCTACGATTACTTCGTGATCGAATGAACCATTTACATATGATACCAATTTCCCTTTGTCTCGCGATACTTTACTTATCCGAGGTTTGATTGTCGATATCTCTGCATACCTAGTTCAACCTCGTTACCGATAAGTACTCTTTACTCGTTCCTATGATATGTGATCCCTTGTGAGCCAGTCACATGCTTGCAAGCCAATCAGATGACATTCCACCGAGAGGGCCCAGAGTATATCTATCTGTCATATGGATGGACAAATCCCACTATTGATCCATGTGCCTCAACACATACTTTCCGAACACTCAATGCCACCTTTATAACCACCCAATTATGAAGTGGTGTTTGATGTCATCAAAGCATCCATCCGGTGATGGTGATTAACATGATCTCATGGTCGAAGGATTTAGGTTACTATGTATCTGAAAGCTTATAGCAAACGAACTATTGAAATGACTTGATCTTATGCTACACTTATCTATAGGAGTATGTCCATCACACCATTATCCTAATGATATGATCTTGTTATTAATAACATCCAATGTTCATGATTAGGAAACCATAATCATCTATTAATCAACAGGCTAGTATTACAAAGAGGCTTTACTAGGGACTCTTACATGTTTACAAATCACACAAGTATTAATGTTTTTGGTTAATACAATTATAGAATGGATGTAAACATTTATCATAAACAAAAAGATATAATAACTATTTTTATTATTGCCTCTTGGGCATATCTCCAACAGTATCCCACTTGCACTAGAGTCAATAATCTAGATTACATGGTAATATACCTAACACCCATGGTGGCCTGGTGTTGCTCATGTTTTGCCGTAGGGAGAGGTTTAGTCAACGGTTCTGCCACATTTAGATCTGTGTGTACTTTGCAAATCTTTATTTCACCATCTTGGACATGCTCGCGAATAGCGTGAAAACGTAGCTTGATATGCTTCAGCTTCTTGTGTGACCTTGGCCCCTGCGCATTGGCTATGGCACCCATGTTATCTCAGTAGATAGCCATTGGGTATAGCACACTGGGAACCACACCAAGATCCGCAATGAACTCCTTCATCCATATCGCCTCTTGTGAAGCCTCTGAAGTAGCTATGTATTCCGATTCAGTTGAAGATCTCGCCACAACTCTTTGCTTTGCACTCCTCCAGCTCACTACTGCACCATTCAAAGTAAATACATATCCAGATTGTGATTTAGAATCATCCGGATTAATGTTCCAACTAGCATCGGTGTAACCGTTTACAACGAGCTGTTCATCACCTCCATAAGAAAGAACCATATCCTTTGTCCTTCTCAAGTACTTAAGGATGTTTTGACCGCTATCCAGAGATATACTCCTAGATCAATTTGACATCGGCTAGTTAAACTAACACCATATGCAATATCTGGTCTTGTACATAGCATGGCATACATGATAGATCCTATGGCTGATGCATGGGGAGTCTTACTCATCCTCTCTCTATCTTCTGCCATAGAAGGACTTTGAGTTTTACTCAAGGTCATATTGGGCAACATGGGCAAGAACTCTTTCTTTCTATCTTCCATTCCAAACCTCTTTAGAACCTTGTCCAAATATGTCCTTTGTGCAAGCGCTATTAAGAGTCTCGATCTATCTCTATAAATCTTTATGCCTAATATATAAGCAGCTTCACCAAGATCCTTCATTGAGAAACTATTATTCAAATAATGTTTGACACTTTTAAGAAGTTCTATATCATTCCCAATCAACAATATGTCATCCACATATAGTACTAGGAATTCTACAGAGCTTCCACTCACTTTCTTGTAAATACAAGCTTCTCCATAAGTTTGTATAAATCCAAAACTTTTGATCACCTTATCAAAATGTTGATTCCAACTTCGGGATACTTGCTTTAATCCATAAATGGATCGCTGAAGTTTTCATACCTTGTTAGCATCTTTAGGATCGACAAAACCTTTGGGTTGTACCATATACAACTCTTCATCAATGTCTCCATTGAGGAATGCCGTTTTGACATCCATCTGCCATATCTCATAATCGTAATATGCAGTGATTGCTAACAAAATCTTCATAGACTTTAGCTTCGCTACTGGTGAGAAAGTCTCATCGTAGTCAACTCCTTGAATTTGTCGGAACCCTTTTGTGACAAGTAGAGCTTTATAGACGGTTACATTACCATCAACATCTGTTTTATTCTTGAAAATCCATTTGTTCTCGAAAGCCTTGCGGCCATCCGGCAAGTCCACCAAAGTCTACACTTGGTTTTCATACATGGATCCAATCTCGGATTTCATGGCTTCTTGACTATTAGAATCTAGGCTCATAATCGCTTCCTCATATGTCATAGGGTCGTCGGTGTTGTCCACCAACATGAAACTCATAACGGGATCATACAAATCGGGAGTGGTATGAGTCCTCGTGGACCTGCGAGGTTCCGTAGTAACTTCATTCGAAGTTTCATGATCATTATCATTAGCTTTCTCTCTTATTAGTTGTCAACACCCGGATTTTTCAATCCTAGATGCCTGTTATGCCATACATCGCAATCCCAGGATTACCATTTTTGCGAGACATAACAGAATTGGATACCATAGTACTTCATCCATTACAACGATACATAAGTTCTTACACAAATAGGGATCTCATGATCCAGTTCTTAATACAACATCAAGCAGCGGAATACGTAATAATAACGGTAGCGTAGGCGAAGCTCCATCTTCGGGGTCACAGGCAATGCTGACGTTGGGAGATGATCCTAGTTGTCGTAACCTTCCTGGGGTCCATCTTCGAGGTACTCCTCTTCATAGTCTGGCCATGGGAATAGCCAGGGACAAAGCCATGAGTACTCTTTAAGTACTCGCAAACTAATACTAACAGGTAAGGGGTTTTGGATAATAGGACACTAGGCTCTAGGGTTGTTTTGAAAAAATCCAGGTTTATCTATACTAAGTTCAAATCTAGTCACAATTTTATAACTCCTAAGTGGGATCTTGTAATTTAGGTCACAACTCTGTTGTGGTCAAGTCAAAGTCTCAATTCATTTCACAAGTGTTTTTTGAAAAGTCTGACGGGGGAACAGTATGGCCACTCCAACTGTCCATAACCGCGGACACGGCTATTCGAATAGTTTGACACTCTGCAGAGATTGTACACTTTCACCACAACATTCGATACATCCATCAGGAACAAATCCTGAATTCACCATACTCAGTATGCGGATAATCAATCCTAACCTTTCAATTACACGCCCTAGTATAAGCACCTCTCCTGTGAGTTTGGCCTCCCAACCATGACCAGTTGTCATCTTGGGTAATACACAGGTGGACAATCTTCACAAGGTAGCCTCAGCTCAGACCTTGGCCGTGAGGGAACTAATACTAAGGAATATAAGTTTCCAGTCAAGCCCTACCCAATATTCGTGTATTGTGGTTGTACGATAAAATTGGAATGGTATCGCATCCAGACAACCATCAGTTTTATAAAGGGCTAAGGCTCATGCCTCAACATTTTTATCACCAGAATCATCAAGTGTTTGGAAACACATGTCCAAAACATTTCAATAGAATGATCCATCATTCCAAGGTTTTCATAACCATTTTTCCACCAAGTATTCCCATCTAAAGTTGATCAAGTTTTATGCTTAGCACTAGCATCTACAGGTGGGGGTAATACTAATGAGGGGTGGTAACTAGTGGAGTTTTACTAAGTCCAACCTTATATCTTAGGCTGATATCAAGGTTTCTAGCTTAGGCCAAATTTTATGCTTTTTATGCAACCTTCAGCACAACTGTCTAGTATCTACCAAACTCTTAGGTGGACTCTAAGCAAGTTTTGATAAAGAAATAAAGTAAGAAGCTTGCACATAAAACTAGGATTGGTTTATCAAGTGGGTATGATCACATATGCTTAAGGCATATAGTAGTCATATCACAAGTATGGGTTTGTGGCATCAGTAGGGTATCTGGCAAGGGTTAGCTTGCATCAATATGAGTATAAGCTTGCATAGGTATAGTATCTTGCAAGTGGTAGCTTGCATTGGTATAATATCAGCTTGCATAGTTACTAGCTTGCATCAGTGTCAATATAAGCTTGCCTTGTGCAGAGCAGTGGTTGAAGTTCTCCTCGGCTTCTTCTTCGTAGTATCCTCCTTCCTCCTCATATCCTTGGTCGGTACTAGCGTCTATGAATAAATACGAGGTACACAATCACCAAACAATACTTAACTACTTGCAATCATCACACACAAGGGTCCTATAGATGATCTAGCATCATCTCTAACCTTACAAGGTTAAGGCTTGGTTTAAATCTTTTTATTTTTAGAAAAGTAATTTCTACTCATTGAAAAACTACTTAAGATTTAATATTCTCCAAACTAAACATGGGATCATGTTGACACATGTCATCACCACATATTGTAGTCCATGGGAATGTGATTTAAAGTGGTGTCACAATTTAATAAGGTTTTACCCTTTTATTTTAATTAATTAAAGTGGCTAGAAATGCTTATGAAGCATTCTTTTATTCCTTGAACATTCTTTCTGCAAGTAAACCTATATATTTTTATATATTCTGAAAGGTATGGTTAAATGTGATTTTTGAGAGATGGAATCAACTCAAAAGCTTTTATGGTTTAAATTTGAAAAATGTTTGAATGCAGAAAAGCTTCTGCCTTGTTACTTTTACTATGGGTGATCTACAGATCCAAATGACTTGAATCCAACGGGCTTGGATTAAGCATTCACAGACCTTTCCAACAAAACTGGTTTCATTCAAATTGGTGCACTAAATTGATCTGGGTTGATTTTTGAAGTTTGGTACAGAAGTGTGTTTGAATTTAAAAAGAAAAAGGTTTAATTTGAATTGCTGGGCTGCGCGGGAAATGTTACTGGGCCGGCCTGCTAAGCGCATTGCTCCCGCGGGCTGCTTAAGTGGGTGTCCCCACTCGTCAGTGACACGGGGCTGGGCGAAGCGGTATGGGGCAACGTGGATCGTTCGATCTAGTTCTAATCCAACGGCTGGGGGTCATCGTCGACGCGATACAGCTCCGGCGAGAACGAAACCTAGCGCGGCCAGTGAGGGGTGCTGGGGGCTCACCGGGGTACGGGCGAGGGTCGGCGAGGTGGGCGAACGACAAAGTCGACGACGGCGAACCTCCTGGTACCGGTGGCTCCTCCTGGGGCGGCTCCAATCGCTGGCTCCTTTCTTCTCCAGAGGCGGCGGGCTCCGGTGAAATTCCGGCGAGGTGGTGCTCGCCTTGCTCTAAGAATGGTGTGGCACGGTCAGTGAGGATAGGGGATTGAGATGGTGTGAAGAAATCGTGCCGGGGTGGCCTCTATTTATAGTCGAGCGAGGGGACCGTCGGGGCGCACGGTGAGCTCGTCGGGGGCGACGTTACAGGCGGCTAATGGCATGGGAAAGGGTAGGGGACGGTGCTGTGTCTCCTGGCGATGCTCAACGACATGGTCGCGAGGCATGGGGCGGTGTGGTTTGGTCTGGAACGGCCGGTGCTCTACGCGGCAGAGGCGGCGTCTTCGACGGCGGTCGGTGGCTATATGGCACGGGGCGGCAAACGGGGATGTCTGGCGGTCTCCTGGGTCGGTGGTGATCGTGTGTGCGCGTGGTGAGGGCGGCGCGCGGTCTGTGGATGCTGGTCGCGGGTGGCGCTCTGGCGCACGCTCGGCATGGTCTGGGCGTGTCTTGTGCGCGTGGTCCAGGGCTTGGCAACGCTCGCGGCTTGGACATGGAGTGGCGGTGGGCGGTGGGCTGCCTCCCAGACAAGGTTGGCATGGCTAGTTCTTCCTCTATCCTGCTGTCGACTATGGGGTGGCATTGAGGTGCTCGGCTGTTCACCATTAATGGCAATGGCAAGCTCACAGGGGTGCTAGTGTTGGGCTAATCTTTCTAGATGATCTACTGAGTTGTGTGTGAGCTAACTAGGGAACAAGTTAGGCAAGAATCACTGCACACTATAGTGTTTGATGTTTTGTTTGATTTGTGTCTGCAAACTGTTTGATGAAATGGCCGCATGAAATCAAGTTTTGAATTTTGAAATGATTTTTGGTTGGTTTGCTAGATTGGTGCTGGTGAGTCTGCAGATGCTTGGGTTTTGAAAGTTGAGCTTGTTTGAGTGGTTTTTGATAAAGTGGGATCTTCCCATATGAAGAAGATTCAATTTTGAATTGTCATTTAAACTATGCATTTGAAAGTTTCTGGATGATCACAAAGTGGGCCTTGATACTTTGTTATGAGTACATTCAAGGGGTGCAAAGATCCAGAAAAGTTTCTGTTAGGTTTTGAAAGTTTGAGACAGCCAAAGTAGGCATGGGAGTTAATTTGGCCAAAATGACCATTCACTTAATATATTTGTTTTGATTTACTTGTCTTTAGGAAAAGTGTGGGAAATGTTTTAGATGATGTTCATTTCACCTAAGAAACATTTTACAAGCAATGGATCACACAAACAAGGTGGTTTTTAAAGAAATTCAAAATCCATGCATACACATATACATGCATTCATGGGTTTACTTAGAAAAGTTTTTGTTAGCCCTAATCTTGATGATTAGTGTTTGATGATCTAAGTTTGGTATTTTTGGGATGTTACAAACCTTCCCCCCTTAAACAAAATCTCGTCCCGAGATTTGAAAAAGGACGAAAAGATTACCTAGGATTTGAAGAGATCGGGAAACTCCGTCCTGATGTGATCTTCGCGTTCCCAGGTAGCTTCCTCTTCTGTGTGGTTGCTCCACTGAATCTTGAGAAACTTGATGCTTCGGGTTCTGGTAGTTCGAAAGTCTTCTTCCAAAATGCGGATGGGTACTTTGGGATAGGTTAGGTCATCGTTGATCTCTATGGTCCGGTGATCGATATTCTTGAACACTTCGGTCTTCTCGGGGACTTCGAGACCCTTGCGAAGTAACGAGATATGGAACACATTGTGCACAGCTGACATCTCTTCTGGTAGCTCCAGTTGATATGATACTTCTCCTCGATGGTTCAGAATTTTGAAAGGTCCGATATATCTGGGGGCCAACTTTCCCTTGAGTTGGAAACGCTGCATTCCGTTCAATGGCGACACTTTCAGATAAACAAAATCCCCTATGTTGAAGGCGAGATCTCGACGTCTCTTGTCGGCGTAACTCTTCTGTCGGGATTGGGCGGTCTTGAGGTGCTCACGAATCTTGTGAACCTTCTCTTCTGCTTCTCGTAGGATATCGGGTCCAAACATCTGACTCTCTCCTACTTCCGACCAGTTCAAAGGGGTGCGACACTTCCTTCCGTACATGAATTCAAATGGGGCCATTTGCAAACTGGCTTGATAACTGTTGTTGTATGAAAATTCTGCAAACGGCAGACAATCTTCCCACTTGGATCCATATTCTAACATGCATGCTCTCAGCATATCTTCGAGTATTTAGTTTACTCGCTCTGTTTGTCCATCGGTCTGAGGGTGATACGCGGTGCTGAAATCTAGACGGGTTCCTAAACCTTCTTGGACTTTCTTCCAGAATCTCGAGGTAAACTGAGTTCCTCGATCCGATACTATGTTCTTGGGGACTCCATGCAAACTAACTATTCTAGCGATGTACAACTCCACTAGCTTCGAACTCTGATAGGTGGTTTTAACGGGCAAGAAATGGGCGACTTTGGACAATCTGTCCACTATGACCCAAATAGAGTCATTTCCCCTACTAGAAGTAGGTAGTCCAGTGATAAAGTCCATTCCTACAGAATCCCATTTCCATTCCGGAATTTGCAAAGGTTGCAACAATCCAGCGGGTCTTTGATGTCCTGCCTTGACTCGCTGACATATATCACACTTGGCGATATAGCTTCCGATTTCTCTCTTCATCTTATGCCACCAAAATTTCTCTTTCAAATCTTGATACATCTTAGTTCCTCCGGGATGGATATAAAGAGTATCATGAGCCTCCTTCAAGATAACTTCTTTTAACTCAGAATCTGATGGTACACAAAGGCGTCCTTTGTACCACAAAACTCCTTCTTCGTCCTTGGTGAATCCGGGTACTTTGCCTGTACCGATACGACGCTTGATTCCGTCGATACTGGCATTTCCTTTCTGCGCCTCTTTAATCTGACTGATCAAAGTGGGCTGAAGTTCTATGCTAGCCAAAAATCCTTCACTTACTAGTTCTATTCGAAAATCTTCCATCTCTTTGTGCAAACTTGGTTGCTCCTTCAAAATCATGGAGTTCAAGTGGCACGGCAATCTGCTAAGGGCATCGGCGACCACATTGGCTTTACCAGGGTGATAGTGAATGTCGAGGTCGTAATCCTTGATTAGCTCAATCCATCTTCTCTGCCTCATATTCAGCTCCTTCTGAGTGAATATATACTTTAGGCTCTTGTGATCCGAGTAAATCTCACAACGGTTTCCCATCAGGTAATGTCTCCATGTCTTCAGGGCTAGAACTACGGCTGCGAGTTCGAGGTCATGGGTTGGGTAATTTTGTTCATGTTGCTTCAATTGTCACGATAGATAAGATATAACTTTGCCTTCTTGCATTAGCACACATCCTAGACCAATCTTGGATGCGTCACAATACACATCGAAGGGCTTCGTGATATCCGGCATGATTAGGATTGGGGCTGAAATCAATCTCCTCTTGAGTTCTTGAAAACTCGCTTCACATTTGTCGGTCCATTCAAACTTCTTGTCCTTCTTCAGCAATTGGGTCATGGGTCGGGCGATACTCGAGAATCCTTCTACGAATTTGCGGTAATATCCCGCCAATCCGAGAAAAGCACGAACCTGGGTTTGAGTGGTTGGGGCTTGCCAATCTTCTACATCTTTCACCTTGGCAGGGTCAACGGCAACCTCCGGCTGATACAATGTGACCGAGGAATCCTACTTCCTGTAACCAGAATTCACACTTGCTAAACTTTGCATACAGCTGATGCTCTCTAAGGGTTCCAAGAATGGTCCTTAGGTGTAGCTCATGTTCTTCTTCTGATTTGGAATAAATCAGAATGTCATCGATGAAAACAATGACAAACTTATCCAGGAAGTCCATAAAAATCTTATTCATGAGGTTCATGATATAAGCGGGGGCATTGGTTAATCCAAAAGACATGACTGTATACTCATACAATCCATATCTGGTGGTAAAGGCAGTCTTTGGGATATCCTCTGCACGAATTTTGAGTTGATGATAGCCAGTCCTAAGATCAATCTTAGAAAACACTTGGGCACCGGTCAACTAATCAAACAAATCTTCTATCTTAGGCAAGGGGTACTTGTTCTTGATGGTGACATCATTCAACTTCCGATAATCCGTACACAAACGGTTACCTCCATCCTTCTTGTCCACAAACAAGACAGGTGATCTCCATGGGGACGCACTTGGTTGAATCAATCCGATTTCCAACATGGAATCCAGTTGCTTCTTCAGTTCTTCTAGTTCTGACAGGTTCATACTAGAAAATCGCGTTGTTTTTGTGCATTGCATCATCATGACCGCATGCTCATGTCATCATGCCACATTGCATTTGAGCATCGTCATCATCATGCATTTGTTTGTCCAAAACTATTTCCGAAAAGCCTATTTTGTTTTCCACTAGCCCTTCTTATTTCAACGTATCAAGTCGGTTTGTCCGGATCTTTGTTTTGACTAAAAACTATTTATAAATATTTTACAATTGAAAAATAATAATAATAAAAAACTATTTTATCGGGGAGGCAGTCCAGCCGGCTGGCCCAAGGCCCAACCGGCCAGACCGCCTACTACCCAAAATAAAACCTAGCAAACCCTAGTTCCCTAACCCTAATTCATAGAAAACCTAGACCCCCCTGCCCCAACTCCCCACCCCGCCGCCGCTGTGCAACACCCATGCCTCCACCCCACACACGCACACAACCCTGTCACGACACACCCAAACCAACACACACCACACGCTGCAACCAACCGAGCCACCACCCCGTGGGTCCCGCTTCCCTCTCCCCCACCCCGCTCCTCTCCCACTCCCCCTGTTTCCCCACCCCCATTCACGGGATCCTCCCAGGCGCCGAAGCCGCCACCTCCGCTCGGCGCGAGCCCCGCCTCTGCTCAGCTCCTCCCCGCCTCCTTCCTCCTCTCCCCTCGGCCTTCATGTGCTCCTCCCCTCTCGGGGCTCGCTGCCATTCGAGCTCACCCACGAACCGCGCGTGAGCGCCCCGACGCTCGCCAGCGGACGCCGCCGGTCCTCCCCCTCTGCAACTCCGACGCCAGCATGGTCGCCTCCTCCCCCAGGTCGCCACCGCCGCCTGGGGCTCCCTCCTCCTTCGCCTCTCCTGGCCGACCGCCGCCCCTCCCCATGCGCCTCCTCCATGCCTCTGCAAGCCGGCGTCGACCCCGCGGGCAGGACCTCGCCGACGCCCTCACAGGCCCTCTGGTGCCTCCACCCTGTCCCGGACGCACCCTCTTCGATGCGGCCCGCCTCCTCCTCGCCAAGATCTGCCCCGAGCCGACGACGCCCCTGCGGCTGCGCGACGCCGTCCCCGTGGCCTCGAGCACTTCCCCCCGCCGTCTTGCGTCCTCTCGCCGGGCCTGCTCCTTCCCTTGACCGACCGCCGTCGCTGCTTCCCCTTGTCGCTGGCTCGACGCCGGAAGGTACTGCACCCTCCATCCTCATCGGCCAGCGCGCCATGGCCATCGGCGTGGTCCGTCATGCAGCGGCCGCCCTCCTGCGCCCTCGGCCTCCCTTTGCCTGACGCTTTGGCCGCCCTATGCTTGTCCCGTATCGGCTTGCTGTTGGCAGGTACTGTAGCCGTTGTACCAGGGCATCCCTGTGTTTTTCAGTTCTACTTGCTCTACTGGTGATCACATCCACGTTTGTCTCTTGCTATCTGGGGTGAAGCGCTTGGGAGATGAGAGGATGTGGAGATATGGTTGTGTCCTCAAGTTGGCACGATGTCAACCGAAGAATACCAGACTGCCACGAAGGTTGCCCTCTCTCGCTTTCGATAAGATCTCCAATGTTGGGACACAAGCTCGAGTATCCAGTGTTGTTTCAAGTTTGCCACCGAGCTTGATATCGAAGACGGAACCCGAAGAATGTACCCGAAGATCGCCTACCCAGAATGCCATGTACTCCATCTCAGACGCCGAAGACCGATCCCCCGAACCCTCGGAACCCCAAGATCTTCAGACCAATGTGTGATGCCCTTTCCAAGTCCCGTATTTTTATAATATATAATATATACTTGTTGCATTAAATCATTCATGTCGCATACATATTTGTGTGGTTTGGGGGCATTAAGCCGATTCACCTTATAATTAAATATGGAGTCCATATGCGGTCTTTTCTAGTCTTATATTGGCTCCATTTAAATTTGTGCATCGAACCGGTGATATAATTTGCCTTGTTAAGACAACATTTAAATTGTGGGGTATCTAAACAACATGAACCGTTTAATTAAATGTCGGGACCCCGGTTCCGTTTAATTTTGCCTAATTGCATCGCATGCTTGCCATGTCATACATCATGCATGCATCATGCCCGATCTTCTGCCGTAGTATTAAATAGTCCATCCGGTGTTTCTTCTAGTGCTTTGCTTCTTCACGGATTAGGCCGATGAGTTGATGCGAGTGTCGACCCGATCTTCGGATGAACCTTCGGCAATGTTTTCAGGCGAGCACCTCCCCCTTTCTACCTATCTTACTTTTATAGTATTTATTCCCTCTTGTTGATCTATTGCTATCTGTGTTGCGTTGCTCTAGTTTTCGTACCCGTGATATCCCTTGCAGCCTTATATTGCCTTGGACACATCCTATTACCTGTTGTTTGGTAGATAGTTGGACTTGCGCATCGTAGTCGCTTGCTCAAGTGCTGTTGCGTGTCGCCAAGTACCACAGTTGTTGGAGTATTGCCGTATGTTTAAGGTTGGAGATGATCATGGCTTTAATTATCGTTTAATAACTAAAATTGAAGTAGGTAAATGCAGAGGCACAGGTGGGCAATAGATGTTATTTGGTTGTTAACCGTCCACTTGTGTCCCGTAGGACCCCCGAGTTCTTGACACCTGTTCCGAGATCAAGCGCGCTAACCACAGGTGGGGTGTATGGGCACCCCCATCGATTAGTACCTGATTTCAAAGTATTGTACCGGGGGCCACAAGTAGTTTGGGGTTTTATTACTATTCTGTACTTATTCCATGCTTTACTGCTTAATTTAAATTGTGCGAGGTACTGCACTTGTACTGTTTAGGTAAGCGGAGTGTTTTCGCGGTATCGACAAGCCCAGTCACACTTTCGGGTTCCCAGTCGTTTACAGCCATTGACGCAAACCCTGAGTCCGTCTCGGAAACTGGCCGACTTCGTTGCGGGTAGCTTAGTGGGGTGGCCCCCATGTACTTACTTTGGGTCTGGGAAACGTCATGACTTAGGCCCCGCCGACGTACCGATGGGTGTATGTTAACTGATCTGGCAAAAAGGGTCGAAGTGCGTGTGGATACTTTGGTGCACCCCTGCAGGGTTAAATCTTTTCGAAAAGCCGTGTCCGCGGTTATGGACGACTTGGAGCACAGTTCTCGATCATAGACAACTATAACTAAAGTTTACTGTTATAATTTGACTTGTATCCGATGTGACTAGTAATCAACTTCACTACAACGGAATGGCTAAGTAAAAGTACCAACAACTGCTGGGTTTGGGATATCTCATGCTTATTGTATCTGACTAGTAAGTTGCAACTACAACGGAATGGTTAACTAAAACTGCCCACTGCTTATTATATCAGGATGACTATCTATACCTGACTAGTAATTGTTGCAACGATAACTGAATAAATAAAACTGCCAACGGTGTGAGTTCCTCGGTTGACTGCCTCGTCTGGTCTCGAGGGGGAAATACCAGGATGGGTATGTTTGGTGGTAGTATCAGGTTGGTTCCGAATAGGTCTTTCTTACCCCTCTCTGATAGCTGCTATCTGTATCGAGTCTCTATAGGTTGTTTAGTGCATGCCGCGCTGCCGCTTTAGTCCACCATACCTATGTAGGCGAGGACCGCCGAATTCTAGCCTCGCCGTGTACTGGCCTCAGTACTGACCGCTCTCTCTTTTTCCTTTGCCCTTTGTCGGCACCCCTTTTGTTTAAGCAGGTTTTGAGATCGACGTCGTTAGCAGGGTTACCCTTCCGGCTTGGCCTGGGCAGGGTTATGGACGCCATTGGTTATTCTTCAGGGCTCTTAGCCCCATTTGCATCTTGTCCGTAGTCGGACGCTGTATCGTTTTCCAGGTGATTGGGATATTTGTATTGTATATCTGTATTCTTGACTCATTGAGTCGCTGTTGTATATATATGTTTTGTGGGTTCCATCGAGGACTACTATGTAATGATATTACTTCGTTTTCCACCCGCACGCAAGTGCCTGGTGGGCACCTTTGAATCGTTTCTATGCGGGTTTGGCGGGAAGCGCTAAAACTTGCATAGGGTCGATTCTGAGGGTGTTACAGAGTGGTATCAGAGCTCAACAGTTGCGATACCCCACAAGTCCAGCCTGTAGGATAACCTAGCTAACGGCCGAAGTAGAGTGTCAAAACTATTTTTGCAAAATCGGTTGGATAGTTCTGATTAGGTCTGATTTTACTCCTTACCCCTTTGCTGCTCTCCTCTCACCTCTGCGTGTTTTGAATCCGCTCTCCTCTCTCTCTCTTCGAGTCCAGGATTTCTCGTGGTTGGGTTCCATCGTACCTTCAGGGTTTCGCTTCCTCCTTTGGTAACGGTGTTGCTACATCTGGTCTTCATGCTATCCGAGGAACCCTTCGTCTGGTGGACTTCTCTTTGTTCCTTCTCGTGCCTTCCGGTGTTTTCCTGACGCGACGACATCATCTACGCCAGATCCGATGCAGAGTCTGCATCACTCCTTTGTTTCTGAACCTCGATTGTCGAGATCTTCAGTCTGATTCCGAGAATGGTTGCACGCTTTTCTACTGATTGTGCAGAGTAATAGTTTGGGTGCGTGATGGATTGGCCCCCATGCCGACTACCCCTTCTATTCGCTTTGGTACATTGAAGTGGATGAGAATGCATCGGTTCTCTCTTTCTATCGAAGCTAGAGGTGGCTTTATTTGTTGATACCCCTACCTTCGACCTTTTGTTCCCGGAGTGTTCTCCCGATGATCACGGACAACGACCTCTTGTTAGTGGTGTCGCGAGGATCTACACGATGCGAGAAGATTCAGATCGCCGTCCTTCTTCCCGGTACCATGAGGCAGATCTCGAGGGCGAGATCCATTGTTAGTGGTGTCGAATTGTGGCGCCCCGCAAAAACCACTACTAGAAAATCGCGTTGTTTTTGTGCATTGCATCATCATGACCGCATGCTCATGTCATCATGCCACATTGCATTTGAGCATCGTCATCATCATGCATTTGTTTGTCCAAAACTATTTCCGAAAAGCCTATTTTGTTTTCCACTAGCCCTTCTTATTTCAACGTATCAAGTCGGTTTGTCCGGATCTTTGTTTTTACTAAAAACTATTTATAAATCTTTTACAATTGAAAAATAATAATAATAAAAAAAAAACTATTTTATCGGGGAGGCAGTCCAGCCGGCTGGCCCAAGGCCCAACCGGCCAGACTGCCTACCACCCAAAATAAAACCTAGCAAACCCTAGTTCCCTAACCCTAATTCATAGAAAACCTAGACCCCCCTGCCCCAACTCCCCACCCCGCCGCCGCTGTGCAACACCCATGCCTCCACCCCACACACGCACACAACCCTGTCACGACACACCCAAACCAACACACACCACACGCTGCAACCAACCGAGCCACCACCCCGTGGGTCCCGCTTCCCTCTCCCCCACCCCGCTCCTCTCCCACTCCCCCTGTTTCCCCACCCCCGTTCACGGGATCCTCCCAGGCGCCGAAGCCGCCACCTCCGCTCGGTGCGAGCCCCGCCTCTGCTCAGCTCCTCCCCGCCTCCTTCCTCCTCTCCCCTCGGCCTTCGTGTGCTCCTCCCCTCTCGGGGCTCGCCGCCGTTCGAGCTCACCCACGAACCGCGCGTGAGCGCCCCGACGCTCGCCAGCGGACGCCGCCGGTCCTCCCCCTCTACAACTCCGACGCCAGCATGGTCGCCTCCTCCCCCAGGGCGCCACCGCCGCCTGGGGCTCCCTCCTCCTTCGCCTCTCCTGGCCGACCGCCGCCCCTCCCCATGCGCCTCCTCCATGCCTCTGCAAGCCGGCGTCGACCCCGCGGGCAGGACCTCGCCGACGCCCTCACAGGCCCTCTGGTGCCTCCACCCTGTCCCGGACGCGCCCTCTTCGACACGGCCCGCCTCCTCCTCGCCAAGCTCTGCCCCGAGCCGACGACGCCCCTGCGGCTGCGCGACGCCGTCCCCGCGGCCCCGAGAACTTCCCCCCGCCGTCTTGCGTCCTCTCGCCGGGCCTCCTCCTTCCCTTGACCGACCGCCGTCGCTGCTTCCCCTTGTCGCTGGCTCGACGCCGGAAGGTCCTGCACCCTCCGTCCTCATCGGCCAGCGCGCCATGGCCATCGGCGTGGTCCGTCATGCAGCGGCCGCCCTCCTGCGCCCTCGGGCTCCCTTTGCCTAACGCTTTGGCCGCCCTGTGCTTGTCCCGTATCGGCTTGCTGTTGGCAGGTACTGTAGCCGTTGTACCAGGGCATCCCTGTGTTTTTCAGTTCTACTTGCTCTACTGGTGATCACATCCACGTTTGTCTCTTGCTATCTGGGGTGAAGCGCTTGGGATATGAGAGGATGTGGAGATATGGTTGTGTCCTCAAGTTGGCACGATGTCAACCGAAGAATACCAGACTGCCACGAAGGTTGCCCTCTCTCGCTTTCGACAAGATCTCCAATGTTGGGACACAAGCACGAGTATCCAGTGTTGTTTCAAGTTTGCCACCGAGCTTGATATCGAAGACGGAACCCGAAGAATGTACCCGAAGATCGCCTACCCGGAATGCCATGTACTCCATCTCAGACGCCGAAGACCGATCCCCCGAACCCTCGGAACCCCAAGATCTTCGGACCAATGTGTGATGCCCTTTCCAAGTCCCGTATTTTTATAATATATAATATATACTTATTGCATTAAATCATTCATGTCGCATACATATTTGTGTGGTTTGGGGGAATTAAGCCGATTCACCTTATAATTAAATATGGAGTCCATATGCGGTCTTTTCTAGTCTTATATTGGCTCCATTTAAATTTGTGCATCGAACCGGTGATATAATTTGCCTTGTTAAGACAACATTTAAATTGTGGGGTATCTAAACAACATGAACCGTTTAATTAAATGTCGGGACCCCGGTTCCGTTTAATTTTGCCTAATTGCATCGCATGCTTGCCATGTCATACATCATGCATGCATCATGCCCGATCTTCTGCCGTAGTATTAAATAGTCCATCCGGTGTTTCTTCTAGTGCTTTGCTTCTTCACGGATTAGGCCGATGAGTTGATGCGAGTGTCGACCCGATCTTCGGATGAACCTTCGGCAATGTTTTCAGGCGAGCACCTCCCCCTTTCTACCTATCTTACTTTTATAGTATTTATTCCCTCCCGTTGATCTATTGCTATCTATGTTGCGTTGCTCTAGTTTTCGTACCCGTGATATCCCTTGCAGCCTTATATTGCCTTGGACACATCCTATTACCTGTTGTTTGGTAGATAGTTGGACTTGTGCGTCGTAGTCGCTTGCTCAAGTGCTGTTGCGTGTCGCCAAGTACCACAGTTGTTGGAGTATTGCCGTATGTTTAAGGTTGGAGATGATCATGGCTTTAATTATCGTTTAATAACTAAAATTGAAGTAGGTAAATGCAGAGGCACAGGTGGGCAATAGATGTTATTTGGTTGTTAACCGTCCACTTGTGTCCCGTAGGACCCCGAGTTCTTGACACCTGTTCCGAGATCGAGCGCGCTAACCACAGGTGGGGTGTATGGGCACCCCCATCGATTAGTACCTGATTTCAAAGTATTGTACCGGGGGCCACAAGTAGTTTGGGGTTTTATTACTATTCTGTACTTATGTCATGCTTTACTGCTTAATTTAAATTGTGTGAGGTACTGCACTTGTACTGTTTAGGTAAGCGGAGTGTTTTCGCGGTATCGACAAGCCCAGTCACACTTTCGGGTTCCCAGTCGTTTACAGCCATTGACGCAAACCCTGAGTCCGTCTCGGAGACCGGCCGACTTCGTTGCGGGTAGCTTAGTGGGGTGGCCCCCATGTACTTACTTTGGGTCTGGGAAACGTCATGACTTAGGCCCCGCCGACATACCGATGGGTGTATGTTAACTGATCTGGCAAAAAGGGTCGAAGTGCGTTTGGATACTTTGGTGCACCCCTGCAGGGTTAAATATTTTCGAAAAGCCGTGTCCGCGGTTATGGACGACTTGGAGCACAGTTCTCGATCATAGACAACTATAACTAAAGTTTACTGTTATAATTTGACTTGTATCCGATGTGACTAGTAATCAGCTTCACTACAACGGAATGGCTAAGTAAAAGTACCAACAACTGCTGGGTTTGGGATATCTCATGCTTATTGTATCTGACTAGTAAGTTGCAACTACAACGGAATGGTTAACTAAAACTGCCCACTGCTTATTATATCAGGATGACTATCTATGCCTGACTAGTAATTGTTGCAACGATAACTGAATAAATAAAACTGCCAACGGTGTGAGTTCCTCGGTTGACTTCCTCGTCTGGTCTCGAGGAGGAAATACCAGGATGGGTATGTTTGGTGGTAGTATCAGGTTGGTTCCGAATAGGTCTTTCTTACCCCTCTCTGATAGCCGCTATCTGTATCGAGTCTCTATAGGTTGTTTAGTGCATGCCGCGCTGCCGCTTCAGTCCACCATACCTATGTAGGCGAGGACCGCCGAATTCTAGCCTCGCCGTGTACTGGCCTCAGTACTGACCGCTCTCTCTTTTTCCTTTGCCCTTTGTCGGCACCCCTTTTGTTTAAGCAGGTTTTGAGATCGACGTCGTTAGCAGGGTTACCCTTCCGGCTTGGCCTGGGCAGGGTTATGGACGCCATTGGTTATTCTTCAGGGCTCTTAGCCCCATTTGCATCTTGTCCGTAGTCGGACGCTGTATCGTTTTCCAGGTGATTGGGATCTTTGTATTGTATATCTGTATTCTTGACTCATTGAGTCGCTGTTGTATATATATGTTTTGTGGGTTCCATCGAGGACTATTGTGTAATGATATTACTTCGTTTTCCACCCGCACGCAAGTGCCTGGTGGGCACCTTTGAATCGTTTCTATGCGGGTTTGGCGGGAAGCGCTAAAACTTGCATAGGGTCGATTCTGAGGGTGTTACACTATGGGTCCTGTCCCGGGGATGAGTTCGATGATAAACTCGATATCCCGATCTAGGGGCATACCGGGCAAAACATCTGGAAATACATCGGGGTATTCGCAGACTATGCGAACTTGGTCAATGGTAGGTTGGGCTATACTCTTGTTACACTTGAATTGGCGAGGTAAGGTTTCAGATATATGCTCGACTGATATCCCGGTGGTACTGGTCATGGTCATGGCTTTCTTAGCACAGTAAATCAATCCTTTATGTTTGGACATCCAATCCATTCCTAGTACTACTTCCAAACCTTTAGTTCCGAGTACTATTAGGTTAGCATAAAAATCTATGCCATGGATTCGGATAGGGACGGCCTTGCAAATTTGCCTAGCCTTGGTGGTTGATCCTGGAATTTGCACAATCATAACATGCTTCAGTTTGGTTGGTTGAATTTTACTAGTGCAGGCAAATTCTTCGGTGACAAATGAATGCGATGCACCAGAATCAAACAACACTCTTGCAAGTACTGAATTAACAGAAAACATACCCAGCACGACGTCTGGCGCTTCCTGAGCTTTTTCAGCATGCATGAGAAAAAGACGGCCATTGCGGTTGAGTGAATTTCCTGGGGAAAATCTCCTTCCTGGCTGGACACGACGCTGCTGCTGAGCTGGGACATTGGTATTAGGGGCTGTAGCATTCTTATTGTTGGGGCACTCGTTGGAATAGTGGCCTTTATTTCCACAGTCATAACAGGTCACTTGTGACTTGTCCTTGGCTGCGATAGGCACAACATTGCTTCCAGTCCTCGGGGCAGTGTTGGGGTTGGCGGTAGCATTGTTGGTGTTGAACTTGGGTGGGGCACGGGTGAAATTTCTAGAGTTGCCGGGGTTGTTGTGATTTCCTCCGGGTCTAGGGTTTCCACGGTTGGGATAGGTCGGACGGGTCATAGGGGGTCTGTTGGTTCTTGGGGCAAATCCTGGAGATGGGTTGGGGCGATACTTTGGGGTCTGATGGGTTCCTGGTTGATGCATCATGCGACGCTTGGGGTTCTCATTGGCCTAGTTGATCTTTCCTTCCATCTGGATAGCAGAGTCGACAAGGACTTCAATATCAACAAAGGGTATATTGACTAACACTGTCTGCATCTCGTCATGCAGACCATTCAGGAATCTTTCGTTCTTCTTGGCTTCGGTGTCTATCTCGTCCGGGGCATACCTAGCTAATGACAAAAATTTGTCGCGATATTACACTACAGTCATCCTTCCTTGCTTCAGATCTCTGAACTCGTCTCTCATTCTCTTGATCAAACCTGGTGGCACATGGGTTCTGCTAAACTTGACCTTGAATTCCTCCCAGGTCATCATCTGGCCTCCAGTCATTGCACGAACACTGTTCCACCATGCCCTGGCATCTCCGGCTAGATAATGGGTGGTGAACAGGACTTTCTCATTGGCTTCGACTCCTCCTACTTCTAAGTTGTTTTCCATGGTTTGCAGCCAATCATCGGCATCTAGGGGTTCTGCTGACTTGGTGAAAACGGGTGGGTTGGTATTCTGGAAATTCTTGAGCTTAGATCCGTTGTTGTCCTGATTTCCATGGCCTTGGTTGTTATGGGCTAGCTGGGCTATCTGTTGCACAGTGGCTAAGTTGGCTTGACGTTCCGCTCTTTCAGCTTCGTGGTCAGAAGTCAACATTTGCAGGATCTGCAACATCGGGTCCGGGGCTGAACCACTTCCTCCACGTGGCATCTGAAGATTGGTATAGATCATGAGAAAAGAGGGAAATTTCTAAGGTTTTGGGTTTTTGAAAATTTTTAAATGTTTGGCTCAGATTTTTCTAGAAACTTGCTTTTTCATCCAATCATAGCACACAGTACAACACACACCACAACAAGGAAAAACAGATGGTTTTAAGAACCATTCTGGAATCTACGATACAGTGGGACCGACTACTACTCACTACGCTAGTGCTCAGTGCTACTACTCCTCGGAGTCTGTGGCTTCATCATCTTCAGCATCATCGATGAAGGCGAAATCATCCTCATCGGTGAAGAAGTCCATGGCCTGATCCTCCAGAAAATCATCGTCATCGCTGAGATAGGAGTAAGGGTCTCCACGAAGATCCTCTCCGGCATTCTCCCTTTCCTCTAACTGCATGTCTCTCTCGTGGATGGTCTCTTCCAGAGGTGAGATGCGATGGCGAAGACGGGCAATAATGCGCTCCTTCTTGTCAAGCTAACGGCGACGAGACTTGCGATCCTTTGCTAGCATGGCTATGGTCTAATCCTTCGTCTTGATGATGGCAGACTTGTGGTTGCAATAGTCACGTCAGTTGTCCAATTCCTGCTGACGATCATACATCATGAAGCTAAGGTGGTCCAATTGAGTCTTCAGCTGGAGGTGGTATGGGGCTTCCAATGGTTGTCCATTTGCATCACGCCTTGGGCAAAACTCAAAGCGAGTACCCTTGATCTGATTGATGCTCTTCCCACATATATGGGAAAGAGCTTCCTGCATTGCTCTGGCAAGTCCATCGAGCCAGTTGTTTTCCCTCAAGGTAAACTAAATTCCCTCCGCAGTGGGAGGTTCAATCTTTCCTCGGAGACTTGCAACAATTAGCCACTGCAGATCTTATCCTCCTTGATCATTGAGCTGAGCTCCGAAGAACTCGGGATGCGGACGCTCCAGAAGTTCCGAAAGCTGATCCAGATCCCTCTCAAAGATAAGGTCTCCTCCATTCCCAAGCTGGTAAAACTTGCTGTACTTCACGTCCATCTATAAAAATAGAGGATGAGTAGATTAGCAGAGTGGTCAAGTGTGTCAAAATTTTATCTATTTGGCAAGAGTTTTTGAAGAACATGAAGTTTTATGAAAGAATTTAAGAGGTAAGAATGAGAATAAGTTTTCGTAAATATTTTTTTTGTTCTTTGGTTTTGAAACTAAGTTTTTGGTTCAACGTCCAATCTAACTAGGGTCTCCTATGGTCAGGATGGCTCTGATACCAACTTGTCAACACCCGGATTTTTCAATCCTAGATGCCTGTTATGCCATACAACGCAATCCCAGGATTACCATTTTTGCGAGACATAACAGAATTGGATACCATAGTACTTCATCCATTACAATGATACATAAGTTCTTACACAAATAGGGATCTCATGATCCAGTTCTTAATACAACATCAAGCAGCGGAATACGTAATAATAACGGTAGCGTAGGCGAAGCTCCATCTTCGGGGTCACAGGCAATGCTGACGATGGGAGATGATCCTAGTTGTCGTAACCTTCCTGGGGTCCATCTTCGAGGTACTCCTCTTCATAGTCTGGCCATGGGAATAGCCAGGGACAAAGCCATGAGTACTCTTTAAGTACTCGCAAACTAATACTAATAGATAAGGGGTTTTTGGATAATAGGACACTAGGCTCTAGGGTTGTTTTGCAAAAAGCCAGGTTTATCTCTACTAAGTTCAAATCTAGTCACAATTTTATAACTCCTAAGTGGGATCTTGTAATTCAGGTCACAACTCTGTTGTGGTCAAGTCAAAGTCTCAATTCATTTCACAAGTCATTTTGAAAAGTCTGACAGGGGAACATTATGGCCACTCCAACTGTCCATAACCGCGGACGCGGCTATTCGAATAGTTTGACACTCAGCAGAGATTGTACACTTTCACCACAACATTCGATACATCCGTCAGGAACAAATCCTGAATTCACCATACTCAGTATGCGGATAATCAATCCTAACCTTTCAATTACACGTCCTAGTATAAGCACCTCTCCTGTGAGTTTGGCCTCCCAACCATGACCAGCTGTCATCTTGGGTACTGCACAGGTGGACAATCTTCACAAGGTAGCCTCAGCTCAGACCTTGGCCATGAGGGAATTAATACTAAGGAATATAAGTTTCTAGTCAAGCCCTACCCAATATTCGGGTATTGTGGTTGTACGATAAAATTGGAATGGTATCGCATCCAGACAACCATCAGTTTTATAAAGGGCTAAGGCTCATGCCTCAACATTTTTATCACCAGAATCATCAAGTGTTTGGAAACACATGTCCAAAACATTTCAATAGAATGATCCATCATTCCAAGGTTTTCATAACCATTTTCCACCAAGTATTCCCATCTAAAGTTGATCAAGTTTTATGCTTAGAACTAGCATCTACAGGTGGGGGTAATACTAATGAGGGGTGGTAACTAGTGGAGTTTTACTAAGTCCAACCTTATATCTTAGGCTGATATCAAGGTTTCTAGCTTAGGCCAAATTTTATGCTTTTTATGCAACCTTCAGCACAACTGTCTAGTATCTACCAAACTCTTAGGTGGACTCTAAGCAAGTTTTGATAAAGAAATAAAGTAAGAAGCTTGCACATAAAACTAGGATTGGTTTATCAAGTGGGTATGATCACATATGCTTAAGGCATATAGTAGTCATATCACAAGTATGGGTTTGTGGCATCAGTAGGGTATCTGGCAAGGGTTAGCTTGCATCAATATGAGTATAAGCTTGCATAGGTATAGTATCTTGCAAGTGGTAGCTTGCATTGGTATAATATCAGCTTGCATAGTTACTAGCTTGCATCAGTGTCAATATAAGCTTGCCTTGTGCAGAGCAGTGGTTGAAGTTCTCCTCGGTTTCTTCTTCGTAGTATCCTCCTTCCTCCTCGTATCCTTGGTCGGTACTAGCGTCTATGAATAAATACGAGGTAAACAATCACCAAACAATACTTAACTACTTGCAATCATCACACACAAGGGTCCTATAGATGATCTAGCATCATCTCTAACCTTACAAGGTTAAGGCTTGGTTTAAATCTTTTTATTTTTAGAAAAGTAATTTCTACTCATTGAAAAACTACTTAAGATTTAATATTCTCCAAACTAAACATGGGATCATGTTGACACATGTCATCACCACATATTGTAGTCCATGGGAATGTGATTTAAAGTGGTGTCACAATTTAATAAGGTTTTACCCTTTTATTTTAATTAATTAAAGTGGCTAGAAATGCTTATGAAGCATTCTTTTATTCCTTGAACATTATTTCTGCAAGTAAACCTATATATTTTTATATATTCTGAAAGGTATGGTTAAATGTGATTTTTGAGAGTTGGAATCAACTCAAAAGCTTTTATGGTTTAAATTTGAAAAATGTTTGAATGCAGAAATGCTTCTGCCTTGTTATTTTTTACTATGGGTGATCTACAGATCCAAATGACTTGAATCCAACGGGCTTGGATTAAGCATTCACAGACCTTTCCAACAAAATTGGTTTCATTCAAATTGGTGCACTTAATTGATCTGGGTTGATTTTTGAAGTTGGGTACAGAAGTGTGTTTGAATTTAAAAAGAAAAAGGTTTAATTTGAATTGCTGGGCTGCGCGGGAAATGTTACTGGGCCGGCCTGCTAAGCGCATTGCTCCCGCGGGCTGCTTAAGTGGGTGTCCCCACTCGTCAGTGACACGGGGCTGGGCGAAGCGGTATGGGGCAACGTGGATCGTTTGATCTAGTTCTAATCCAACGGCTGGGGGTCATCGTCGACGCGAGACAGCTCCAGCGAGAACGAAACCTAGCGCGGCCAGTGAGGGGTGCTGGGGGCTCACCGGGGTACGGGCGAGGGTCGGCGAGGCGGGCGAACGACGAAGTCGACGATGGCGAACCTCCTAGTACCGGTGGCTCCTCCTGGGGCGGCTCCAATCGCTGGCTCCTTTCTTCTCCAGAGGCGGCGGGCTCCGGTGAAATTCCGGCGAGGTGGTGCTCGCCTTGCTCTAAGAATGGTGTGGCACGGTCAGTGAGGAGAGGGGAGTGAGATGGTGTGAAGAAATCGTGCCGGGGTGGCCTCTATTTATAGTCGAGCGAGGGGACCGTCGGGGCGCACGGTGAGCTCGTCGGGGGCGACGTTACAGGCTAATGGCATGGGCAATGGTAGGGGACGGTGCTGTGTCTCCTGGCGATGCTCAACGACATGGTCGCGAGGCATGGGGCTGGTCGCGGGTGGCGCTCTGGCGCACGCTCGGCATGGTTTGGGCGTGTCTTGTGCGCGTGGTCCAAGGCTTGGCAATGCTCGTGGCTGGGACAGGGAGTGGCGGTGGACGGTGGGCTGCCTCCCAGACAAGGTTGGTACGGCTAGTTCTTCCTCTAGCCTGCTGTCGACTATCGGGTGGCATTGAGGTGCTCGGCTGTTCACCATTAATGGCAATGGCAAGCTCACAGGGGTGCTAGTGTTGGGCTAATCTTTCTAGATGATCTACTGAGTTGTGTGTGAGCTAACTAGGGAACAAGTTAGGCAAGAATCACTGCACACTAGTGTTTGATGTTTTGTTTGATTTGTGTCTGCAACCTGTTTGATGAAATGGCCGCATGAAATCAAGTTTTGAATTTTGAAATGATTTTTGGTGGGTTTGCTAGATTGGTGCTGGTGAGTCTGTAGATGCTTGGGTTTTGAAAGCTGAGCTTGTTTGAGTGGTTTTTGAAAAAGTGGGATCTTCCCATATGAATAAGATTCAATTTTGAATTGTCATTTAAACTATGCATTTGAAAGTTTCTGGATGATCACAAAGTGGGCCTTGATACTTTGTTATGAGTACATTCAAGGGGTGCAAAGATCCAGAAAAGTTTCTGTTAGGTTTTGAAAGTTTGAGACAGCCAAAGTAGGCATGGGAGTTAATTTGGCCAAAATGACCATTCACTTAATATATTGTTTTGATTTACTTGTCTTTAGGAAAAGTGTGGGAAATGTTTTAGATGATGTTCATTTCACCTAAGAAACATTTTACAAGCAATGGATCACACAAACAAGGTGGTTTTTAAAGAAATTCAAAATCCATGCATACACATATACATGCATTCATGGGTTTACTTAGAAAAGTTTTTGTTAGCCCTAATCTTGATGATTAGTGTTTGATGATCTAAGTTTGGTATTTTTGGGATGTTACATTACTGTAGGTGCCACGGGAACTTCTTCCTATGCTGCGCTACTCTCAAATCTGAGAGAAGGTTTGACAACCTCGTCGAGTTCTACTTTCCTTCCAATCACTTCTTTCAAGAGAAACTCCTTCTCTAGATAGGATCCATTCTTGGCAACGAAGATTTTGCCTTCGGATCTATGATAGAAGGTATACCCAATAGTTTCCTTCGGGTATCCTATGAAGACGCATTTTTCCGCTTTGGGTTCAAGCTTGTCGGGCTGTAACTTCTTTACATAAGCTTCACAACCCCAAACTTTAAGGAATGACAATTTAGGTTTCTTCCCAAACCAGAATTCATACGGTGTCATTTCAGCGAATTTAGATGGTGCCCTATTTAAAGTGAATGCGGCTGTTTCTAATGCATAACCCGAAAATGATAACGGTAAATCTGTAAGTGACATCATAGAACGAACCATATCTAAGAGAGTTCGATTACGATGTTCAGACACACCATTACGTTGTGGTGTTCCCGACGGTGTCAATTATGAAAGTATTCCGCATTTCTTCAAATGCTCGCCAAACTCGTAACTTAAATATTCACCTCCACGATCAGATCGTAGAAATTTAATCTTCTTGTTACGTTTATTCTCTACTTCACTTTGAAATTCCTTAAACTTCTCGAAAGTTTTGGAATTATGTTTCATGAAATAGATATACCCATATCTAATCAAGTCATCTGCGAAAGTAAGAACATAACGATAACCACCGCGCGATGCCACACTCATCGGGCCACACACATCGGTATGTATGATTTCCAATAAGTTTGTATCTCGTTCCATCATACCAGAGAATGGAGTCTTTCAAGTGTATGATTTCCAATAAGTTCGTACTCCCTCCGTTTTTTATTACTTCGCATTCTATGATTTTTAAGAGTCAAACTTTGTCAACTTTGACCAAGAATATTAAAAATATATGAACATTCATTATTTCAAATGCTTATATTATAAAAATATTACTTACAAAGATTCTAACACTATAAGTTTACATTGTAGATATTTTTTTTTTACTAAATATTTGTTCAAACTTCAAAAAGTTTGACTTTGACTAAACCCAGAATGCGATCTAATTGTGAATGGAGGGAGTATGTATGATTTCCAATAAGTCCATATGTATGATTTTCCCATCATACATGCTTCGCATCTTCCAAGATATTCAAGAAGTGCCACATGTATGTAGAGTTATCATTCAATTTCAAACATTTAGCATCTATATTATGAACATGTGTATCACTACTATAGAGATTCAATAAGAATAGACCATCTATCAAAGGTGCATGACCATAAAATATATTACTCATATAAATCGAAGAACTGTTATTCTCGGACTTAAACAAGTAACCGTCTCGTAATAAACAAGATCCATATATAATATTCATGCTTAACGCATGCACTAAATAACAATTATTTAAGTGTAAAAATAATCCCGATGGTAGATGAAGAGGGAGCAAGCCGACCGCGATGACATCAACCTTTGAGCCATTTCCAATGCGCATCGTCACCTCGTCTCTCGCTAGTCTCCGTTTATTCTGAAACACCTATTTCGAGTTACAAATATGAGCAACCAAACGAGTATCAAATACCCAGGCACTACTACGATTACTAGTAAGATACACATCAATAACATGTATATCAGATATACCTTTATTCTTGATGTTGCCAATCTTTAGATCTGCCAGGTACTTGGGGAAATTCCGCTTCTAGTGACCTTCTCCCTTGCAGTAAAAGCACTCAGTATCAGGCTTAGGCCCATCCTTGGTCTTCTTTGTAGGAGCGGTAACTTTCTTACCACCCTTCTTGAAGTTACCCTTTTTCTTAGGCTTGCATTGCTTCTTGAAATTGGTGGTCTTATTGACCATCAACACTTGGTGCTATTTCTTGATCTCCACTTCCGTAGACTTCAACATAGAGAAGAGTTCTGATAATGACTTATCCATGCACTGCATATTGTAGTTCATCACAAACACTACAAGAAAAATGTCCTTTTACAACAGACGATTATCGTGGTTGAAGGTCCATTTTTCATGGTTGAAAATCCTTCTACGACGGATGACCATCGTGGTAGAAGCCCCGTCACAAATGATTCTACCATGGTTTTTTTCGACCGTGGCGAATCACACCGTTTAGACACGAAAAGCCGTTCTGTCGTAGATCTATTCGCCAGCTGCATTGACTCTTCACATCATGCAAACTGCCACATGGCGAGCGCCGTTAACGGCCAGTTAACGATGTTAACTATCAATGAAACCATGGTAGAAGCCAGGCCTAGTCAAGGCCTGGTAATTATTAAGTGGGCTGGCCCATTAAGGAAGCCCAACAGCATCACGACCCGTTACTGTTTCACCATGCACTATTACAAGTGGGCCCACTAGTGTAGCCATGGGTGGCCCGTAAAATTTCTGGCCCATTACTGTTTCCACATACACTATTTGAATTTGGCCCATTTGCACGGCCCATAAATATCTAGGCCCGTTAGTGTTCCACCCTTCATTGTTCGAAATGGGCCCATTTGGTCAGCCCGCTTTGGACCGTAACCTTTCTGGCCCATTACTATATAGCTACGCACTGTTTGAAATGGGCCCATATACTTTGGGCCCATTACTGTTCAGGCCCATAAATGTCTGGGCATGTTCTGGCCCGTTACTATTCTAGCCTAGTAAGTTCCTCGACCTGTTACTGTTCTAGCTTGGTGCAAATTCGGCATGTTACTGTTCTGGCCTGCTACTATTCTGGCCCGTTACTGTTTTGGCAATTTAAGGTTCTAGCCCGTTATTTTTCTGGTCCCTACTGTTTCGTGTGTTACTGTTTTGGCCTATAATGTTCCGGCCTTTTATTGTTCTGTCCTGTTATGGTTTCGGCCAGTTATGGTTTCGGCCTGTTACTATTTTGGCCTTTTATTGTTTCGGCCGGTTTCTGTTTTGGCCTGTTACTGTTTCGACTTGCCACTGTTATTGCCCCTTGCTGTTACTAATCTCTCCTTTGGGTCGGCCCCGTTACTTTTATGGTCTTTTATAGTTTCTGCATTTCTAGAGCCCATTTCGGTATCATCAAAGGTGTACAACGTGTGAGCATTTTTACTATTCATCGTCGTCCTAATACAAGACGGGCAAATACAGAGCACGATAATGTACCATAATCGATCTGGCTAGCACAGGTACGGTACCGCCTACTGCTATGTGTGGGCGGATTATGGCTCAAATATGTAGAGCTTGTTGGGATCCCCAAGAGGAAAGTATGATGAGCACAACAGCAAGTTTTCCCTCAGTTGTGAAACCAAGGTTATCGAACCAGTATGAGTAAGGAAACAACTCCAAGGTGTTGCTAGCAACTTGGAACCTGCATAACACAATCAACAATACTTTGCCCAACTTACAGTGAGGTTCTCAATCTCACTGGTTTGCTAAAAACAAAGGATTAAACGTATAGTGTGAAAGATAATAGTTGCTTTTAGAAAGTAAACGGTAAAGGTAAACAGTAGATTGTATATCAACGATAAATAATGGATCGGGGTCCACAGTTCACTAGAGGCGTTCTCCAAAATATAGATAGCATGCTGGATGAACAAATTACAGCGGGGCAATTGACAGATTGAGAAAGCATAACAATGCATATAATAAACATATTGACTCCTATGAGATTTTATTGGGCATTACAACATAATACAAAGACCGTAATCCAACTACATCTATGACTAATAATCCACCTTCAGGTTATCATCCGACCCCCCTCTAGTATTAAGTTGCAAGCAACGGATAATTGCATTAGGCAAAGTGTGTAAAGTAAACAATACAATTGCCCCATGGACAAAGGATTGTTGTTTTCTCCCTAGTAGAAACAATACATCTACAACCTTAGAGATTTCTATCACTTCCCGAGATTACTAGAGGCATGAACCTACTATCGAGCATAAATACTCCCTCTTGGAGTTACAAGCATCTAGTTGGCCAAGATAGCTACTAGCAACGAAGAGCATGCAAGATCACAAATAACATAGACATGATAGAATCAATAATCAATCTGACATAGTATCTCAATATCCATCGGATCCCCGCAAACACAACATGTATGATTACAAATAGATGATCTTGATCATGAACGGAGCCCACAAGATCTAAACATGATAGCACAAAGGAGGAGAAACAACCATCTAGCTACTGTATGGATCCATGGTCCAAGGGTGAACTACTCACGCATCACTCCGGAGGCTGGCATGGTGATGAATAAGGCCTCTGGGGTGATCTCTCCCCTTCGGAAGGGTGTCGGGAAGAGCTTCGGATCCCCCCGATCTAGGGACGATGGTGGCGGCGGCTATAGAGTGTTTCATGGAGATCTGATCGAGTCCTTAGGGTTTCTGCATCGGGGTGCTTTTATTAGCGAAGGGGCAAGGTCGATGGGTGCTCGAGGGGCCCACACCTAGGGCTGGCGTGCCCCCTGGTTGTGCCACCATAGGGTGTGGCCGCCTTGTGGCCCCCCTTCGGCTGCCCTTTAGACTCCGTGTTCCTTCTGGTAAAATATTGACTTTGGCTTTTGTCCCGTCCAATTCCGAGAATATTTCCTTACTAGCTTTTCTAAAACAAAAAAGCAGAAAACAGGCAACTGGCACTATGGCATCTTGTCAATAGGTTAGTTCCATAAATTGTATAAAAATACCTCAAATTATAGACAAAACATAAGAAAGTTGATATAAGACAAGCATGGAGCATAAAATATTATAGATACGTTTACGACGTATCAACGACATCAAGTAAATGCCTACACGTCCTATGTAATTAGTATATATATTACATCAAATGCAAACTACTTAAAATTATTACATATTATCAACTCAAGGGAAAGCAAAATCAGAATTTCAATTGATAATCGAGTTGATAGCAGTCCTCAATTTTCTTTCTCCATCACCTGCATCTCCCTTTTAAGTGTGACATCTACATTGGAAAACAAACTTGAGACATGATCTTGCAGCCCCCTCTTTGGTGGTGATAGCAATAATTGCAGTCTGAAACTAAGTAATAACAAGTTAATACGATAAACAAGGGAAACTACTTATTTAAGTGATACGACAGGAGCTATGAACTGGAGTTTACTACTGGTCAATGGTTCAAATATATTGACCATCACGTCAAACAAACATGGCAAGCAAGCATTAAACAAGTGTGCCTGCCATGAAACGAGAAATATAACAATATGTGTGGTGTAGAATTTCAGCAAATATAAACTAGCCAGGTCATATAAACAAATATATATATATATATATATAGGAGAATAAACCAGACAATGGCATGAAATTACTATCATAGGTAAGAATAAACAAGACAGAAGAGGACAAGCAAGCATTAGACAAGTGTGCCTACAATGAAATGAGCGATCAATCAAATTGTTTCTTAGAATTTTAGCAAATATAAACTAACCAGGTCATTTCAAAAAATATATATGGAAGCAGTCGTTTATCTTGGAACGCAAGAGACGTTGGGTGACCCAGAATTTGCGGTGATCTACACAATGGGCATGCAGTTACTTTTGTAGCTATGAATCGAATAGAAATTATAATGACATCATAAGAGAACATGTAGAGCAAGAATGCAAACTGATACGTCCATTTTGCATCACTATTCTATATCATAATTTACTATTATTTATTGATATATTTCTTATTAAGAGGTGATACTTATATTATTTCATCTATTTTTACATCTTGGATGACTTTTGGAGGATGAACTGTCGGAGTCAGGATTCTAATGGAAAAAGTGGTGTCTAGATGCAATATTCGCGAAGATCAGAAAATTCCAGAAAATATACGGAAAATCCTATTTTTCCACAAGACGAAGGAAGCTAGAAGGGGAGGCAGAGATGGGCCACAGGGGGCCCACACCACCCCCTGGCGCGCCCCCCCTTGGCCGTGCCAGCAGGTGGTGTGGCCACCCTGGCCTAACTCCTGCTTCGTCCTTTCACCTATATCTTCTCCTCAAAACCCTAATACGGAGGGGAGCGACCACAGAAAGATTCCGCCGCCTCTGCGAGGCGGAAACTACAGAGAGAGAAAGATCTCTCCGGTAGGCAGATTTGTGCCGAGGAAATTCCTTCCCGGAGAGGGAAGATCGTCGACACCAACACCGTCATCAAGCTATACTTCATCGGGATCATCATCATCATCCTTATCACCATCTCCACCAGCACCATCACCACACTCCATCCCGATATAACAATTGGATTGAATCTTGCATAGTTCTTAGTGGAAACTTCCCGATGTTGATTACTTTTGTAGTTGATGCTATTGAGTGGAACCATTGAATTATTGTTTATGTTCAGATTGTTATCCATCATTATATCATCTCTGATCTTGATCCATATGATGTCTCGTGATTAGTTCGTTTAGTTCTTGAGGACATGGTAGAAGTCATGTTGTTAGTAGTGGAATTGTGTTGAGGTATATTCAATGGTTTGATATTTAAGTTGTGGTGCTATTCTTATAGTGGTGTCATGTGAACATCGACCACATGATACTTCACCATTTATGGCCTAGGGGAATGCATTGTGTATTTGGCTACTAATCGTGGGGTTGCCGGACTGACAGAAACCTGAACCCCCGTTAGGAAACCTTTGCACAAGGGAGTGTAGGATCTCAGAGTTTAATGCTATGGTTAGGTTTTTATCTTAATTACTATCTTATAGTTGCGGATGCTTGCAAGGGGTTTAATCACAAGTTTGTATTAGTACAAGTAAGGTTGGTACAGTAGCATAGGTTCACCCACACAACACTTATCCAACCAAAGAAGATTAATCAACTATATAAAGCGAAAGCACTTGATAGTATTCCCATGTGTCCTCGAGAACGTTTGGTCCTCATAAGTAATACAACCGGCTTGTCCTTTGCTAAAGAAAGCATTGGTCCACTCGCTTAATCAAAAACCCCTAAAAATCCGTTTGCTAAGTATTTGCAGAGAATTCCTGTTCCAAATCACTAGTCAAACCTTCTGCTCCTCGTTGGGATCGACACTCCTATTTATCGAAAGTACTACGATACACCCCCTATACTTGTGGTTCATCAAGACTATTTTCTGGCGCCGTTGCCGGGGAGTGAAGCTCTATTGAAGAGTGGAACTGGTAAATGAAACTTCTACTGTCAGTATTGCTTTTATTTCTGTTTGCTACTTTGTTTCCAATATGGATAACCCACTTGGTTTCCTATTTGGGAAAGCTACTACCACTGCTAGGGTAGTAGATGAACCACCACCTGCTGAAATAGATCCTTTTAAGATACCTACAAGAATTGTTGATCATGTTATGGATAACTATTATTTTGGAGATGGAACTGTCCATCCTGGTGATCACTTGCTTTTTATCCATGAATTATGCGGGTTGTTTAAGTGTGCAGGTATCACAACGGAACAAGTTAAGAAAAAGTTACTCTCTATATCATTGAAAGGAAGAGCAGAAGAATGGTATAAGCTGCTGAAGAATGTACAATCTATGGAATGGGAGGAAATAGTACCTTTCTTTTACTCTAAATGCTATCCTCCTGGTGAGATTCATAAAGATCGAAATCAAACATATAACTGTTAGCCTCATGATGGAGAGAGTACAGCCCAAGATTGGGGGAGATTGAAGTTACTAAGTCTTAAATGTCCTATTCATGAGCTCCCTAATAGTATTATTATTAATAACTTTTATGCAAGGCTTTCTCTTCATGATACAGATTTATTAGATGGTCCTTGCGCTAGATCATTCACACGTATGAAAGAAGAGGCTAAATGGGATCTTCTAGACCGTACTCAAGAAAATACTGAAGCATGGGATAATGACAAAGGAAGAAAGTCAGTTATAAATTATGATTATGAATGCATTAAATCTTTTATGGAAACTGATGACTTTCATAATATTAGTACTGAGTATGGTCTTGATTCTCAAAGTATTGCCGATTGTTTTAAGGCCTTTGCCTCTTATATTGAAATTCCCAAAAAGAAGTGGGACAAGTACCATGCTCCTTATAAAGATATTGTTAATCATGTTCCTGCTAGAAACACTTAAGTTTGTGCTTTTGATCATATTTTCCCTGAACCCTATATTGAGAAAATACCTTTTCCTTCTAAGGTAAAGGAACATTCTATTATAGCTAATGTGGTTAGCAAAAGTACAAAGAAAGATGTAGAACCCAGTGAGCAAATAAATATTGAACCAGTAGTAGCTATGGTGAAAGTTCTTGTCACTAAAAATGTAGAAGATGGGCACATTATATTTTGTGAAGATGCTTATAATATTGTTTCACATCCTGGTTAACTAGGAGATCTAGAGTCCCTATGCTTTCTATTAGGATTTGTGATCATTTATATTATGGTTTATGTGATATTGGTGCAAGTTCTAGTGCTATTCTTTGCTAGCTTTACAGATAAATTATGCATGAAATTGGTTCTTGTGAACTCGAGGACATTGATGTAGTCATTCACCTTGCAAATAGAGAGGCAGCCTGTCCAATTGGTATTGTAAGAGATGTGGAAGTTCTTTGTGGTAAGACTAAATATCCTGCTGATTTTCTAGTACTTGGTTCAGCTGCTAGTAAAACTTGTTCTATCATCTTTGGTAGACCTTTCTTGAGCACTTGTGTAGCTATTATAGATTGTAAGAAGGAGAAATTTTTAACTAAATTTGATGGAGAATCTTATGAGTTTAACTTTTCCAAATTTTCTAAAACTCCTTATGAAAATGAATTGCCTAATGAGGATTTTAGAGTTGAGCAACTTGCTTCTGTTGATGCAGTTTTTGACCTTAAACCTGCTTTTGATGATTTTAAGTATGCTTATTCTGATGATAAGAATGTTTCTTGTGACAGCTATATTGTTAACTTTATTCAAAGTGCTATTGAAAGTTATTATGAGAGAGGGAAACATGGTTTTATGCATCTCAATAATTTTAAGTTTCCCCGCTTTATGTCGAAAGCCTTGAAGTTGCACTTGTTTTGTCTTCCTATGCTAGTAGCCTTTTGTTTCAATAATTTGTTTTCTCACAAAACTCCCTTGCATAGGAAGTGGGTTAGACTTAAATGTGTTGGATATTTCCTTCTTGATGCTCCTTTCACTTCAAATCCATATCTCCTATGAGAACATCATTGAAATTATTATGCCCATCTTAATGGCTATAAAGAAAGAGCTTTTGGGAGACAACCCATTTTAGTTTTCTTTAGGTTTTTGTTTCTTTGAGTCTTGGAAGTTATTACCCCTGTAATAACCTCTCCTTTTCCTTTTCTGGTGTTTGGGTCAAGATTTGCCTCTTTTGAGAAGTAGGTGAGTTGTGGGAAGTTGCTGTCCCAGAACAGATTTTTGTGCTTCACTGTAAAAATTCGTGAAATATCCCAGTACGTCGTATGGAGCTGTAATTTTATGTGCTTGTGCCCCATGTTGTTATCTTCGTTAGATTTGCACTTTTTAATTTGAGCAATAGAAGATTTTCTAAAAAAATCAATATTTACCTGCTGGTCTATTTTGACAAATTTCTGCCATTATGTGCATTTGCCTCTTAAATCGATTTCCTTTTAAATTATTTTTGGGGTTTTTGAAAGGAGTTGCTACAATACCACCAGGCATATCAAATCACTTTTCAACAATTTTGTGAAGATTTTGTATTTCCTTAAGAAGGGGAATCAACTGTTACAAACTTGTATAGCGTCTCAAGTGGAGAACCTTGGGAGGTTATTTCTGTTAACGGTGGCAGGGACTTCTACCAGAAGAAGATGTCCAACATTCAAAATCCAACCGTCCGCTACTTCGCTTTGTTTCTTGCTAACAATTTGTTGGGAAGAGGAGATACCGGCTCTATGGCCAATGCATACATGACCATAATCACCAAGGCGCCCTTCCCTGATGCACCATAGAGTTCCACTCTTGCAGCTCTATTCCTCCAGCACCTCCACCACCAGAGCAACAAAAATAAAGGTGACATTCGCATCAATGGATTGGTAACCCACCTTGTCCAAGACCGTGGAATTCAGATGCCTATTATGCAACCTGTTGATGGCTCCATACTTATGGATGTCAAATATATAACTGCTTGTGGCTTCCTCGGTGTTTACCGAGTTAACAGGAGGCTCCGAGCCTATCAATTTGGTTATCTTGATGTTGCGCAGGATGAGCAGGTGCCATTACCTTGCCCACGAGCCTTCTCGGTTCAGGGGAAGAACCACTGAATCATCACCAAGGATCAAGTGACGGAGATCATGCCAGCACTCTATCCTGACTCCGAGAAAGAGGAAGAAAGAGAGTAGCAGGATGAGCAGGAGCAGCAGCAGGAGTAGGACAACCCTGCTTGGGGAGGATAGTAGCAGCAAGAGGGACCTTGGGACCCATGTCCCAATCAGCAGCAACAACACCAAGGGTTCAACAATGTCCCCTATGAAGATTTTATGCAGCTCAACCAATGTGTTGGGAAGATCGACCAAACTCTTCATGGAGTGAATGAAGGTGTTAGTTCCCTAACTAACACCTTCATCCACTTCATGACCCACTTCCCTGACTACTACCATCAGCATCCGTACCCGCCACCGAACAACGGCAGCAACTAAGCATGGCAACATCCTAATCTTGGGGGAGGTTTGAAAACCTCCAAACTTTGCATTCATATTTTTATTTCTTCTTTTGATATATTTTATTTCTTCAAAAATTGCATGTTTACTTTCAGTTTGCATTCTTAAAACAAAAACACAAAAATTAGTTATAATATTTATTTCCAAATTTGTTTCTTTGTTTCTCTCATAGATTGCTTAATTTCAGGTGACTTGGCAATAGGGAAATATAGAGGGGATTTTACTCAAGTACAAGAACGAAGCAAGCAAGATGAGGTATCACATTCCTTTCATCACCTCTTCTGCAACTTTAAATTGACCCTATAATTATTTACTTGCTTGCACTTGAGTCACTCCCCACTTAGCTTGTTATCCATTAAATTCTATTCCTTTGCCAGTGTCCCCTTTTAGCTTTGAAATAAGGGATTTCTATTTTTGTGCCCTTGGTTCGTTAGTTGTACTCAGTTTTCCCAAGCCGCTAAACTTTTCCTCACTTTTCCCCTCGCCATGTTAAGAAAACCCTCGCGGGCGCTCGGACGGAGGGATGTCTTCAGGTCAAAGGCTTGACCATTACATGCTGACTGGTGGGACCATGTTGGGGCGGGTCGGGCGTTGAGTGTTACGTTACGAGGCCTCGATTGTTAAATGCCTAACCGGTGGGGCCGCTTTGGTGCGGGTCCTGCCATGGCCGATACGTGCTGACGGGTGGGGGCCAGGATACATGGCGGACCCACAATCCTTCTCTCGCTGCCTTGTGGGCCGCTTTTTTCATAATTGGTGGCCTTGTAGGCAATGACAAATGGGGCCATTTCGTGGGTCCATTGAAGCCAATGAACGATGGGGCCGTCATGTGGGGCCGTAGAAGCCAATGACTAATGGGGCCGTGATGTGGAGCTGGAGGAGGGATTTGCATATTCTCCATGTTTTACGTTGCAACTTGCATATTTGCCTTTTTTGTGTCGCTGACATGTGGTGGTCATGTGGCAAATATGAAAATTTCAAATAAAATGTTCGTTCCATGGGGCCATCGAAGCCAATGAATGACGGGGCCGTCATGTGGGGTGGGGCCTCGAAGCCAATGACCGATGGGGCCGTGATGTGGAGCTGGAGGGGGGATTTGCATATTCGCCATGTTTTACGTTGCAACTTGCACATTTGCCATTTTGCGTGTCGCTGACATGTGGTGGTCATGTTGCAAATATGCAAATTTCAAAGAAAAGGTTCGTTCTATGGGGCCATCGAAGCCAATGAACGATGGGGCCGTCATGTGGGGCGGTCGAAGACAATAACCGATGGGGCAGTGATGTGGGGATGGAGGGGGGATTTGCATATTTGCCATGTTTTAGATTGAAACTTGCATATTTGGCATTTTGCGTGTCACTGACATGTGGTGGTCATGTTGCAAATATACAAATTTCAAAGAAAAGGTTCGTTCTGTGGGGCCATCGATGCCAATGAACGATGTGGCCGTGATGTGGGGCGGTCGAAGCCAATGACCGATGGGGCCGTGATGTGGGGCTGGAGGGGGGATTTGCATATTTTCCACGTTTTAGATTGCAACTTGCATATTTGCCATTTTGTATGTCGCTGACATGTGGTGGTCATGTTGCATATATGCAAATTTCAAATAAATGGTTCATTCTATGGGCCATCGAAGCCAATGAACGATGGGGCCGTCATGTGGGGCTGTCGAAGTCAATGACCGATGGGGCCGTGATGTGTGGCTGGAGGTGGGTTTGCATATTTTCCACGTTTTAGATTGCAACTTGCATATTTGCCATTTTGTGTGTCGCTGACATGTGGTGGTCATGTGGAAAATAAGAAAATTTCAAAGAAAAGGTTCGTCCTGTGGGGCCATCAAAGCCAATGAACGACGGGGCCGTCATGTGGGGCCGTCATGTGGGGCCGTCGAAGCCAATGAACGATGGGTCCGTGATGTGTGGCTGGAGGGGGTTTGCATATTTGCCATGTTTTAGATTACAACTTGCATATTTGCCATTTTGTGTGTCGCTGATATGTGGTGGTCATGTGGCAAATAAGAAAAGTTCAAAGAAAAAGTTTGGCAGATATGCAAAATTGGCAAATATGCAAAAATCCCGGAGCAGCTACTCCCCCAAACATTGACAGGTGGGGTCATGTATGACACACATGAGGTCGTCTCTCTCTCTCTCTCTCTCTCTCTCTCTCTCTCTCATCTACTCCCAGCCCCCAGCCCCCAGCCCCGAGCAGCTCCTACCCCACCGGCGGTCAGAGCAGCCATCGTCGGTGCGTCGGCGGCTCCGTCCTATGGTGGCGTCGGACAGACAGCCGCGCTGCATCTCAACCATGGCTCCAGCACCTGTTTCGTCCACACGCATTGTACGTTGAGGTAGTACCGACCGCAGGAAGGTCCGCTGCCCACAGCGATCGGGATTTTCTTCCGCCGCCATAGCTCAACGCATGGTCGCAGCAATTGCTAGTAGTGCTTGGTAAGACCTTCGCTCTTGCTCCACCCACCCTAATCAATTCGGTTCCCATAATTTCCTCGATATTGCAGGGGTAAATTAGCCTTCAATGTCTGGTCATAGTGGGTACACCGGCGAGGGTGGGGATACGATCATGTTGTGGCCATGTTGTCCTTCTCCTACCATGTCGGAAGTGCAGGTAGCTCCTTCTCTTTGTACTATCATTGAATTTGAAGTGCCGCCATGGCTTGTCGGACTGATTTTAATTGGGTTTGTTTTGGGATTGCTACACTGTGCTATGCAGGCCGATGATCAATGGTTCATTGCATACCAAGATGAATCAACCCAGTGGTCTAGCTAGAGGATGGATTTGGAGGATATGCTTGCCAATTTAGGTGATGAATTGGCTCGTAAAAGCCTGTTGATATTAGAGCTGAAGCGTACTGTCGAGGAAGAAAAGAGGAACTCAGAGCCTATTCGCAAAGAGAAGTTGACACTTGAGGCTGATCTTGCCGTATCTGATCAAGTGGTAGAAAATCTAAAACATGAACTTCAAGTGAAGGGGGAGGAGAATAGTAGATTCATGTGGGCAGTTTTAGTAGTTGTCATCCCCGTCCTAACAGTTACACTATGGGGTTCTGGTGAAGGTGGCACATGTAATGATTAGTTGAATTCATAGCTAATTTAGATAGTAGAATTGTTATTCGATGGATGGTTGTGAGTTCCGGCAAATTTAGTCACTTTGCTGTCCCAAAGTTTTCATGAGAATGCATTGCGGGGACCGAGTTGCTTGCCATTGGATCTAGCTGCCCATAGTTGGTGTGCCAAATTCCATGTAGACTTGCAGCATTGACGGCAGCATCCATTCCCCATTCTTCCTGATGCCCCAATCTTCTTCTCTAGAGAGGCGATCTATCAAAGAAATTAGTACTCCCTCCGATCCAATTTAGTTGAATCAAATTCGTCAAGATACGGATGAATCTAATACTAATTCATGTCTAGGTACAATCGAATCTAGACAAATCTAAATCAACTAATACAAGCCCAGCTGAGATTGTCAAAGCAAGTACTGCTACTTATGAATCAGCATATCCACCGGTCTCATGGCTCAAATACATACTCCCTCCGACCCATATTAGCAGTAAAACTTGACTAGATACGTTTCATATCTAGATGAATCCAAGTCAACTAATATGGGTCGTAGGGAGTATCAAATTTATTCAAATCGGTTCACGGGGGCTTGATATGCGCCATCACGGTGATGTTGCGGATGCTAGCTTCAATCATCGTCACATCGATGACCACTGTCGGCACCGCCGCCGCCTCGGTGTCTTTAATCAGCAACAGATCTGAGGAGGTGAATAGGAGTGAGACGGACAGAGACAGAAATTTGAGATGCTTGGATCCTCACTGCCGCATGCCATTCCATCCGCCACGCTTGGATCCGCACCGCCGCAAGCCGTTCCGACCCCCACGCTTAGGTCCGCGACGCCGCACGCTGTTCCAACCCCCACACTTAGGTCCGCGTCGGTGCACGCCATTCGGACCGCCAGACTTAGGTCCGCGCCGCCGCACACCGTTTGGACCGCCATGCTTAGAACCGCGCCGACGTATGTCGATAGGAGGGGAGGAAGATGCGGCTGGTATACGTGCGACAGGGAAAGGGAGGGAGAGATATCCAGCCCGTCGGGCTCTCCTCTCCGTACAAGGTAGGTGCACCCATCGGGAGAGAGAGACCTCCATCCTGTCGGGCTCTCCTCTTCGTACAAGGTAGGTGCGCCCATCGAGAGAGGGAGACCTCTAGCCCGTCGGATCATGATGTATCCAACGGTGGTTAGCCAAGATCCGTGTGACATACATCACGACCAATTAGAGCGCATCAGCTATTGTGAGGGTTTGAGTCAGGAGAGAGGGGAAAAGTGAGGAAAACTTTATCAGGAGGGGAAAGTGAGGAAAGATTTAGAGGGAGGGGAAAACCGAGTAGAGCTAATGAGAACAAGGGCACTCATATATAAAAATGAGTAAGGAAAATTCAAGCTTTTGGCATAACAAATGGAAAATGTGTTATTTGAACAAAATAATTCGTCTTGGCCGATATTATATTGTTTGCAACTCAGATATACACAAGTGTTCAAAATTTGGCCTCATTTAGACAAACTATTTTTTGGGATGGGTTATTTTGGAGGTTGATCGAGTAGAAAGCCATGCATCTTCATAACTAGTAGCTCATTCCAACAAGGGTTTAAGAAGTGGTCTAGGTGCTAAGTCCATTTCTCTTTATTTCCTTTTCCTTTATTATTCATGTTAGGTTGTAGGCAACATAACAAGACTCCATTTGAAGGTTGCACTATGTTTTGACTTTTTTTGAATTAAACTAACCCTCAAACCATTTTTTTGAATTTAATCACTTAGAAAAATAAAAATGTGGCTGATTACAAGTTAATCCAAAATTTCCAATTTCATATGGTAATTCAATCCAAGATACACAAGTGTGCCAAATTTTGGATCAATTGGTCAACACTTAAGCCATGAACTAGCTAAACCCCATGTGTTCACCAGATGTAGAGGGAAAATCTGATCAGTGCTAAGCAACTAGGTGCATGACCATAGAAACTTGCAATAACACATACATTATGGGATTATCCAACATACAAACTTGGGAGCGTCACACTAGTTCGAATTAAATACAAACATTGACATTAGTTAAAATTTATCATACAAATTCAAATTAATAATTCAAATCCATTTTTTCTTGCTCCTAGTGTTTTTCGTTGGGTTCACCACCTTGCTCCTGGTGATCCTAGATGGAATATTCTCAGAGTCCACCATTAGCTTCTTCCATTTTTCCCTTTGTTCTTTTTCTCTACATCCAATTAATCAAGTGCTTCAGTCTATCGTACAATTGGTTCAATCACGTTTCGATCCGCTGGTTCATAGAGTTGAAAAAGCATTGTCCCAATTTCTACCATATCCACGGCTGTAATTCCTTTATGCTTGAACTCTGCTTCAATCTCCCACGCAGTTGATGTAATATCATCTCGATCGACTGGTTCAATCTCCTCTTGATCGACTGGTCCAATCTCCCCTGCATTTGGTTCAATCTCCTCTCGACCGACTGGTTCAATCTCCCTGCATTTGGTTCAATATCCTCTGCATTTGGTTCAATCTCCTCTCGATCGACTGGTTCAATCTCCCCATGATTTGGTTCAATATCCTCTCGATCCATTGGTTCAATCTCCCCTGCATTTGGTTCAATGTCCTCTCGATCCATTGGTTCAATCTGCAATGGATCCATTGCTTCATTCTCCTCTCATTCAAACGCTTCATTCTCATCTGCATTTGCTGCTCCCGCCTGATCATCCATTCCATAAGCTGGGTCCACTCCATTTTTACAAATCCTAGCAATGTGCCTTAGGATCCCACAACGTTTGCACTTACGTTGTCGAGGTGGTGCACCACCCTCTGCACTAGCTCTTATCCTATTCTTCCTTGGCCTACCTGTTGGTCTAGTAAAAACTGGAGGGTATAGCTTGAAGCCTCAATCCACTTCCATCCGTTGGTCTTTTCCCAACAAGGCTGGAACATTCTATGCATATGCTGCCCTAAATTTGGCAACGGAGAAATACTCTGACACGTACTGATCAACTTCACCCTCTTCACCTCCTAGAACACCCATGAAAAACAATGCATGTATGCAGGGTTTCCCACGGAGTTGCCATTGCCTGCAATGGCATGTCCTACCAACTAAACTCAATGGATACCTCCATTGCCTATCTTTACTATCAGTGTACGTTACCTCAGCCTCCATTCCTCTTCTAATGCATTTCATCTTCAATTGTTTTTCACTGGCATGCAAAGCCTTAATGAAAGATGGGAGAATGAGATGGCTAGCATATACTGTTGATGCAATTCTTTGACGCAAATCGATCTTTATCATGATCAACTGCCTAAACTTATCAAATATTTGCCACATCATAAGCCCTTTCAATGACTTGACCTTTGCATTTAAACTCTCTGCAAGGTTACTTGTTACATAGTCTACCTTGCAAATTTCATTGAATCGGCTTCTTGACCACACCATTCCATGATGTGCATCCAAGTACTCCTTCATTGCAAGTTTTTGTTTATACAACACTTCCAAATGATACAAATGCTTCCTCAAACTGCATGTGTATGAAGATGGCCATAGGTTGTCAGTATAAACTTTACCCTTGAATTTCTTTGTAAAATTCTGCACTAAGTGTCGCATACATTCCCTATGCTCCACTCTAGGGATTACTACTTCTATAGCTTTCTCCAAACCTTTGCAAGCGTCCATGTGGATAGTAAGTCCTGGTGGATGACCTATAAGGTCGCGCAAATTCTGCAGAAAACAAGTCAAACTTTCCTCTAACTCAATCTCCAAAACTCCATAAGCAACAGGGAACATCCAATTGTGGCCATCAACTGCAGTATCAACTACTAGCTGTCCTTTAAATTTTCCATGAAGAGTTGTTGCATCCACGGCCAAATAAGGCGTGTAGCCATCTAGAAACCCTTGCCAGCAAGCTTTGAAACAAACAAAAGCCCTTCTAAAGCACTCCTTCTCCATTGTCTCCCCTCTTATTTTGTACTGAACTTTATGCTTGTCTATGTGTACAACACTACCTGGACTAGCCATCTCCACTTCAGCTTTGAAGCCGTAAAGCAACTGAAAACTTTCATTCCATGGACCATTGATCCCATCAAGATCCATTTCCTTTGCATAGAACATCCTCATGCAGGGTACTGTAATATTAAACTTTTTAGAAACTTATTTTATGAGCGATGTTGCACCAAGTGATGGGTTCGCTCTCATCCAATCAATGAATGCATCTGCCAACCACCTAGTCTTTGCTAGTTTTGTTTTGTCCTTTGGTTGCCCCCCTTGAGGTGGACAAGAATGTTCTAACCGTTTAATTTTTATCTGAGACATAATTATAATGTCAGGTATAGCTAACAAACTCTACATGGTGATCTAAAATACACAAGTGGTTGTAATACCTGAACCAAACTGCTCCTGAGCATAGTGGATGCATGCATACTCCACCTACACCTCTTGTATGGGCACTTCACTGTGAACCTTGTTGGCTCACTCTTAATAACATCATAAGCATAATTAGTGTGAATGCAATATGTAGTAAGGGCATTACGACAGTCCCGCATTGTTTCAAATACGGTGCCTTCTGAAATCTTAGGACCGTCCCTGTCCCACTCAATTACTGGCAAGTCCTCACCATCGTACTCGGATAAAATGAGTCTGTCATTGTTCTCCTTGTTCTCTTTGTCATTAGTACCATCAAATCTAGCACCCTGGGCAGTTTCATCCGTGTATTGATCCTATAGTGCCTGTTTACTGAATCTATCTACAAATTCAGGAAACATCAACTCATCCTCATCATCTAGTGGAGGCACTCCCTCGTCAGGATCTTCCTCGTCCTCCACATCAGCCACACGAGCATTTTGTCTTACACTCGCAGTGCAAACAGATGGTACTGCTGTGGACCTACAAGGATTGCCGAGGCGCACACTATTAGCAGAGACAGCAGCGACACATGATGCCCGACCACCTGATGATGCGTGACCACCACATGGTGATTTAACACTCTTTCCCATGTGCTCAACTTTAGGTTGTACATGGAGACGAATTTGATGGGGATATGCCGAAGGGGGTATACCAGCAGGACGTTTCCTACTGGCCCAAGCTGCCAGCGAGTGGGCCTGCAGGACGGCGACTAGATCGGGATTCAATAAGGAGCCAGGCGACTAGAAGCTGGAGGCCCATAAGCGTAGTTAGGCCTAGTCGGATTAGGTCAAGTAACCTCTGAATCCTTAACTAATTCGGTTCTAGATCTGGAAACCCTAGCGAGGTGAGCCTATATAAACCTCCCTAGGGTACGCATAGAGGACACGTTCCATCAGACACCCTTGCGACTCGCCGTCTAGTCGTCGAGCTCGCCCATTGTACTCTCCATCAATACAATCTAGCAGGAGTAGGTATTTACCCTCCGGGGGGCCGAACCTGGGTAAATCCTTGTGTCTCCGCCCTCATCTCGCACCGCAGATGGCTGGCCGCCCTTGCCCCTCGTTCTACTACTCGCTACCGATTGCAACATCTGTCGTGGCCATTCCCACGACAGTGAAGCCCACCGTGGGGCCTGGCCTGTGTTCTGCGGAGAGATCCAATCTTCCCATCAAAGAAACGATCGCCACCGGCCGCATGATCACGAACGGCGAGATTCTCTAGATCTTGCCGAGCAGCTACGTCCCGGTGGTGCGCCCCGTCACGCACAGCGTGATCATGCCGGTCGGCACAATCAGCCTCTTCGTCGGCTTCACCGACGTCATCATCTTGGAGGACTCAGCTCACATCCACGAGTCGCCACCGCGCGACTGGCTCTCTAAGAGTCAGGTCCGCACCATCCATCGCCTCGCCTCCGAGTACGTCTCGGCCAACAGCGAAGTGGCCGAGACTAACGCGGCCGCGGACGACGCGACCCTTAACGACGACGCCGATTCGGCGACCCTGACGTCGGCCGCCGGATCCATCATCACCGCGTCGCCCGCGGGCTCCATCACTTAAGTCTCCAACGTGGCGGACTTCGAGGACCCTTCCATCCTCGAAATCTTCGACTCCGACTCCGGGTCGGAGAGCTCCGGCGACCACCGTGACGAATCTAGTCGCTACGTCGTGACCTACATGGCGAGCGGCACGGACGCCCCGCCAGACCCCTTCTCCAAGCGATCCCGCCGACCGCGACGGCGACGGAGGTCGAAGAACTCCGCCTGCGACTGGAGGAGGAGGTCCGTAAAGAGCAAGCCGAGCGCGAGAAATTCCGCCTCGAACAGGCAATGACCCAGGAACTCTCGCGCTACCACCAACTCTGCATCAGGTCGCGCCTGAAACCCACCATTCAGGGACGTGCCCTGAACTTCGACGGCGAGAACGAGCCGGCCCGCGTGGCCGATCGCGCGATCTGCGAGTACACACCGCCAGGAGGGAGCTCCCGGCCACCACCAGGCGCGACAACCAACGACGCCCCCCCACCACCACCCGGCCGCGCGCCCCCCGGGACCAACAAAGAATCCTGGTCTCCTCGCGGGAGCGAGACGCGAACGGCCTCCCGCTGTTTTCCACTCCGATGGACAACATCATCGCGAGCTGAGCCGCGGTCGACAACATCAATGTGACCGGGGAAGGCACCCTGCAGATTCAATACGCCAAGCCCTTACTCGCCAAGGCCGCAGAGCAAAAAATGCGGGAGCCGACTTGCATGGTCGCATGTACTCGCGATCGTCACGCAGCAGGGCGACCTCGAGCGCCCGCCCAATGGTTGCAAACACCCGCAACTGCCCACCACCCGAGCCCCTGCAGCTCCAACACCGACCCGCACACGCGGCACTCTCCACTAACGACCCGCGACCTACAAACAACTTCATCGCTGCCAACGGGCAGCCAGTCGACGCGCGAACCCACATCATCAACAACCAGAGCCGGCGCGCACGCTAGCCTGAAGACTTGAGGCATACCCTCACCAACCGCCGCGATGGTGAACCAAGGGGATCGCTAAGCCGAGTAGTGTCGTGGGAATGACCACGGCAGATGATGCAATCGGCGGCGACTAGTAGAGCATGGGGCAAGGGCGGCCAGCCATCTGCGGTGCGAGATGAGGGCTGAGACACAAGGGTTTACCCAGGTTCGCCCCCCCGGAGGGTAAAGACCTACTTCTGCTAGATTGTATTATGATGAGAGTACAATGGGACGAGCTCGACGGCTAGGTGGCGAGTCGCTAGGGTGTATAATGGAACGTGTCCTCTATGCGTCCTCCAGGGAGGTTTATATAGACTTACCTCCCTAGGGTTTACAGATCTCAACCGAATTAGTTAAGGATTCGGAGATTCTATGACCTAGTCCGACTGGGCCTAGCTATGCTTCTGGGCCTTCAGCTTCCAGTCACTTGAGTCCACGCCAAGTCTTGATCCAGTCGCCGTCCTGCAGGCCCACTCGCTGACGCTTGGGCCAGTAGGAAACGTCTTGCTGGGTATACCCCGGTAGGCATATCCCCATCAGTAGTCCCCGAGGCCGTCGTTGATTTGTCGCAGGCGTTTGCTGGCAGTCGGAGTATGCGGGTCCAAAGCGGACGTCCAGTCGAATCGGCGGCGGACTCCTGAACAAAGGGAAGAACTAGTCATTTCAGTCGCAATAACGGCGACCAATCATGTCGCAGCTCGGCGAGCGGGTCGGCGAATACTTAGTCACTGTCATAGTGATCGGGTCGGCGAGTTGTCAAGTCGCTAGGAACGACGAGTCAAATGGATGAAGTTGGACCGTCAATTGGGGTCAAACTAGCCGTTGGGTAATCCAACGGTAACTTCGGTGTAATTACCGCGTAGTAACGGCTCCCGAAACTGGCGGGTAGCAACCGCTATATAAGGAAAATGATAGGCGGGTAGGGAAACAGTTCTTCTTTCCTCCTCCGATCTCGCTCGTCTCTATTTCCCCACTCCGCACAGCGATATGAACAATCCAGAGAACTCCTACCTCCACGAATCTCCAACCGATGGCCCCCTCAACCGAGCCATGGGGCAGATCCAAATGCACCAAGGCGCTACTGGCATCCTTCGAGGAGGCCGGGATCCTCCCCACCGGCATATGGCGCATCCCCGCGGACGGAGAAGTGACTCCGGACCCGCGCGAGGGAGAGTTCATCGGATTCACCAGCCACTTGGAGCGGGGGCTGGGCTTCCCAACTTCCCTCTTCTTCCGGCATTTCTGCGCCTACTACGGGATCCAGCCATCTGATATAGGTCCGCATAGTATCGAGCAGCTCGCCATCTTCGTGGTGTTCTGCGAGTGCTACCTAGGCTGCATGCCTTACTTCCCCCTGTGGCAGGATCTGTTCCATGGGAGAATCAGCCGCGAAGAGTCAGGCGACCCGATGCTAGCTGCGGGCGGCCTGACATGCCAACTGAAGTTGAAGGCATCGTTTTTTGACCTGATGCTGCCCGCCAAGGAGGCGAACGAATGGAAGAAGTCCTGGTTCTACGTCACCGAGTCGACTCCAGACAAGGAAGTGGCGCTTCCAAGGTACTCCGCCGATCGGCCCGAACCGCGTCGGCTCCAGGTCGTCAAGCTCCCGCTTGACCAACGGATGGTTGTCAACGAAATGCTGCAAACCATCCGCGGCCTGAAGAAGAAGGGCCTCCAAACCATCAACCTCTACAACTACTGGTTTGGGCGGCGGCTCATGCCCTTGGCCCGCCGCGACCACTACATGTACGAGTATACAGTTAAGGACGATCCGACGAAGTCCTCCCTCGCTGAGTGGAGGCTCGAAGACTACACCCTGGCCCTGAAGAAGATCACCCAGGCGGTGTATCTTGACGCGAAGGCTGGGGTCGCCCCCTATACTGCAAGGCGCCCGGCTCTGACGGTAAGCCGTCATTTCGTCACCACTCGCAGTCGCAGATGATGCATTCGCGGTTGTGCTGACGTTGTCTTGTTTTTATTGCAGTTGTTCCAAGTGGTAGAAGGGTGGCTTCCACCCGCAGACGACGAGAACTCGAGCTCGTCCATCCAAGACGGGAGCGAGTTGTCACCCGTGAAAGGCGACGCCGAGAGCGCCGAGGGTGATGACGACGACGATGACGAAGACGAACCCGCGGAAGTCGCTGCCCCCACAGTTTGCAAGACCCGCGGGCAACACCAGCGCAAGCTCGAGGCGAGTAAAAGCCTCGAGCCTCATGATGATGACGACGACGAGCTTCCCGAGCACACCTCACATCATGAGGCCACGCCGTTGAAGAAAAATAAGAAGAAGGCAGCTCCGCCGAAGAAGAAGGCGAAGCCGTCGAAGCGGGTATCTCCGCCCCCATCTGTGACCAGTTCCGATGCCACCAGCTCGGCTAGGGATGCGGCGGCACACGCGACCGTGGCGCCGGACGCTACCGCCCCCAGGGACGAGGCGCCGCTGGCGTTGTTACCACCTCCATTCCCCCAATCGCTAGTTTGGGCAATGCCCCAGCCGCAGGGGCCTCGCCTCCAAGGAAGGATCCCGCGGCAATTATCGCGGAGGCTCCTGCCGCAGCTTCGTCTTCGAAGAAGCCGTTAGTGTCTTGGGCACACGATGTGTTCGAGACGGGCCTTACTCGGAGGTTGGGGCCCGAGTTGGAAAAGCCGGCTAGCATCCGCACCGGTCTGCGGTTCATACCAGTCACCAAGTGAGTGTTGTTCATCTACTTGTTTTTCGTTATAGTCGGATATTCTTATTCATATTGTTGTTTCACAGGACTGGAGTTAAAAAGATCGGCCATCCTTCCTTGGCCAAGGTTCCGCCAGTCGTCACCGAGGTGGACTCCTCGCGGAAGAGGAAAACCGACGAAGTCGCTGCTCCCGCCGAAGGTGCCAAGAGGGCGAAAAGCGACGACGTTGTCACGGTCTCTGATGACCCGGCGACTGTTCCGAGCGAACCTCCGACTGCGGCGGAAGTGGCCTCGAAGACCAAGGATGCTGTTGCCTCACCCGACGTGGCCGAGCCGGCTCCAAGTGGCGCCGCGGCATCTGCAGCGACCTTACCTTGGTTCATGGCGAAGGCGGCCGCAGCGAGTGGCTTGGCGCCAATGAGCCGGATGCCTGGGGTCGCCGAGGTGGAGGTCGAACAGCGTCGTGGCCACACTCCGGTCATGCTTGCATCTGTGGACGCGCTGGAGCTTCACGGCATGCTAGGCAATGCCATCCAGGTATGTCCAGTCCTCGAGGATCAGGCCACTGAATTTCAGTGGTCGTATTCTTAATGTTTTTATATCGTCTAGTCCCCGAGTGTCTAGTCGCTGAATTTCAGTGGGTGGGCACTTAGGATTTTCAATGTCCCGTCCCCGAGTGCCTAGTCGCTGAATTTCAGCGGGTGGGCACTTAGGATTTTCAATGTCCAGTCCCCGAGTGCCTAGTCGCTGAATCTCAGCGGGTGGGCACCTAGGAATTTCGTTTTTGTTGACGTTGCTGTTTGTGCGCAGGGCCTGCAGCGCGAATCGGCCGATCGTCTTGCTACAAAATTTCGCTTGGAAAAGGAACTCGTTGCCGTCCAGGAGACGAACAAGGGGCTTCAAGCAATTGCAGCCGAGGCGGAGGAGGTCCGCCGGGGCCTTGTCTCGGTGGGTGACTTGACGGCGGCTCAGTATGCTCTAAGCGTGGCCGAAAAGCGGGTCGCTGACCTGGAGCGTGAGCTCAAGGAGGCGAGGGCGGAAGCGAGTTTAGCGGAGGGGCGTGCGAAAGCTGCTGTTACTTCTGCCGCTGAAGAGCGGAAATTATCTGACGCGCTCGTTGCTGGGCTGTAGGATGACCTTACTTCTCTTCAACGTTTCATCACGGACCTCTGCCGCCCGCTGATTGGTAAGTTCTCCTTTACCCAATACTCGGTGGCACTGACTTTATTGTTATGTCGACGAGTCACTTACTGTTTATTGATGTGTTGCAGGCCGGATTACTAACAACGTGGAAGAAGCGCTGTCGTATGACGCGCGGCAGTGCGTGGCCACTCTGGTCGACTCGGCCGCGTTGTCTGCGACTTGCCTTCGAGCATATTTGCAAGAGATATCGCCCACGGAGGTGATCCCCAGTGACCTTGTCGAGGTATGGCGCTATCTGGAGAAGGCTCCGTCGGTGGTCGAGTTCATGACGCGGTCGGCCTTCCGGCGTGGGGCGGCAACGGCGCTCAGCATTGGGCTTGCCCATTTCCCAGAGGACTTCCACCTCGACGATGTCACGAGCGGCTACCCCTCGTCAACGGGCTCGGTGGAGATTGCCGAGGTGCTAAAGCTGACGGACTGGGCCGCGGTGTACTCCAACCGTGTTTGGGCGATGGGCGACCTCCTCCCCTATCAGGAGACGGTTGTCGCCCCCAACGATCCTGAGCCGAAGCATCGGGACTTCAAGGTTGAGCAGCCATTCCGTGAGGCGATGGCGGGTGAGCTAACGACGTACCCGTCGAACCCGTACGTGCCCTTCATTCGTAACCGCAGGGGTGGCGGCGAGTCTCCGTCAAAACCTGCGGAGTAGAAGCGTTGTGCCCTTGGGCGTTAGTATAAGAGAACTATTGAACTTTCCTTGTATTTTGGAACAACTTGTGCTGCTATGAAGGAAATTTGTGTTGTTTTGTCATTTGTTTTGCGATTTGGATTTTGATTGAACGAGTCCCCGAGCGCGTCCGCCCTTTTTATGGGGTTTACCTCGTTTGTTATGTGTTTGCGAATTTTTAATGGATTAAGGTCGACTCGCTAGAGCTCGGAGAGCCAGTCGCAGGGCGACTCCTATGGGTGCTCTTTACTTGACCGTTTTCCCGTGCGCGAACGAGGTCGGGTAGCCAAGTCCCCGAGCGTGGTACTTGGTGGTTCTAGTCGCAGCTCCAAGGTAGGTGAGGACTAAGCGCGTTAAAGTAAGCGCGTCACTCCTGCCTGACCCGAAGGGTTAGTCGCATGGCGAGTCCTGGGCACGCTCTCATACTGGGCGTTTTTCCCTAGTCGCTCGTATTTGACTGGTCGTCAGTCCCCGAGCGTGGTATTTGGCCGTTCGAGTCGCTGTGCCGAGGATGCGGAGGACCTTGGTCGCTGTGGGGAGCGAGTGCAGCTATCTTGGCTCGTCGAGCCAGTCGGGCTAGGCGACTCCAATGGGGCTCCGGGTTGGCGTTTTTCATGGATGTTACGAGGCCTGGAGTTTCTCAGTGCCCTCGTACCGCACTACTTGGCCGCGCCGGTCGCTTTACCAGAAGTTGACTTCTACGAGTAGCATAACGCTGTTATTATGAGTGCGAGTGGCACAAGACACGGAGAGTAAACACATTTTTCGGTGACCGATCAGCTTTATTTCATAGCGGGTGGAGAGTACATGTATGGAGTTCTAGGAGTAGAACTTCCGTAGGAGGTTTACATTCCATGGCTGCTTGACGTCGAGTTTTCCGTCGCCTCGGACGTCGGTGATGTCGTGGTATTGCCGACGAGTACGCCATGGAGGGGTACTCATAGTGCGTGTTTAGAGACGTGGGGTAAGGCGTACGGTTGACGGGTACGAGGTAACACAGTTTACCCAGGTTCAGATCCCACAATGGTGGCGGAATCCTACTGCTGCTATAAATCACTATAATGGCAATACGCCGAGTTACAGAGATAGGTTCGCTGTGCGAGGTGTGTGTAAATGATACTGGGTTGTATGAATCGATGCCCTAAAGGCTCCCATAGGCCTGACTTATATAGTCGCCAGGTCCTAGGGTTACAGGGAAAAGTCCTAGCCGGACAGGTTACAGAGTTCTACACCGTCTATTACTAGTCTTGTGTATCTTGCACTCCAAGGCTCCGGGTACGCTGGTGACTCCACCGTAGCCTTCCTTTATCCGGCATGGGCCTCCCTTCTAGATCCACCTAACTGGGCCGCCCAGCAGGCCACAAGCCATGCTACCGACTATGGGCCACCCGGGTTAGTCGGATAAGAGACATGCTATGAGGATACCCATATAGCATATCCCCAACAGTAGCCCCCTGAGAACTCCAAGATCTTGAGCCGTCTTGCCTCTTCCCGTGGAATGATCCGTCTAGATGGATGTCGGCAAATCATCAAGCAACATCTTGTAGTCCTCCCAAAGAACCCTGCAAAGGTTTCTCCGTCTTATATGTGTAAGTCAGAGAAATGCTGAATCTTCCATCATACGCTCCCGTTGTCGGATTAAATCCGTCCATGCCGGAATCTTCAATTGGACGGCTCATCTACCATGTCAGTTATGGCGACATAGGCTGTAGGTCAGCGACGCCTCGTAACTCACACATGTAGAGAACGTAATCATATCCGATTTTTCCGCGCAAGCGATACGAACCGTTGGCGGCGACGGTTGGAGACGTGGTGAAATTACCGCGCACGTTCACAAACACGTCGTCTACGCGGCAACCGTCCGATTAGCTGCACAAACTGTAGCATCCCGGGTAAATCCACTACTAGAAAATCGCGTGTTATTTTATTCATGCATCATCATGACATCATGCATATTTGCATCTAAAAATATTTTACTAAACCCTATTTTGTTTCCTACAATATTCCTTGTCTATTCAAATTAAAGCTCCAGTCATATCTTGATATTTTGTTTACCTAAAAACTATTTACCAGTGTTTTAAAATAAAAATAAAATGTTTTTAGTGGGGGAGGCAGCCCGGCCCGTAGGCCAGGCCACCTACTACCCGGCTGGCCTAGCCCGTTTTGGCCAAACCCTATCTATCCAACCGAACCCTAACACTAACCCTAGCATCGCCCCTGGCCTAATCCCCCAGCCTCGACTCCTTCCATCCACCCGCCGCCGCCTGTAGCACACCACACGCGACACCCCCACCCGTTCTCCTGTACTCGGGCCCGCCACTCCCCACCGACGCCCCCCTCGTACGTCGCGACCCACCCCAGGCCGCACGAAGGGCTCGCCTTCCTCCCGACCCCTTCCCTCGCTCACCACCCACCTCTGCAAGCGCCTGCGGCCGTCGCCCGCGAGCCCCCCCCCCCCCCCCCCGTGTTGGCATCCTGCGGCCTCTCCCTCGCCCCGATAGCCCTCCATCTCGCCACCCATCGTCGGATGGCGCCTGTCTTGGTGCCCTCTCCTCCTTCGCCCGGCAGCACCCATTCCCCGAGCGCCACCATCGTCGGAGCCCGGCCCCATGCCTCTCCATCGCCTCCCCTGACCTCGCCTACCCGCTCGGCTGCCGCAAGCTCCACCTCGCCCGGCCTCGGCCTCCGCCGCCCTTGTTCAACCCCGCCGCTAGAGAACATTGCCGGCGCCGCCGGTCCTCCTCCTCCTAAGTACCTCTTGCATCCGTTTGGCCCCTCTGACCCAGAGCTATGCCCGACTGCCATGCCCTCTTCTCTTCGTCGACCCTTCCATGCGTCTAGCCTCCCACTGCTCGTCGCAAGCTCCTGCCTGCGTGCAGACCTTCCCTGCACCCTGTAGTACCATCGCAAGACCAACTGATCCATGTTGCTTTCCTTGTCCAGTGGCATCCGACAACGTCTTGGGCCGCCCCTGCTGTCATCATTCGGTGTGGTGTATGGCCTCACCAACATATATGTCCTTAGCCACCACCAAGTGTTCGATAAAACTCTCACAAGAGTATTATCATTATTTTCGTCTACCCGACATCAGTGATCCCGTTCTGCTCTCGATGTCTACTACAACTACTTTGTTTTTTTTGCAACTCTGGTAACATGAAGATCGACAACAACCTGGACGTGTACAACAAGCCGTCATCCCTAGACCGAGTTCTCCATCGACCGCGAAGCCGGAACCCCGAGTACGACGGCATGAAACTGGAAGGCGATTTTGCCGAATGTCAGAGCCTCCTATACGGCACCGCGATACCCCAAGGTCTTCTTCTCGGATCCAATCCCGAAGACCGATCCCGGCGAGACCGAATCCGCGACCCTCGGAACCCCAAGATCGCCAACCCCATGTGTGACCCCTCCCGAGCCTCTATTTTATAAATTGATATATCATACTTGTTGCATATAATTAATCATGCTTGCATACATATTGTGGGGTGTTTGGGGGTGTTTCGACGATTCACCTAAATTAAATATGGGGCCCATATGCGGGCAAATCTAGTCTTATATTGGCCCCATTTAAATTTGCCTAGCGAACCGATACTATGTTTTGCCTTGTTAAGACAACATTTAAGTTGCGGGATATCTTGTCTTATTCCGGACTTCATTTAAATTGGCATAGCGAACCGAAACCATGTTTGGTCTTGCTAATCCAACATTTAATTTGCGGGGTAGATAAATAACTTGAACCGTTTAATTAAATGTCGGGACCTCGGTTCCGCTTAATATTGCCTAATTGCATCGCATGCTTGCCATGTCATACATCATACATGCATCATGCCCGATCTTTTGTCGTAGTATTAAATAGTCCATCCGGTGTTTCTTCTAGTGCTTTGCTTCTTCACGGATTAGGCCGATGAGTTGATGCGAGTGTCGACCCGATCTTGGATGAACCTTCAACAATGTTTTTCAGGCGAGCATTCTCCCCCTTTCTACCTATCTTACTTTTATAGTATTTATTCCCTCCTGTTGATCTATTGCTATCTGTGTTGCGATGCTCTAGTTTTCGTACCCATGATATCCCTTGCAGCCTTATATTGCCTTGGACACCTCCTATTACCTGTTGTTTGGTAGATAGTTGGATCTGCGCGTCTTAGTCGCTTGCTCAAGTGCTGTTGCGTGTCGTCAAGTACCACAGTTGTTGGAGTATTGCCGTGTGTTTATTTTTGGAGATGATCAAGACTTTAATTACTGTTTAACAACTAAAATTGAAGTAGGTAAATGCAGAGGCACAGGTGGGCAATAGATGTTATTTGGTTGTTAACCGTCCACTTGTGTCCCGTAGGACCCCGAGTACTTGATACCTGTTCCTTGAATATTCGCGCTATCCACATCCGGGAGGATTATGGGACCCCCCTGAGCCAGAGCTTGATTCATTCTTATTTCTTGGGGCCACAAACTAGTTTGAGGTTTTATTTACTATCCTGTACTTATGCCATGCTTTACTGCTTTATTTACGATTGTGCGAGGAGCACCTGTACTGTTTAGGATTGTGACCCGTTTTCGCGGTATCGACAAGCCCAGTCACACTTTCGGGTTCCCAGTCTTTTACAGCCGGCCCCACAAACCTTGAGTCCGTCTCGAAGTCAGCTAACTTCGTTGCGGGTATACTTAATGGGGTGGCCCCCTGAAATATTTCTAAATCTGGTGATTGCTTTGTCGTGAAGGCCTCGTTGGGTTTTGATTTGGTTTTTCCGAGGTTGATCGAGTGTGTGTTGCTATTTGTGCACCCCTGCAGGGTAAAACTTTCTGAAAGCCGTGTCCGCGGTTATGGACGACTTGGAGCACATTATCTCGATCATAGACAACTATAACTAAAGTAGTGCTATAAATTTGACTTTATAATGACTAGTAATCAGCTTCACTATAATGGAATGGCTAAATAAAATTGCCAACAATTGCTTGTTTGGGTTGTCGCTTGCTACCATTGTACCTGACTAGTAAGTATTGCAACTATAACGGAATGGCTAAATAAAAGTACCAACAACTGCTGGGTTTTGGGGATATCTCATGCTAATTGTATCTGACTAGTAAGTGTTGCAACTACAACGGAATGTTTAACTAAAACTGCCCACTGCTTACTATATCAGGATGACTCATGCCATCTTTATTTGACTAGTAATTGCCGCAACTATAACGGAATGAATAAAACTGCCAACTGTGTGAGTTCCTCGGTTGACTTCCTCGTTTGGTCTCGAGGGGGAAATACCAGGATGGGTATGTTTGGTGGTAGTATCAGGTTGGTTCCGAATAGGTCTTTCTTATCCCTCTCTGGTAGCCGACAGTTATACCGAGTCTCTATAGGTTGTTTAGTGCATGCTGCGCTGCCGCTCAGTCCACCATACCTATGTAGGCGAGGACCGCCGAATTCTAGCCTCGCCGTGTACTGGCCTCAGTACTGACCGCTCTCTCTTTTTCCTTTGCCCTTCGTCGGCACCCCTTTTGTTTAAGCAGGTTTTGAGATCGACGTCGTTAGCAGGGTTACCCTTCCGGCTTGGCCTGGGCAGGGTTATGGACGCCATTGGTTATTCTTCAGGGCTCTTAGCCCCATTTCCATATTGTCCGTAGCTAGACGCTCTATCGTTTTCAAGGTGATTTGGATCTTTGTTCTGTATATCTGTATTCTTGACTCATGGAGTCGTGTTGTATATATATCTGTTCTGTGGGTCCCATCGAGGACTGTTGTGTAATGTTATTACTTCGTTTTCCACCCGCACGCAAGTGTCTGGTGGGCACCTTTGAATCGTTTCTATGCGGGTTTGGCGGGAAGCGCTGAAACTTGCATAGAGCCTATTCTGAGGGTGTTACACAAATCTTGACGCAGAGTAAGATAAATAGTAACCATGGGACACTTGCCACTTTTTCACCTCATTCTCTCGCGTCATCATCTTCTTCCTCCAGCCGCACGCCTCCTCGAGCCCTCCGTGGAAAACCTCAAAGAAACCCTAGCCTCTCTCTCTGCACAAGTCGCATCCTCCCAGTCCTCCATGGCCAGCAGCAGCTCTTCCCCTTCGATGGCGGCGTCGAGCGAAGCCACGGCAAAGCCGGCGAGCTCCGTCGTTGTGCCCCCCGAGGGCCTGGTCATCCCTACATCGGCGGTGATTGAAACCACCGGCGGTGACCACAATCTGGCGGCTCTGGAGCCTCTGGAAGAGGAGCCAGACTCGCACAAAGGCGATTGGCGCGGCTCGGACATCACCGGCCGCGAGATCCAAGAGATGGTTGCTGAGGGTTACCTCCCCGCGACGGAGGGGCTCGCTTGGCGGGCGGCGCCGGCCGGCGAGGTGACCCCTTCTCCCCAAGCCGGAGAGAAAGTGTACCTCAAGGCGCAATTGGTACGCGGCGTTTCTCTGCCCATCTCTCACTTCTTTCTGTCCGTCTTGAATCACTTAGAGGTCCAACCCCATAACCTCTCCCCCAATAGTATCTTAGTTTTTAGCAACTTCGCGACACTTTGTGAGGGTTACCTAGGGATTAAGCCTAGGTTAGACTTGTTTGTGTACTTCTTCACCGTCAAACGTGAAGCCGGACATAGTAGGGAGGAGCTTAGGAACTGCGGCACCATAAGCTTCAAGATCCGACCTGGCCGGCGGTTCCCCGACATCGTCGGCCACGAGTCGTGCAAAAACTGGCAGCAGACGTACTTCTACGGCCCCGACATTCCTTTGGCGGGCCAAGAAGTGACGTACCCGGACTTCATAGATGGAGCCGCTGCTGAAGTTTCCACATGGAGATCCCATGCCTCCCTTCCTTCCGACCTCAACGCTTCTCGCGCAATAAGGCGGATCGAATGGTTCATAGAGGCGGGTTTGACCGGCTTGGACCTAGCCATGTGCTGGTTCATCAGGCGAATCCAACCCCTGCAGCACCGCACGAAGTTCATGCACGAGTACACGGGTGACCGAAAGGATTCCCTTCGGATCTCCGTGGATAACTTCTCGAGCGACTCCGTCAAGCTCCGTCTGAAGGACATCGTCAAGGTGAAGGATAAGAAGCGTGGCTTCACCATCACCTGCGACATGTACGTAGACGGCAAGTGCCCAAAGGTAGGTATTTATTTTCCGTGTATGACATTGCTCCAGTTTCTCCATCTTATCATAGCCATCTTGTCTAACACGGTGATTTCTTACTTAACAGCTTAGCAATCTAGATGAGGACAACCTGGCTTCCCAAATCTACGATCCAAAGATGAAGGAAGTCACGGTTGTGTCCGACGACGATGCCCCGTTGGTGCGAAAGCGGAAGAGCTCCACCTCTGACGCTGCCGACAGAGGTAAGAAGAAGAAGACGGAGGGTGGAGCCTCCAAAAAGAGTACTGCCGCCCTGGAGGCGGAAAAGAAGAAAGCCACCGGGATGTTTGCCAAAGCGCCCCCCTAGTGTAAGCCTATTATTCTCTGACATTGTCTTATTTTATCTGTCTTATTCCTGTACTTATGCATTTTGCACATTTCAGGAAGAAAGCCACAACCAGCCTCAAGAAGTCCTCCAAGACTCTTGGGGCTTCTAGAAATACCAAAGATATGCTGCATCGCGACTCCTCCCCCGCCATCGGCCCTGATACTCCTGCCGTCAAGCCCTCCTCTGCTCCGACAAGCTCCCCAGTCCAGGAGGCACCAGGCCCTTCCGCCATGGAAGTGGACTCTGACGCCTCTACCGAACTAGCTGTTGTCGGTGAGCAGGCGACGCAAGAGAGCGCTTCTCTTCAAATGGCTGTAGCTCCGGCTAAGGATGCCACCGGTAGCGGCAAGGCGGTGGTGGGAGCTGGTACTTCTGCCGAAGGCGGTGCCTCTGCTCCCCAGAAACCCTTCGAGTTCCCGAAGATTGTTTACCCGATGCTTATGCCGAGTAACACAACTATGGTTCCTGGAGGAGTGCCGTCATCTCCGACGTGCGGTCTTGAGGAGCTACTCCGACAAGCAGACATCTTGCAAGGAAATAGCATTTCCTTTGGCAAGCTGCTGGCCGAGAGCGCTACAAACCTTAAGATCATCGCACTTGTAAGTTTTACTTTACATTTTGCATTTCGTATGAGTATCCCACTGTAGCCCCCGAGGATGTAGACGGAAAACCATAGGTTTTTGCATCTACATGCTCTAAGAGTGACTAAGTTAGAAAGAACTCTCACTGTAGCCCCCAAGCATTTAGATGGAAGTAATTATTCCGACTAGATGCTATAAGAGTAGCATACACAGTGTTTATATTTTTCAGTTTTGTAACCCCCAAGCGTCTAGTTGTAACTGATTTAGTTCCGACTAGATGCTTAAAGAAAAGCTAAGCATTTTGATAAGTTAAAAACTCTCGCTGTAGCCCCCGAGCAACTAGATGGAGAATCTCCGACTAGGGGCTCCAAGCAGACCAAACAACGATCTAACTTTGTATTCGTTTCCACAGAATGAGAATGTCGGAGGGGCATGGCCAACGACAAGTATTAGAAGATGCGCGCAGATCTTGAAGCCGAAAAGGGTAAAACTGCCATCTTGAAGGAACAGATCATCAAAAACAAGAGTTTGTTTTCTTTTTGCGCATTTCCGTCTTACTTTTGTGCCCATAATCTCCGAGTACTCAATGTGTACTTTGTTTTTCTCCGACTTGCAGAGCATGTTGCCAAGGCCAAGGATATTGTCGAGCAGTCCAAGCACATCCAGCAGCTGGACAGCGAAAACAAGATCCTTAAGAAGGAGAGGGAAGAAATGCTGAAGATGCGTGAGGATTCCATGAAGGCCTTGCAGGACTCCGCATCCGCGGAGATCAATCGCTTGAAGGAGGAGCTTGCGATCCTAAAGGATCAGAAGCAAGCTGCTGATGAGCAAAACCTTCGTCATAACGAAGCGTTTAAGCTCCTCCAACAAGAGAAGGAATCCTTGGCGGACACCGTCTGGCAGGCTAAGGCCAGCATCTTCAGTAAGTGTCGTCCGCCTTGTAGTTCTGTAGTCTGGATACTTAGAATTTATTGAACTCATGCAATCCTTGTCGGAATCTTCAGCGCCCATGGGTTTAACCCGCTCGCCTCCTTCGGATAAGGAATGCATGGTTCTTGCCGGCAAGTTCATCAATACTGCCATCGCCCAAGCCAAGGAGTTTGCCAATCCCATCCAGAATTATATCAAGGCCTCGGACTCCGTGACGAAGTACTCGGAGATTTTCCGCCGAGCCCCCGAGCGTGTCGCAATCTGGAAAGCTTCATGCGCACGGGCTGGCGCAAGGATGGCGTTGTCTATGGTGAAGGAACACTATGAAGATGCCGACATCGACACGGTGACATCTGGTATCCCCGACGTGGATGATGACGGCAAGGCGATCGATCACGAAGCCATATTGTCATCACTTGCGGGTTATGACACCAGGTTTGCCGAGTTGGTGGACGTCGACGTCTTCGTGCCTAGGAACTTCATCGACAACGTCACCCAGGACTCCTCCGAGTCTCATCACAGTGCCGACGTTGAGGGTGATTCTCCGGCTGGCGATGATGCGGCCTCCAAGTCTCCTGCGCCCAAAGAATAAAAAACACCTTGTAATTTCTGTTTCACCTCTGGAGTGTGCACGGGAAAAACTTGTTGATGTAATCTTAAGGCGGAAAACAATGGTTTTCGTATCCTGCTACTTAAGAATTAAGTCCCAGCATGTATATATTTTTTAAGCAAGTGCTGGCTTATCCATTACTCTGGTTCTTATGCTTGACTTTTCGTGAGTCGGAAGACTCGTTGTCGGAACCATGCGCTTGGGTGATGATGCCCAATGGCACCATCAATAACCTAAGCACAAAATCGCCGACAATGAGTGCCGAAAGTCATTACTCCAGAATCCACATAAAAACGACAAAGAATGTGTAGACCAAAAAACTTAAGCTAACGCCCGTAGGCGGACTTTTGACAAGTGCAATCGCAAGACTTGTGCATAAAGGTTTTATATGATAAAAAATGAACACTAAAGGAGGCAAAAGACTCAGGAATATGAGTGAACCAAAGAGCTTTATTTCATCGATCATATAAGAGGTACACGATTAGATAAAAAATGCTAAGTGTAGAAAGGAGGTAGCTATGCTATGTTCCATGGCCGATCAAGCTCCAGGTAGTGATCATCCGGGTCACGTCGCTTACGCTTATGATCCTCGTTGGGTCTATCCTTGAGCTCACGATTATCGACAAGGTAGTAAGACCCATTGAGCAGCGCCTTGCTTATGAAGAACGGTCCTTCCCATGGCGGGGATAATTTGTGTGATTTCTTCTGCTTAAGTCAGAGTACTAAATCCCCCTCTTTAAACGAGCGATGCCGAACGCGGCGACTATGGTAGCTGCGTAGCTTCTGCTGGTAGATGGCGGATCTTTGGCATGCCAAAATGCGCTCCTCCTCGAGAAGGTCCACATCAAGGCGTCTGGATTCTTCAGCGTCATCTTCGTCGTAGGCGGCAACTCTTGGTGCATCGTGGAGGATGTCGGAGGGTAGGATGGCTTCTGCTCCATATACCATGAAGTAAGGGGTGTAGCCGGTGGATCTGTTGGGTGTGGTTCGTAAACTCCACAACACAGATGGAAATTCTTCCGCCCAGGCTCCTGCTGCTCTATGTAGCGGTGCCTCAAGACGTGGCTTGATTCCCTGCAGAATTAATCCATTGGCTCGCTCAACTTGACCATTGGATTGTGGGTGTGTCATAGATGCAAGGTCAAGTCGGATGCCTTTGTCCCAGCAATAGGCCTCCACTTCTCCGAGTGACAAGTTGCTTCTGTTGTCGGTGATGATGCTATGTGGGAGACCAAATCTTACCACTAGATCCCGGACAAACATGAGGGCAGTTGCCCCATCAAGCTTTCTAATGGGTTTAGCTTCTATCCATTTGGTGAATTTGTCGACTGCTACCAGCAGATGTGTAAATCCACACGGTGCCGTTTGTAACGGTCCCACCATGTCTAGCCCCGAGACTACAAACGGCCAAGTTATTGGTATTGTTCGCAATTCTTCAGCAGGAACATGTGGTTGTCGGGCATAATACTGGCATCCCGTGCATGTCTCAACCATCTTGTCGGCGTCCGCCTTCGTGGTCAGCCAGTAGAATCCTCGCCGGAAGGCTTTTGCGACCAATGATCGAGGAGCAGCGTGATGCCCGCAATCTCCGAGATGGATCTCGCGCAGGATTTCCATACCTTCTAGCTGGGAAACGCACTTTAGGTATACACCAGTAGTGCTCCTTTTATAGAGTTGCCCATTGATGATGGTATAACCCTTTGCTCGTCGTACTATTCGCCGTCGTTCGACTTCATCGTAGGGCAAAGTTCTGTGTTCGAGATATTCCATGAACGGTTTTGTCCAAGCCGGAGGGATCTTTGTCACCATGTTGACGAAAGAGTCAGCTCTATCCGGATTGTCGATGTCGGCGCCCTTCACGGATGGTGTGCATAGATGCTCTAGGAAAACTTCTGGCGGAATTCGCTTGCGCCCTGATCCAAGTTTAGACAGTAGATCAGCCGCCTCGTTTTGCTCCCTAGGCACATACTTGACTTCGTAGCCCAAGAAGCTCTTGGCTATCTCGTCCACTTCGTCGCGATATGCCACCATCATAGGGTTCCACGCATTCCAGGTGCCAGCCACCTGCTGGGCAACCAAGTCGGAATCTCCACAGCAAACTATGCGCTTGATGACAATATCCTTGGCTACACGTAGTTCGTGAATGAGTGCTTCGTACTCCGCCATGTTGTTTGTAGCCTCGAAGTGGATCTGCAGAACGTAGTGCAGCTTATCTCCTTTTGGTGATTGTAGTAGTACACCAGCCCCCGAGCCGTTGAGCAACTTTGATCCGTCAAAGTGCATCACCTAGTACTCTGGTTCTGGCAGTGGAGTAGCATCTGGCATCTCCGTCCAATCTGCAATAAAATCCGCCAAAGCTTGTGACTTGATAGCGTCACATCTCTTGTAGGTGATCTCGAAGGCGGCAAGTTCAATGCCCCACTTCGCGACCCTTCCTGTAGCGTCGCTGTTGTTGATAATGTCGGACAGTGGAGTCTTGCTCACTACTGTGATTGGGTGCTCCTGAAAGTAATGCCTCAGCTTCCGAGAGGCAAGGAATACTCCATAACCTATCTTTTGGTAGTGCGGGTAACGCTGCTTGGACTCCGTCAAGACCTTGCTTACATAGTAAACTGGTCGTTGAACTCCGTGCTCGTAGCCTGGTTCCTTCCGCTCTACCACGACGACGATGCTAATAACCCGGTTGGTTGCCGCCATGTAAATTAACAGGGACTCCCCAGGCTTGGGTGCTGCAAGGATAGGCGCTGAGGAAAGAATCTCCTTGAGATGCTTCAATGTTGCGTCTGCTTCGTCTGTCCATGTGAATTTGTCCGCCTTCTTCAGCAAATTGTACATCGGCAGGGCCTTCTCTCCAAGTCGGCTAACGAACCGACTAACTGCTGCAACGCAACCTGTTAGTCGTTGGATGTCCTTTAGGCATGTCAGACAGTTTATGTTTAAGATGGCCTTGATTTTCTCCGGGTTGAACTCGATTCCGCGCTGGGAAACGATGAAGCCCAACAGTTTGCCGGCTGGAACCCCGAAGACGCACTTCCTAGGGTTGAGCATCATGTTGTATTTCCGGAGATTACCAAAGGTTTCTTTTAAGTCGGAGATTAAGTCATTTGATTTTTTAGACATCACCGCGATATCGTCCACATAGGCGTCAACGTTCCGACCAATTTGGTCGTGAAGGCAATGTTGCATTGTCTGCTGGTAGGTAGCACCTACGTTTTTCAGCCCAAAGGGCATTGTGACATAGCAAAACGTGCCGTATGGGGTAGTGAACGAAGTGGCCAATTGGTCCGACTTCCTCATCTTGATATGGTGGTATCCTGAGCATGCATCGAGAAAACATAAAAGTTCCGAGCCAGCCGTCGAGTCAATGACTTGGTCAATGCGAGGCAAGGCAAACGGATATTTGGGACATGCTTTGTTCAAGCCAGTGTAATCAACGCACATTCTTAATTCATTGGTTACCTTTTTGGGGACAAGTATAGAATTGGCCACCCATCGGGTGTGAAGGACTTCTCGGATAAACCCATCCTTAAGTAACCTAGCTATCTCTTTGCCAATGCCGCGTCTCTTCTCATCCCCGAAGCGTCGTAGAGGTTGTTTCACTGGTTTACATTTTGGATCTATGTTTAAGCTGTGCTCGGCAAGTTCCCTAGGTACACCTTTCATGTCGGCAGGTTGCCAGGAAAAGATGTCCCAATTCTCACGGAGGAACTCGACAAGCGCGCTTTCCTATTTGGGATCCAGGTTCGTCCCAATGGCGACGGTCTTGGAGGCATCGCCTACCACAAGTTCCACCGGCTTGGTCTCGATGGCGGCCTTGAACGCAGGAGCGGAGTCGGAGATCTGCTTCTTCGACGCGGGCATCTCTGAGTCATTGACCTTGCTCTAGATCTCCTTGAATTCTTCGCTGTAGAGGACAACTTCTGCAAATGGCTGCTTCATTGATCTCGCAGTCCCTTGCCTTGGTAAAGCTTCCGGATACGGTAATGACACCGTTTGGTCCGGGTATCTTGAGTTTGTTGTAGACGAAGCATGGCTTGGCCATGAACGTGTGGAATATGCCACGGCCGAATATGACGTGGTACACGCTCTTGAAGGGGACCACCTCAAAGGTCATGCGCTCTTGGCGGTAATTATTAACGTCGCCAAAGGCTACCTGAAGCGTAATGCACCCAAGGGACCGAGCCTCCCGTCCAGGAACTACGCCATAGAACACGGTGTTGGTCCGCCTTAGGTTTGCCTCCGTCAAGGTCATCTTCTGTAGTGTATCCAGGTACATGATGTTGATGCTGCTTCCACTATCCACCATGCACTTGGTGAACTCCACGCCATCAATCAATGGGTTGATGACCATGGCGTACTGGTTCTCCGTGGGCACATGGTCTGGGTGGTCCGTCCTGTCCCAAGTGATTGGAACCTCCGACCAGCGCAGGTATTGGGGAACTGGGGGAGAGTGGCCATCATGATCCTTAGAGAGGTCTTTTGTTGTCGGACGGTGGGGGTGCCAAGGAAAGTGTGGTAGACTGGGGCCTTCTTTGCGAAGGGGTTCTTGCCCTTGTCGTCGTGCTTTGGGTCAACGTCCTCGTCCATGTCACTTGAATCCTTGGACTCCTCCTCCTTTTTCTTCCCCTTGCCTCGCGGTCTGTTCTTCCGACTTTGCTTGTAGCCGGACTCCGGGTCTTCCTTGAGGTCGTTGACGAACTTGCAGTGTCGATTGGTATGGGTGGCCTTGCCGTTGACATCGAGGTGTACGAGGCACGACATATCGCGGTACTCCTCGTACGTTTGGGGAACGTGGAGCGGTGCCGAGTTGGTTTCACTTCCTCGTTGCTGCCCGCGGCCTGCTCCCCTTCCTTGGCCACGTTGTCTGCCTTCTCCTCGTCCTTCAAAAGTCATGGCGACCATGTCGGTATATTGCTTTTCTTCTGGAGCGGTTTTCCGCTTTGTACTGCTGTTCCTCCGAGCTTGGGTTGGAACGGCCGTTGCCGGCAAAGAGCCACGAGCATCGTCGTCGGCAGCTGCGAACTCACTATCTAACTGAATCATCTGATTCAAGTCAAGCTGATGATTGTCCTGCAAGCGCTTTAGCTTATGTCGGAGTAACGTGCCCCTTTCCAATCCATCAATGAAGGCGGCTGTAGTGGTCTGAGCATGTACTCCTGCGCAGGAATTCTTCATGTCCAGCCAACGGGAGAGGTAGGCACGAGATGTCTTGTCTTTCTCTTGCACGCATCGCTGTAGATCGCCCACAGTGCAGGGACGCTTGTATGTACCCTCAAAGTTCTTGGTGAATGTTTCTTGCATATCCAGCCAGTTGTAGATAGATTTTTCCGGCAAGTCGTCGATCCATTGACGGGCCGTTCCTGCCAACATTAACGAGAGGTACTTGACGGCGACGTTGGGGTTGCCTCGGGCAATCTCCACCGCATTGTCGTAGTCCTGCAACCATGTGGCAGGCTTGGCGGTGCCGTCATAGGGCTTGATGGTCTTGTCTATCCGGAAACCATTGGGGTAAGTTGCGGACCGTATTGCAGGTCCAAAGCAACATGGTCCCAGGTATGGTCCTTCCCGGGCCTCGTGGATCTTATCGATCCGCGAACGTGCATCGTATGGCTCCGGGTCTTCTTCTTGTTGTCAATAGGGGATGGGCTGCGTGAACGACGCAGGCCTCTTCTGCCATGGTGACTGCTTGGCGGTGACGGAGGCGGAGGTGGCGGTGGGTTAGCCTTCTTGCTGTTACCCTCCTGCGACGCCCCACGCCTGTCACGGTTGCTTGTCGGACGTGGAGGGTCGTAGTGTGACCTGCTCTTGTGTGCTTGGTGGCGCTCTTCATCATGACGGGTCTGTGTCGCGTTGTCGCGGATGACGATACCACACTGCTTTGGAGGGGGCATATCCGTACGATGGTGAGCCTTGTAATCTTCCTAACGTCGGGGGGATCGGGGCGGTGGCGATGGGCGACGAGGTCGGGATTTTCTCCATGGTCGGAGGATATGGGGATAGCATCCTTCCTGTTGTGCGCATCCCTCCGTCTTTGTTCTGATGAACCCGTCTGTGATCCGACATCCTGAGGAGATCTGTCCCTTGGCGATTTGTACTGGCTAGATCGGCAGAGCGCTGGGTCAGACTCAAGCCTCTGAGAGGTGGCCTTTTCCTGCTGCTTTACCGCCTTGGCCACTAGGTCATAGACCTGTTCTACTGCCTTAGGCGACCTATCCTACTCCAGAAGGGTCTTGGAGACGGCGAGGTTAAGGAGTGGGGTGGGCATCACCTGCTTGCCTTCACTATCAATGTATGGCTTGGCCTGTGCCGGCTTCGAGGGAGCCCATCCTAGGTTGCGCCGTACACCGGGATCGTTGATGACGCGAGCCAGAGCTTTCTTAGCCTTTTGCTGCTGCAGCAGAGTCTTGTACTCGGCTTCTATTTCTCTAGCTTTCTCTATGGACTTCTGCGCGTTGACTAGATCTCGATCTAGTTTAGCGCCTTGCTCCGCGATGTCTTGTGCCTCCTCCAGCAGCTGTTGGCGCTTCTCGTCAAGCTGAGTCACGTTCCGGATATGATCGACGGTTAGTGGCTCAACGAGGAGATTGCCGTACATCACTCTATCAGCTGGAGTAACATGGGCTGCTGCCGACGTGGATGCTGGAGGCGGAAAGTTTGCGGTGTTGTTGTTGCTCGGACCGGTGCCGAGTTCCTGCGGCTGCTGCACCGGTTTAGGCGGAGGAGGCATGACCTTTGCGCGATCATCGTCAGCAGCAATAAGTGGCCCCTTACCCTTTTCCAGCGTCGTAGGCGGAGCTTGCCCGGGTTGATCTTCATCCATCGCTGCTCCAATGGTGACGAACACCCCTCGAGACATGACGGTGTTATTAGCTTGCTCGTCGTGCGAGTACTCCTCCTCCATCTCCTGCATAGCGGAGTCTAGCTCTTCTGGACTGAATTCTATTTCCTCTGAATCTGCACTGAAATCAGCATAACGTGCGTCGATGACAGAGTCGAAGAGTGCCAGGACTTCCTCGATGACGGGCGGTGGAGGTGCAACGGTCTCGACAATGACTGGAAGTGGTGGTGCTGCTACGACGTTGGCGGCCGGAGGCGGTGGTGGTGGTGGCTGAATCGGAGGGGCTCCGTCAATGAGCGCAAGCGCTGTCTGAGCTGCCGCTTCAGCCTCCGCGTAGTTGTTGACGGTGTTCACCATGCCTTCGAAGGTAAGGCGTCCTGACGCCTGTTGCCGTCTTAGAGAGTGTCGGAGAAGCGTGCCATGGTCCAGTCCTTCCACAAAGTGATAGATGGCATCATCATTGGGGTAAGGGCCAGATCGGCTCGTATACGGAGGCACCTGGCCAGGTAATCGCGGGGGTTTTCGCCCTCTCTCTGAATGCAGCGCGCCAGATCGAAGATGGTAACCACGCAGATGAACTTGGATCTCTGCTGTCCAGACGCACGGATGAAGCCGGTGGATTTGCAGTGATCTTCCACCTTTATATCCTGCATAGGGGCGGTTTGGGTGGGTCTTGAATTTTCCCGATCTTTGCCGGCGAACTCCGAGGAGGGATCCGACATCGATCCTTCCGTGAGCGTATCTTGCCCGTAGGCGGTCCGTGCGGGTCTTGATGCTTTCCGATCTTTGCCGGCAAACTCCGAAGAGAGATCCGACATTGATCCTTCCGCGAACGTATCCTGCCCGTAGGCGGTCCGTGCGGGTCTTGATGCTCCTTCGACTCCCAGGGAACTAGTGCCCGAGTCGGTTTCGCCGATGAAGAGGTGGATATCTCCGATAGGAACGATCGAACACCGCGTAGGGTTCGTCTTCGCCGGGATCCAGAACTCATCAGGGGGGACGATCGGAATGTTGCCGGAGAAGAGAACGCGACCGATGGCTACGGTTTCACCGATTCCCACGAAGATCTTGGTCCTCGCCCGCTGAAGATCCTGAAGCGCCTCTTGACCCACGGTGGGCGCCAACTGTCGTGGTATTGCCGACGAGTACGCCATGGAGGGGTCCTCACAGTGCGTGTTTAGAGACGTGGGGTAAGTCGGACGGTTGACGGGTACGAGGTAACACAGTTTACCCAGGTTCAGATACCACAACGATGGCGGAATCCTACTCCTGCTATAAATCACTATAATGGCAATACGCCGAGTTATAGAGTTAGGTTCGCTATGCGAGGTGTGTGTAAACGATACTGGGTTGTATGAATCGATGCCCTAAAGTCTCCCATATGCCCGACTTATATAGTCGCCAGGTCCTAGGGTTACAGGGAAAAGTCCTAGCCGGACAGGTTACAGAGTTCTACACCGTCTATTACTAGTCTTGTGTATCTTGCACTCCAAGGATCCGGGTACGCTGGTGACTCCACCGTAGACTTCCTTTATCCGGCATGGGCCTCCCTTCTGGATCCACCTAACTGGGCCTCCCAGCAGGCCACAAGCCATGCTACCGACTATGGGCCACCCGGGTTAGTCAGATAAGAGACATGCTATGAGGATACCCATATAGCATATCCCCAACAGGTGAGGTAGTAGGTGTCGTTGCCTAGGACTCTCCCGATGGTGAATGGTCCCTCCCAAGGGGGGAGAGCTTGTGCATGCCCTTCTTGTCCTGGATTAGACGCAGTACCAGGTCGCCTTCCTGGAAGGTGCGAGTCCTTACTCGGCGGCTGTGGTAGCGGCGGAGCCCTTGCTGGTAGATGGCGGTGCGGGCGCGAGCTAGGTCACGTGCCTCATCGAGCTGGTCGACTCCGTCTTGGCGTGCGAGTTCGTTTGCAGCCTCCGTGTAGTTGACCACCCTTGGCGAGTCGTGCTCGAGGTCGGTGGGCATGACTGCCTCGGCGCCGTACACCATGAAGAAGGGTGTAAACCCTGTTTGTTGGAATTATGCCCTAGAGGCAATAATAAAGATGTTATTATTATAATTCTTGTTCATGATAAAGTTTATATTCCATGCTAGAATTGTATTAAGCGGAAACTTTAATACTTGTGTGGTTTGTGAACAACACCGTGTCCCTAGTACGCCTCTATGGACTAGCTCATTGATCAATGATGGTTAAGGTTTCCTAACCACAGACATGAGTTGTCAATTGATAATGAGATCATATCATTGGAGAATGATATGATGGACAGACCCAAACTAAGAAAAGCAATTAGATCGTTTCATCGTGTTCATCTTTGCGAAGCTTTTCCTATGTCAAATACTGTATTCCTTAGACCATGCGATAATGCAACTCCCTGGTACCGGAAGAAAGCTTTGAGGTCATCAAACGTCATCCTATGAGAGGGTGATCATAAAGGTGTCTCTCAGGTGATCGGAAAGTATCTGTTGGGTTGTATGTATCGAGATAGAATTTGTCCCTCCCAAGTCGGAGAGATATACTTCGGGCCCACTCGGTAATCGATATCAACACCACTTGCAAGCATGTGGTTAAGGAGTTAATCACAAAGTGATATCGGATTACGGAACGAGTAAAGTACTTGCTGTGAACGAGATTGAACTAGGTATGACGGTACCGACGATCGAATCTCGGGCAAGTAAAATATCGCGAGACGAAGGGAATATATATATGGGATTGTTTGAATCCTGGCATCGTGGTTCATCCGATATGATCATCGATGAATGTGTGGGAGTCAATATGGGTGCCCAGACCCCGCTGTTGATTATTGATAGAAGATCATGTCTGCATATTCTCGAACCCGCAGGGTCACACACTTAACGTGTCTTGACGCTAGGATAGATTGGATAATTGGTTTATGAATTTTTGTTTGGAGTCTCGAATGGGATCCGGGACATCACGAGAGGTTCCGGAATGGTCCGGAGAATAAGATTCATATAAGGCAGTGCAGTTTTTGGAGTTCGGAATTGTTCCGGGTTAATCGGTATTGTACCGGAAGCTTCTAGAACCTTCCGGAAGGGGACCAACGTGGCCCCACCTTCCGGGAGGGGGCATGGGCCTATGGGGGAGTGTCCTGGCCGCATTAGGCCAGGGGCACAAGGCCCCATAGGGCCCAGCCGATCCTAGAGAGTTTAAATCATTTAAACTAGAGATAGGGTTTCTAGAAGAGGGGAGAGTCCATGCCCCCCACTCCTTATCCTTTGGGCTTGGGGGAGGGGATAGGGCTGCGCTACCCCCCTCTATATAAAGAGGGGTGGGGGCGCACCAAACCCCTACACCTCTCCTCCAAACCCTAGCCGCCTTGCTAGCTTTCCTCTCTCCCTCCCGACTGTTTGTAGGCGAAGCCCTACTGCAGAAATTCTCCACCATATACACCACGCCGTAGTGTTGTAGATCCAATCTATCTCTCCACCATACTTGCTGGTCCGAGGAAGAAGGAGACGTCGAGGTGCTGCACATGTGCATCTCACGGAGGCACCGCCACTTGTGGTGCTAGATCGGATCGCGAGGAGGAGAAGCGAGTACGACTACATCACCCACGTTCCGACGAACGTTCCGCTGTGCGAAACTTCAAGGGTATGAAGATCTAATCCAATCTCTCTCGTTGTTTGCATCTCCTAGATTAGATCTTGGCTTTCCCTCTGTTCGCATCCGTAGAAAATTTTGATTTACTATGCCGCAAAACCCTTCAGTGGTATCAGAGCTAGATCTATGCGTAGATGTGTTTCACGAGTAGAACGCAACATGGTTGTTGCGGGCGTTGATGTTTTCTGTTGCAAGCCTCTTTTTTGTGTTCTTCTTATGACGCGGGATAGTGAGATTGAAGCGGTCCAGGCCAACCTTACGCGACGTCGTTCGCGAGACCGGCTCCGCACTTGACGTGTGGCTTGTTCCACACATGCGGCTGGTGGATGTCAGTTTATCTCACTATAGTTGTCATGGGATTAACACCGGAGTTTGGTAACCATAATATCACCGTTGTGGCTTTCCGTAGGTAAGAATTGTTCTTAGCATCTACTCCCATAAGCCACGTAAAACATGCAACAACAAAGTAGAGGCGTCTAACTTGTTTTTGCAGGGAGTGTTTTCTGTGATATGGTATGGCCCAAGATGTGATGTGTATATTGTATGCGATGATCATGTTTTGTAATGTTTCACGACTTGCATGTCGATGAGTACACAACCGGCAGGAGCCATATGGTTGTCTTTATAATTGTGTATGACCTGCGAGTCAACTTCTTATACGCCATGTAATAGCTTTTCTTTATCGCTAAGTAGTTAGCAATAGTTGTAGTTGCTATTCGTGGTGGAGGCAATCATGGTGGAGTGATGGAGATCATGCCGGAACGCACAAGATGGAGATCATTGCGCGAGGATTGGCTATACCATGTCACATAAAGTTATATGCATGTGATGTTTATCCCTTTATGTATCTTATTATGCTTAGATCGCGACGGTAGCATTATAAGATGATTCCTCACTTAAAGATCAAGATAAAAACTGTGTTCTCCCCAAGTATGCACCGTTGCGAAAGTTCGTCGTTTCCAAGCATCACGTGCTGATCGGGTGCTATAGACTCTACGCTCACATACAACGGGTGCAAGCCAGTTTTGCGCACGCAGAAATACGTGGGTCTAACTTGACGAGCCTAGCATGTACAGACATGGCCTCGGAACACAAGAACCGAAAGGTTAAGCATGAGCCATATGAATGATATGATCGACACTTCGTTGTCCACCATTGAAACCACATCTCTTCTCGTGATGATCGGATTAGGTGTGGTGAATTTGGATCGTGTTCACTAAACAACTTGAGGGATGTTGAATTTAGTGGGAGTTCATCTAGTAATTTGATTAAGTTGAACTATTTATCATGAACATAGTCTAAATTGTACTTGCAAATACTATAGATCCCATGGCCAAGTCCAACTTCAACTTCAACGTTTTTGATGAGATAGAAAAGCTTAGAAACAATGGGTCTAACTTCACCAAATGGTTCCGCATTCTGAGAATCATTCTCGCTGGCGAACAAAAGGACTATGTCCTTGAGAAAGCGCTAGGTGACGCCCCTGCTATAGATGCGCCGGCTGATGAAAAAGCCGTTTATCAGTCGCGCAAGGATGATTATGATTTGATTAAGATCGCCATGTTGTATGCTATGGAATCGGATCTTCAAAATCGTTTTGAAGAGTATCCCGGGCCCTTTGAGATTCTTGAGGAGCTGAAAACTATGTTTCAGACTCAGGCCCGTTCTGAGAGATATGAGATCTCTAAGAAATTCTTTAGCTACAAGATGGAGGAAGGGAGTTCCGTTAGTGAGCACGCCATTAAGATGTTGGGATACACTCAATGCCTTGAGCAACTGGACTGCAAGATTCCAGAGGAGCTCAAGATTGACACTCCTAGCTACAAAAGTTTTGTAGTTGATCACAATCAGATTGGATCCACTGATATGATCACTAAGCTCTTCGCTAAGATGAAAGTGGCGGAGGTGAACATCAAAAAGAATAATCATGTGTTGATGGTAAACAAGCCCCCCACCTTCAAGAAAGGTAAGGGTGCAAGGAAGCCCTTCAAGAAGGGCGGCGGCAAGCGCAATGCTCCTGCTGAGAAGAAGCTCAAGTCTGGTCCTAAGCCGGACACTGAGTGCTTCTATTGCAAGGACAAGGGTCACTGGAAGCGCAACTGTCCGAAGTACTTAGCGGACAAGAAGGCTGGCACCATCAAAGGTATATTTGATATACATGTTATTGATGTTTTCCTTACTAGCCCTCGTTGTAGTGCCTGGGTATTTGATACCGGTTCAGTTGCTAATATTTGTAACTCGAAACAGGAGCTACAGAATAGACGGCGGCTTGCGAGGGATGAGGTGACGATGCGTGTTGGCAACGGATCAAGATTTGATGTGATGGCCGTCGGCACGCTCTCCTTAGTTTTACCTTCGGGATTAGTTTTAAACCTTAATAAGTGTTATTATGTGCCTGCGTTGAGCATGAACATTATTTCTGGATCGTGTTTATTGCAAGACGGTTATTCATTTAAATCGGATAATAATGGTTGTTCTATTTATATGAGTAACATCTTTTATGGTCATGCACCTCTTATAAATGGTTTATTTCTTCTAAATCTCGAAAGGGATGAAACACACATCCATAACATTGAGGCTAAGAGATGCAAAGTAGATAGTGATAATACTACTTATTTGTGGCACTGTCGTCTAGGTCATATTGGTGTAAAGCGCATGAAGAAACTCCATTCTGATGGACTTTTGGAGTCTCTTGATTTTGAATCATTTGACACATGCGAACCATGCCTCATGGGCAAGATGATCAAAACCCCGTTCTCCGGTATGATGGAGCGAGCAACGGACTTGTTGGAAATCATACATACCGATGTATGCGCACCGATGAGTGTTTCGACGCGCGGTGGATATCACTATTTCCTCACTTTTACCGATGACTTAAGTAGATATGGGTATATCTATTTAATGAAACATAAATCTGAAACATTTGAAAAGTTCAAGGAATTACAGAATGAAGTGGAGAACCATCGTAACAGAAAGATTAAGTTTCTACGATCCGATCGTGGAGGTGAATATTTGAGTTATGATTTTCTCACGCATCTTAAAGCAAGTGGAATCGTTTCACAACTCACGCCACCCGGAACACCACAGCGCAATGGTGTGTCTGAACGCCGGAATCGAACCCTATTAGATATGGTCCGATCAATGATGTCTCTTACTGATTTGCCGTTATCATTTTGGGGTTATGCATTAGAAACCGCTGCATTCACTTTAAATAGGGCACCATCTAAATCCGTTGAGACGACACCGTATGAACTGTGGTTTGGTGCTAAACCTAAGTTGTCGTTTCTTAAAGTTTGGGGATGCGAAGCTTACGTCAAGAAGTTGATGCCGGACAAGCTCGAACCCAAAGCGGAGAAATGCGTCTTCATAGGATACCCTAAGGAAACAATTGGGTATACCTTCTATCACAGAACCGAAGGCAAAGTGTTTGTCACAAAGAATGGTTCCTTTCTTGAGAAGGAGTTTCTCTCGAAAGAAGTGAGTGGGAGGAAAGTAGAGCTTAACGAGGTTATTGAACCTTATCTTGAATTGGAGAGTAGCGCAGCACCTGAAATTGTTCCAGTGCCGCCTGCACCAACAATAGAGGAAGCTAATGACAAGGATCATGAAGCTTCGGACGATGCTGCTACTGAACGTCGCAGGTCGACAAGGTCGCGTGCCCCTCCTGAGTGGTACGGCAACCCTGTCTTGACTGTCTTGTTAGTAGAAGACAGTGAACCTACGAACTATGAGGAAGCGATGATGAGCCCAGACTCTGAGAAATGGCTAGAAGCCATGAAATCCGAATTGGGATCCATGAGCGAAAACCAAGTATGGACCTTGGTGGACCCTCCTAGCGACCGAAAGGCCGTTGAGTGCAAATGGATCTTCAAGAATAAAACGGACGCGGATGGTAATGTTACCGTCTATAAAGCACGGCTTGTCGCGAAAGGTTTTCGACAAGTTCAAGGTGTTGACTACGATGAGACTTTTTCTCCCGTAGCGATGTTTAAGTCCATTCGGATTTTATTAGCAATTGCTGCGTTTCATGATTATGAAATATGGCAGATGGATGTCAAGACTGCGTTCCTCAATGGCAACATTGATGAAGAGTTGTATCTGATGCAACCCGAAGGTTTTGTTGATCCTAAGGATGCTAGTAAAGTATGCAAACTTCAGCGTTCCATTTATGGACTGAAGCAAGCATCTCGGAGTTAGAACCTTCGTTTTGATCAAGTGATCAAGAGCTTTGGATTTTTTTCCAAATTGCTACGAAACTTGTATCTACAAGAAAGTGAGTGGGAGCTCGGTGACGTTTCTGGTACTATATGTGGATGACATATTGATTATCGGAAATGACATCAACATGCTTAACGATGTGAAGAGTTATTTGAACAAGTGTTTTTCAATGAAAGACCTAGGTGAAGCTGCTTATATATTGGGCATCAAAATCTATAGAGATGGACAAATACGCCTCATAGCTTTAAGCCAGATTACATACCTAGACAAAGTTCTGAAAAGGTTCAGAATGGATAAGGGAAAGAAAGGTTCAGTGCCTATGTTGTCAGGTAAGATATTGAGCAAGGCTCAGTGTCCAGCTACGGTAAATGATAGGGAAGCTATGAGCAAAGTGCCTTATGCCTCGGCCATAGGTTCCATCATGTATGCCATGCTGTGTACTAGACCGGATGTGTCCAATGCTCTTAGTTTGACGAGCAGATATCAAAGTGATCCAGGAGTGGAACACTGGACAGCCGTGAAGAACATCCTAAAGTACCTAAATAGAACTAAAGAAATGTTCTTAGTCTATGGGGGTGATGAACAGCTTGTCGTAAAAGGTTACGTCGACGCTAGTTTTGACACCGACAAGGATGATTCCAAATCTCAGACAGGATACGTTTATATTTTGAATGGAGGAGCTGTGAGCTGGAGAAGCTGCAAGCAAAGCGTGATCGCGGGATCTACAGTAGAAGCGGAATACATGGCTGCTGCAGAAGCGTCAAGTGAAGGAGTTTGGATCAGAAACTTCATCACTGAGCTTGGCGTGGTTCCAAGTGCATTGGACCCACTTGAGATATTGTGTGACAACACTGGTGCCATAGCACTCGCTAAGGAACCAAGATATCATCCAAAGACCAAGCATATCAACCGCAAGTTTCATATAATCCGAGATTATATTGCAGATGGAGATCTGAAGATTAGCAAAGTACATACAGATCTGAATGTCGCAGATCCATTGACTAAACCTCTTCCACGTGTAAAACATGATCAACACCTCAGTGCCATGGGTGTGAGATTGTTGCCAGATGTAAACTAGATTATTGACTCTAGTGCAAGTGGGAGACTGTTGGAATTATGCCCTAGAGGCAATAATAAAGATGTTATTATTATAATTCTTGTTCATGATAAAGTTTATATTCCATGCTAGAATTGTATTAAGCGGAAACTTTAATACTTGTGTGGTTTGTGAACAACACCGTGTCCCTAGTATGCCTCTATGGACTAGCTCATTGATCAATGATGGTTAAGGTTTCCTAACCATAGACATGAGTTGTCAATTGATAATGAGATCATATCATTGGAGAATGATATGATGGACAAACCCAAACTAATCAAAGCAATTAGATCGTTTCATCGTGTTCATCTTTGCGAAGCTTTTCCTATGTCAAATATTGTATTCCTTAGACCATGAGATAATGCAACTCCCTGGTACCGGAAGAAAGCTTTGAGGTCATCAAACGTCATCCTATGAGAGGGTGATCATAAAGGTGTCTCTCAGGTGATCGGAAAGTATCTGTTGGGTTGTATGTATCGAGATGGAATTTGTCCCTCCCAAGTCGGAGAGATATACTTCGGGCCCACTCGGTAATCGATATCAACACCGCTTGCAAGCATGTGGTTAAGGAGTTAATCACAAAGTGATATCGGATTACGGAACGAGTAAAGTACTTGCTGTGAACGAGATTGAACTAGGTATGACGGTACCGACGATCGAATCTCGGGCAAGTAAAATATCGCGAGACGAAGGGAATATATATGGGATTGTTTGAATCCTGGCATCGTGGTTCATCCGATATGATCATCGATGAATGTGTGGGAGTCAATATGGGTTCCCAGACCCCGCTGTTGATTATTGATAGAAGATCATGTCTGCATATTCTCGAACCCGCAGGGTCACACACTTAACGTGTCTTGACGCTAGGATAGATTGGATAATTGGTTTATGAATTTTTGTTTGGAGTCTCGGATGGGATCCGGGACATCACGAGAGGTTCCGTAATGGTCCGGAGAATAAGATTCATATAAGGCAGTGCAGTTTTTGGAGTTCGGAATTGTTCCGGGTTAATCGGTATTGTACCGGAAGCTTCTAGAACCTTTCGGAAGGGGACCAACGTGGCCCCACCTTACGGGAGGGGGCATGGGCCTATGAGGGAGTGTCTTGGCCACATTAGGCCAGGGGCACAAGGCCCCATAGGGCCCAGCCGATCCTAGAGAGTTTAAATCGTTTAAACTAGAGATAGGGTTTCTAGAAGAGGGGAGAGTCCATGCCCCCCACTCCTTATCCTTTGGGCTTGGGGGAGGGGCTAGGGCTGCGCCCCCCTCTATATAAAGAGGGGTGGGGGCGCACCAAACCCCTACACCTCTCCTCCAAACCCTAGCCGCCTTGCTAGCTTTCCTCTCTCCCTCCCGACTGTTTGTAGGCGAAGCCCTACTGCAGAAATTCTCCACCATATACACCACGCCGTCGTGTTGTAGATCCAATCTATCTCTCCACCATACTTGCTAGTCCGAGGAAGGAGGAGACGTCGAGGTGCTGCACGTGTGCATCTCACGGAGGCACCGCCACTTGTGGTGCTAGATCGGATCGGATCGCGAGGAGGAGAAGCGAGTACGACTACATCACCCACGTTCCGACGAACGTTCCGCTGTGCGAATCTTCAAGGGTATGAAGATCTAATCCAATCTCTCTCATTGTTTGCATCTCCTAGATTAGATCTTGGCTTTCCCTCTGTTCGCATCCGTAGAAAATTTTGATTTACTATGCCGCGAAACCCTTCACTGTTGACCTGTTGACGGAGGTGCGGATGCCCCAGATGACGGAGGGTAGGTCCTCGACCTAACACCCGGCGGTGCGCTCAAGTGGTACTTGGAGCCGTGGCTTCAGACCATGGAGGATGCTCTGATTGGCGCGTTCCGCCTGACCGTTGGACTCCGGGTGGGCGACTGAGGCGAGGTCGAGTCGAATGTGGTGTTCTTCGCAGAACTCGGCCATGGCTCCTTTGGCGAAGTTGGTGTTGTTGTCTGTGATGATGCTATTTGGGAACCCGTAGCGATAGATGATCTCACGTAGGAACTTGGTGGCAGTCTTCCCGTCGCATTTGCGGACTGGCTTGGCCTCCACCCATTTTGTGAATTTATCGACTGCGACTAGGAGGTGCGTGAAGCCGGAGGGGGCCTTCTTGAAGGGGCCTACCATGTCCATGCCCCATACGGCGAACGGCTAGGTGATGGGGATTGTCTTGAGCGCCGAGCTTGGCACGTGGATTTGATTGGCGTATTTCTGGCATCCAACGCACTGCTGGACAATGCCGACGGTGTCTGCGTGCGCGGTGAGCCAATAGAAGCCGTGCTGCATAGCCTTTGCGACCAGAGAACGGGCGCCGGCGTGGTGGCCGCAGTCGTCGGAGTGAATGTCTTGGAGGATTTTGCGTCCTTCGGCGGGCTGAACGCAGCGTTGGAACACGCCGGTCACGCTGCGCTTGTGGAGCTCGCCGTTGGTGATGACGAAGGATTTGCAGCGGCGTGCTATTATCCGGGCGTCCGTTTCATCCGCTGGCAGGGTTCCCCCCTCCAAGTAGGCGACGTATGGCGCGGTCCAGTCGTCTGGCTCGGCGATTAGTGCGACCAGGGCTGCTTCTGGTTGCAGCGGGATTCCTATGTCGATCTCCCTGGGGGGAGAGACGGAAGGCTTGGTGATGGTGTCGAGGAAGACGCCGGCGGGTGGTGTGAGGCGAACCGTGCCGATGCAAGAGAGTGCGTCGGCCTCCTCGTTCTTCTGCCTGTCGATCCACTCGACGGAGTAGCCTGCGAAGTGGCCACCCAGCTGGTCCACTGCTTGGCGGTATGCTGCCATGGTGGGGGAGACGGCGTCGCAGGTGCCGGCGACTTGTCCAGCGACTAGGTCGGAGTCTCCGTAGAAGCGCAGTCGGTGGACGTTCATCTCCTTGGCAGCTCGCATGCCGTGGAGTAGCGCCTCATACTTGGCCATGTTGTTGGTACAGGGTGTGAAGTCGAGGTAGAGGAGGTAGCGAAGCTTGTCGCCCTTCGGAGATGTTAGCACGATCCCTGCACCTGCGCCGTCCGCGTTCTTGGAGCCGTCGAAGTGTAGGTTCCAGTAATGGAGGTATGGCAGCTTCTCTGGCTGCTGGGCCTCCTCCCAGTCGGCGAGGAAGTCTGCGAGATCCTGCGACTTGATCGCCTTGAGCGGCTCGTACTTGATGTTGTGGACGCCGATCTCGACGGCCCACTTGGCGACTCGCCTGGTCGCCTCGCGGTTGCGGATGATATCCTGCAACGGTGCCGAGGAGACGACCGTTATTGGGTGCTCCTGGAAGTAGTGCGGTAGTCGCTGCTGTGCTCTGAAGATCGCGTATACCAATTTCTGGTATTGCGGGTAGCGCTGGCGCGACTCGGTGAGGACTTCGCTGATGTAGTACACTGGTCGCTGCACCGGGCGCTCCTTTCCTTCCTCTGGCCGTTCGATGACCATGATGGCGCTGACGACGCGCTCGGAAGCCGCGACATAGACCAGCATGGGTTCCTTGTTAATGAGGGCAGCGAGTAGCGGTGCTGCGAGTAGCACCTCCTTGAGATCGCGGAGCGCGTCGTCTGCCTCCTTGTCCCACTGGAAGGTGGGGTTCTTGCGCATTAGGCGGTAGAGGGGCATCGCCTTTTCACCTAGCCGGGGGGTGAAGCGACTGAGATCCGTGACTCGCCCGGCCAGCTTCTGGACGTCGCGCAGGCACTCGGGTCTGCCGAGGCGAGCGATCGTGTTGATCTTGGCGGGGTTCGCTTTGATCCCGCGCTTGGAGACGACGTATCCCAGTAGGTGTCCAGTTGGCACACCGATGGTGCACTTCCCTGGGTTTAGCTTTATCTTGTATTTTCGCAGGTTGGCGAATGTTTCTGCCAGGTTGTCGAGTAGGTCGTTCTGGCGAGCGGACTTTACCACCACGTCGTCGATGTAGACGTGGATATTGCGGCCAATTTGGCTCTCAAGGCACTCCTGCATGCACCGCTGGTAGGTCGCTCCGGCGTTCTTGAGGCCGAAGGTCATGGCAGTGTAGCAGAAGGCTCCGAATGGCGTGATGAACGCCGTCTTCTCTTCGTACTCGACGGCCATTTTGATCTGGTGTACCCAGAGTAGGCGTCGAGGAAGCATAGCGACTCTGAGCCCGCGGTGGAATCGATGATTTGGTCGAATCGCGGGAGGACGAATTGCTCCTTCGGGCAGGCGTTGTTTAAGTTTGTGTAATCGATACACGTCCTCCATGTCCCGTTTTTCTTCTCGACCAGGACTAGGTTTTCTAGCCACTTGGAGTACTTGATTGGCCGAATGAAGCCTGCGGCGAGTAGACGCTGCACCTCCTCGGCGATGGCTCGGCGGCGCTCTTCATTGAAGGGTCACAGCGACTGCTTAACAGATCGCACTTTGGGGTCGGTGTTGAGTTTGTGCTCAGCGAGTTCCCTCGGGACACCAGGCATGTCAGAGGGCTTCCACGCGAAGATGTCCTTGTTCTCACGGAGGAACTCGATGAGCGCGCCTTACTATGCTGGGCTCATGCCCGTCCCGATCGTCACCATCTGGCTGGAGTCGCCTGGGACCAGCTCGACGGTGCGGGTATGCGTCGTTGCCTCGAAGGCAGTGGAGTTGCCGCCCTCCGAGTTGGGCTTCTTGAGTATGGTGGGGTCGTCGTTGTTGACCCCGCTCACGTACTTGGCGAGCTCATCGGCGTGGTTGGCCTCTGCCACGATGACGGCGTCGGCGAGTTCGGCTCCTTTGGCCTCGCACTCGGCGGCCATGTCGGGGTCGCCGTGGATGGTGATGACGCTGCACGGCCCGGGTAGCTTCATCGCGTTGTACGCGTAGTGGGGTGCTGCCATGAACTTGGCGAACGCCTGGCGCCCCAGGACGCAGTGGTAGGGGCTTTCGAAGGGCACCAGCTCGAAGACGATCCGCTCGGTGCGGAACTTTGCTGGTGTGCCGAAGGTGACTGGCAGCGTCACCTTGCCGATTGGTTACGCCTTCCGACCGGGGACGATGTCGTGGAACATGGTGTAGGTCGTCACGATCATCGACTGTGGGAGTCGCAGTCGCCTGAAGGTGTCCAGGTACAGGATGTTGATGGAGCTGCCGCCGTCCATCAATGTTTTGGGGAGCCATTAGTCTCCCACCTTGGGCTTGACCACCAGGGCGACTCGGCCCGGATACTCGATCTGTGGCGAGTGGTCCGCGTGGCTCCAAGTGATTTGTTGCTCAGACCAGTTGAGGAACTGGGGGATATCTATCTGGGCCACCGCATTGACGGCAACGGCGCGGGCGATGACCTTCTTCTCGCGCTTCGTGTTGAAGCCTGTGAAGGTGTGGAGCGAGCCGGCGACGCTGTCGAATTTTCCGCCGTTTGGCGGGTTGTTGTCGGGGTCTTCCCGCGCGTGCCGTGCCTTCTCGATCTCCTTGAGAGAGTGGCAGTCGGCGGTCGTGTGTGTGGCGGGTTTTCCTTCCCTGCTGTGAAATACACAAGGTTGGTTAAGAAGGGCCGCGGGGTCGAACCTTGGCTTTGCCTTGTAGTTGCCACCGTCGCGGCGTTGTCCCCCGTCGCGGCGGAAGCTCTTGGGCTCGCGCTGCGCGTATCCAGCGTTGGCGACGAAGTCGACTCGCCCGTCACTGCGGCACTTGCCGGTGAGGCAAGTGTTGCTGTAGCGTAAGTCGGGTCGTCTCCCGTTGTCGTGGCCGCTCGTGCGGAGGTGTCCTCCCGACTCGTCGTTGGTTTCTTGGTTTGGGTCCTCCTCCACGTACCTTTTTGCGATCTCTAGGAGATCCGGTATGTTGTGGAGTGTGTGGTACGCTCGTTTGAGCTTGGCGACCAGGGGTTCGTAGCGGCACGAGGTCTTGAAGAAGTCGATCGCGCTGTTTGGGTGGATGCCGACCGCGTTGTTCCACAGATCTTGCCACCGTTGGACCCAGCTGCGGGTCGACTCGCGGGGTCCCTGGACGCACCGTTCCAGGTCCTCGATGGTGGTGGCGCGGGTGTATGAACCCTCGAAGTGCCTGACGAAGGCCTCGCGCATCTCTTCCCAGGAGTCGATGCTATCCGTGGGAAGGGTGTTAATCCATTGCCTACACGCCCCCTCCATCATCAGGGGGAGGTAGCGGGCGACTAGTAGATCGGTGTGGCCGGCGATCCCCATCGCCATGAGGTAGGTATCCATCCACACGGAGGGGTCGTACGAAGGGTCGTAATTCTCTATTTCCTTCGGCGCTTTGAAGTTCGTCGGGTATCTTTCGCCTGGATCATCGGTCCGAAGCACTAGGGCCCGATGCGGCTCAGCGACCCCCTCGGCTCACCATCGCGGCGGTTGGTGAGGGTGTGCCGCAGGTCGTCAGGCTGGCGTGCGCGCCAGCTCTGGTTGTTGATGATGTGGGTGCGGGAATCGATGGGTTGTCCGTTGGCGGCGACGAAGTTGGTCGCCGGCCTAGGGTCGTTGGTGGAGAGTGCCACGTTCGCGGGTCGGTGTTGGAGCTGTAGGGGTTCGGGTGGGGGGCAGTTGAGAGTGTTCGCCGCCATGGGGCGGCCGCTTGAGGCTGCTCTGCTGCCCGATGAACGCGAGTACATCCGACCCTGCGAGTCGACGCCTACGTTTTGTTGCTCGACTGCTTTGGCGAGCAAAGCCTTGGCGTATTGGATCTGCAGGGCGCCTTCCCCGGTGGCTGCAATGTTGTCGACTGCTGCTCGGCCCGTGACGAGGTTGTCCATTGGGGTGGAGAACAACGGGAGGCCGTTCGCATATCGCTCCCGTGAGGAGACCACGATCCTTGGCTGGTCCCTGGGGGTGCGCGGTTGGGTGGTGGCGGGGCGCCATTGGCCGTTGCTCCTGGTGGGGGCCGAGTGCTTCCTCCTGGCGGCGCGTTTTCACAGATCTCGCGCTCGGCCGTGCGGGCCGGGTCGTTCTCGTCGTCGAAATTTAGGGCGCGCCCCTAGACGGTGGGGTTCAGGCACGACCTGATTCGGAGTTGGTGGTAGCGCGACAGCTCCTGCGCTGTTACTTGCTCGAGGCGAAATTTTTCGTGCTCGGCTTGTTCCTTGCGGACTGCCTCCGCCAGCTTCAGGCGGAGTTCCTCGACCTCCATCGCCATCGCGTTTGGAGGGATCGGCGTGGAGAATGGGTCTTCCGGTAGGTCGGCGCCAGTTTCCATGTAGGTCGCGGCGTGGCGGCCGGTTCCGTCATGGAGGTCGGCGGAGTTCTCCGACCCGGAATCGAAGTCGAAGATCCCGAGGATGGAGGGATCCTCGAAGTCTCCGACGTTGGAGACCTGGGTGATGGAGCCCGCGGGTGACGCGGCGACAATGGATCCGGTGAGTGATGCTAGGGTCGCCGAGTCGGCGTCGTCGTTGAGGGCCGCGTCGTCCGTGGCCGCGGTGGTTTAGGCCACGTTGCTGTGGGCCGAGTTGTACTCGGAGGCGAGGCGGTGGATCATGCGGACCTGGCTCTCAGAGAGCCGCTCGTGTGGCGGCGACGCGCGGATGCGAGCCGAGTCCTCCGAGATGATGACGTCGGTGAGGCCAACGAAGAGGCTGATCGTGCCGACCGGCAGGATCATGCTATGCGTGGCGGGTCGCACCGCCGGGATGTAGCTGCTCAGCAAGATCTGGAGCATCTCGCCGATCGCGATCATGCGGCCGGTGGCGATCGACTCGTTGATGGGCAGATTGGATCTCGCCGCAGAACACCGGCCTGACCGGCCAGGCCCCACGGTGGGCGCCACTGTCGTGGGAATGACCATGGCAGATGCTGCAATCGGCAGCGACTAGTAGAACATGGGGCAAGGGCGGCCAGCCATCTGCGGTGCGAGATGAGGGCTGAGACACAAGGGTTTACCCAGGTTCGCCCCCCCTGAGGGTAAAGACCTACTTCTGCTAGATTGTATTATGGTGAGAGTACAATGGGACGAGCTCGACGGCTAGGCGGCGAGTCGCTAGGGTGTATGATGGAACGTGTCCTCTATGCGTCCTCCAGGGAGGTTTATATAGACTCACCTCCCTAGGGTTTACAGATCTCAACCAAATGAGTTAAGGATTCGGAGATTCTATGACCTAGTCCGACTGGGCCTAGCTACGCTTTTGGGCCTTCAGCTTCCAGTCGCTTGGGTCCATGCCAAGTCTTGATCGAGTCGCCGTCCTGCAGGCCCACTCGCTGACGCTTGGGCCATTAGGAAACGTCCTGCTGGGTATACCCCGGTAGGCATATCCCCGTCAAGTAGGACCCCAGAGCTTTGGACCGATGATCCGAGGCAAAAAATACCCGGCGAACTTCAAGGCGCCGAAGGAGATCGAGAAGTACGACCCCTCGTACGACCCCTCTGTGTGGCTGGACACATACCTCATGGCGATGGGAATCGCCAGCCACACCGACCTACTCGCCGCTCGCTACCTCCCCCTGATGATGGAGGGAGCGTGCCGGCAATGGATCAACACCCTCCCTGCTTATAGCATCGACTCCTGGGAGGAAATGCGCGATCCTTTGTCAGGAACTTCGAGGGCTCTTACATCCATGCCTCCACCATTGAGGACCTGGAGCGATGTGTCCAGGGACCCCGCGAGTCGACCCGCAGCTGGGTCCAGCGATGGCAAGACCTGTGGTACAACGCAGCCGGCATCCACCCGGACACCGCGACTCACTGCTCAAGACCTCGTGCCGCTACGATCCCCTGGTCGCCAAGCTCAAGCGGGTGTACAAAACACTTGACAACATCCCAGACCTCCTCGATATCTCCAAGCAGTACGCGGAGGAGGACCCGAACCAAGAGACCGACGACGAGTCGGGCGGAAATCGCCGCCAAAGCGGCCATGATAATGGAAGACAGCCCGAGCTACGCTACAGCAACACTCACCTCACCGGAAAGCGCCACGGTGACGGGCGAGTAGACTTCGTCACCAACGCAGGATACGCACCACGCAAGTCCAAGAGCTTCCGCCGCGACGGAGGCCAATGCCGCGACGGCGGCAACTACAAGGCGAAGCCGAGGTTCGACCCCACTGCTCTCCTCAATCAACCCTATGTGTTTCATAGCAGGGAATGGAAGCCCGCCACGCACACGACCGCCGACTGCCACTCCCTGAAGGAGATCGAGAAGGCACAGCGCGCACGGGAGGACCCAGATAAGCACCCTCCAAACGGCGGGAATTCGGCAACGACGCCAGCTTGCTCCACACCTTCACCGGCTTCAGCACGAAGCGCGAGAAGAAGGTCATTGCCCGCGCCATCGCTGTCAATGCGGTGTCCCAGGTCGACATCCCCTAGTTCCTCAACTGGTCCGAGCAACGAAACACCTAGAGCCGTGAGGACCACTCTCCACGGATCGAATATCTGGGTCGAGTTGCCTTAGTAGTCAAGCCCAAGGTGGGGGACTACTGGCTCCCCAAGACGCTGATGGACGGCAGCAGCTCCATCAACATCCTGTACCTAGACACGTTCAGGCGACGATGGCTCCCGTAGTCTATGATCGAGATGACCTACACCAACTTCCATGGCATCGTCCCCGGTCAGAAGGCGTACCCGATCGGCAAGGTGACGCTGCCAGTCACCTTTGGCACACCAGCGAACTTCCGCACCGAGCGGATCGTCTTCGAGTTGTTTCCGTTCAACAGCCCCTACCACTGCGTCCTGGGGCGGCAGGCGTTCGCCAAATTCATGGCAGCTCCCCACTATGCGTATAACGTGATGAAGCTCCCCGGGCCGTGCGGCATCATCACTATCCACGGTGATCCTTACATGGACGCAGAATGCGAGGCCAAGGGCGCCGAGCTCGCCGACGCCGTCATAGTCGCGGAGGCGAACCATGCGGAGGAGCTCGCCAAGTACACGAGCGGGATCAACAACGACGACCCCACCATACTCAAGAAGCCCAACTCGGAGGGTGGTGGCTCCACCGCCTTCGAGGCAACAATGCACCCTCGCTCTGTCGAGCTGGTCCCAGGCGACTCCAGCTAGACGGTGACGATCGGAACGGGCATGATCCCAGCATAGGAAGGCGCGCTCATCGAGTTCCTATGTGAGAATCGTGAGATCTTTGCATGGAAACCTTCCGACATGCCTGGTGTCCCGAGGGAACTCGCTGAGCACAAACTCAATGCCGACCTCAAAGCGTGACCCGTCAAGCAGTCGTTGTGGCCCTTCAATGAAGAGCGCCGCCGAGTAATCGCCGAGGAGGTGCAGCGTCTACTCGCTGCAGGTTTCATCCGGCCAATCAAATACTCCAAGTGGCTGGCAAACCTAGTCCTGGTCGAGAAGAAAAATGGGACCTGGAGAATGTGTATCGACTATACAAAACCTTAACAGCGCCTGCCCGAAGGAGAAATTAGTCCTCCCGCGGATCGCCCAAATCATCGACTCGACCACGGGTTCGGAGTCGCTATTCTTCCTCGACGCCTACTCTAGTTACAACCAGATCAAAATGGCAGTTGAGGACGAGGAGAAGACGACGTTCATCACGCCATTCAGAGCCTTTTGCTAAACCGCCATGACCTTCGGTCTCAAGAACGCCAGGGCGACCTACCAGATGTGCATGCAGGAGTGCCTTGCGAGCCAAATTGGCCGAAACATCCATGTCTACATCGACGACGTGGTGGTGAAGTCCACTCGCCAGGGCGATTGCGGTGACCCAGCATACCACTACATGTGTAGTACACTATAGTCGTTGACATGACATATACATAACACTGTTCCGTAAATATCACATCCCTCAGAATGGTACAACAGAAACATTGCGGGTCCATATTACAAAAGTACACACATTATTATTACAATACCGGAAGTTCAAGACTTCCAAAAGATCCAACTTACAAACCAAAATATAAAGTGTTCAGCGGAATTTAAAAGTAGCAACTCCGTCTAGGAGTTGAGCTCAACAGCTTATTCTATAGAGTTCATGCTACTCGGCTCCATTTTCGTTACTATTAACTAGGGTTACTTAGTTGGACTCATTATCATCGACACCATAGCGGATTTCGTAATCCACTCCTTCAACTCCTCCGGACAGATCAGGTTCCTCGTAGTACACATCTTCTTGGCATTCAGCTACATACATTGGCACGTCTTCGGGATCCTCAGAGTCTAAGCAAGGGATCAAAGGAAATAATGAGTAACAACGTTACCCAACAAGTTCATTATATGCAAGGTGGGAAGTTTGATGCTCGAACTACCACCTCAGATTATAAATCCTTGGCACTATGCAGTTTTTGTAAATCTTTCTTCAAAGATTGATTTTATTCTGAAAAACTATGACAATCAGCCTTCACAGGTTGACCAGAACTTTCATGGAGTTCCTTTCCTGCCGCGTTCGTAGCTCCTTCCCGGAACAGGGAATAACAAGTTACAGTTCTTACACTCTGCAGAGGTGCGTTACTTTACCCATGAGAGATCAACTCCTTGTTGCACAACCGGGTATACTTTCCCGTCCACAATTCCATGATGTGGGGCCCAGTAGTTGGTCCAAGCCAATCACTGCCCCCTTCGTGACCATGCATGCCTCCTTGGTGTACACCATGCCCACATAATGAATTACGGCAATGATTTGTACAAACCGTTAGATGACATAACTATCGTGGGACGTTGAAGGTTCCCACCCATATGCTGCATATCCTCTACGAATTACCAATTAATATGCACGCTACGAGGATAACAGCCACGACCTGCACATCCGGCTTCATGCGAGAGGAAGAAGATACAGCTGACTTCTTTGTCCCATTCCAAATCTCATGGCTAACGCGTAATATACGGTGCTAGAATCACTGATGTCAGGGGTTACTAAGTCCCTACTTGATCATCATTGTTGCAAATATAACCCTAAGTTCTATTTCTCCATTATATCATCACTTAGGATGATATTTATGATTTCTTTATTCATGAAAATAATATTTTCTTTCTTTTATAGCATATATTATAACACACAATTTGCAAATACTTTAAGAAAGACTCTTCAAAGGACATGAGCAAGTGATGAACTTGCCTTGTGATGGCAAGGTAGTGAAGTCTGATGCTTGCACTGGACCTTGAGCTTCTAGTTCTACAAAAACATAATTATTGCCCGGTAAGGACAATATTTAAAGAAGAAAAATGATTATGCAAGTAATGTAATGCATTATTTAATTCTATATGCATTTTCCCTATATAAGGAGCCTTTTAATAAAGCATTTATAAATATTATTTTTTTATATTTATTGCATATATTGAATTATTTTATTTTATTTCCCTTTTTATTTGACTTTTATTGATTTATTAATTATTCATTATAATTTATTATTAAATATTAATTTAGTATTTTCAAAAATACTATAATAGAAATATATAATGAAAGTGATTTTTATTTATTTTTATCACCTTTCAATAATTTTGTAAAATTCCATAAGGAATATATAAATTACAAAATTCTTATAAGAATTTAAATGTCCAAAAATTTACATCTTATCTTATTTGGATGGAGGGGATTATTGTGAATCCCTAAATATTTTATTTATAATTTTTGGACTTTTATTTTATTTTCTAGAATTTTATTAAGGTTAGGGGCATTTTGGTCTTTTCCAATTGATTAAAACAGTTTTTTTTAAACAACTTGGGTTGGCCTTTTGAGCTTATTGGGCTAGTGTGGCCCAATAAGGCAGGGTCAAAATAACCACCCTGAGGGGTTCTGGCCCACCCAGCCCACACTCTGTGCCTCCTCTTCGTTCTCACTCTTCCTCTTCCTCGACCCCGTGGCTCTGGCGCCGCCGCTGGCGATGGCCGCCGTCGAGGCTTCCCCTGGCCGCCGCCGTGGTGCAGGGCAAGGTTTGTGGCCACGCTCGTTCATCTAGTCCAACTCTATTTTACTCCGGGACTTCCCCGTGGCCAGGGTCACCCCGTTCCCGAACCCTAGGGTTAGGGAAAGGTGTTGTTGCCACCGCCACAGTCCCACCTGTGGTGGTGTGCTTGGCTCGTGTGCTGTTGTGGCTGCCGCCGTGGCTGGTGTAGGTTGCAGCGCCCCCTAGGTTCTCCCTGTGCCGCCGCGGGTTCGTCAGCCAATCTGCTTCCTCGTCAATTCGTTAGCGAGGACCCCGGGTAAGTTGCCTTCATGGTTCTTGTTCATGCTACTACCATGAATCTCTCTGTGTGTATCTAGTGGCTTCTCATGCCTAGTGACTATATGCTGATTAGGGTTCATCTCTTAATTAGGGTTCTTATTCTGATTAGGGTTCATAACCCCCTGTTGATCATATCCATGATGCTTTAGATCTAGTGGTGATCATTCTTGAGCATGAAGAATGATTGTTTGCTGTAGATCATGATTTGTAGTGGATTTGATGATGCTAGTGGCTTATCAGATTTATTCTAGTGGTGATTCACTTTGATCCCAGACTAGTGTTTCTATGGAATCCCTGATTGGAAATGATGTTGATCTGAGAACTTACTCTACTGTCAGAATTCTTATACTGACAGTAGTTCTCTCAGTAGTTCCTTATTGCAATTATAATGGTAAGCTTGTATGAGATTATACATACTTAATATAATCATTACTTGTAATGATTTTCTGTGGATGTATAGATGGATTTAATGTTGATTCCTGGAACTTGGCTTCAAGAAGATGATGTTTATTTGTTTGTCCCTTTATCTGTGGAAACTAAGAAAAGATTGGTTTTAGCTCATTTAGAACTTGTCCTTGTGATACCATCATGATCTGGCACACAAGTGATTGAGTTCTATTTCTGGGCTTAGTTTTGACAATACTTGTGATTAATACTGGCAAGATAAAATGAAAGCTTTTCTTGATTCTCCTGCCTATGATGTTGGTCTGAGGCTCTAGGATTTAAATCTTAGTTAGTTGAGCAAATAGTTTGTTTGAAACTTGTAAGATTAGAGGTGCTACTATCTCTAGGATATGTGCCATGTCTGATAAGTTCAAATGAAGAATGATCTAAGTTGCATAAATTAACACTAAACCCTGTGATGCTGGTCTGAGAGTTTAGTGCTTTAGGCTGAGTTTGATTTCTTATCTTTATACTTGAAAGCTCTAGGATAGATTCACCTCTCTTGGGTGATTATTGAGAGATCATTTCATAAAGCAACACATGCTTTTGTTTAGATACTATGATGAAATCATGTGATGGTTTTATGAGGCTCACCACAAAATCTGATGATGGTGTAGTAGATTGATGATGATGATCTTGATCTTGATCTTGATCTTGATCTTGAGCTTGATCTTGATCTTGATCTTGAGGTCGGCAGCACATCATATGCATGCTAGTGTGTGTCCAGCTTGTGTGCCTGCTATGCACTTGTGGATATGTTCAGAATTTTTGAACTTACTATTACTAGATTATGTTTACCTGGCTGGCGAATTTGTCCCCCTTGGATGTCATCTGACTTCTGGCTTTGAATTTATGAAAGATGAAATCTTTACTATTGGTGAAACTTGCCCCTTTTATAACATTTCTCAATGATGAATTTGTCAAGTGCATTTCACTGACATATCTGAGAGAAATATTTCTAACACTAATCTTCTTTTGTTTTTTATTTAGTCTTTTGTTTTGCAGGTACAAAGATAAAGATGAAGATTTAGTTTATATTAAGATATAAGATAGTTAGTAAATAATCCAATGTAGTTTTCTTATTCTTTTATTATTCTTGTAATCTTTATTTTATTCAATTGTAATACAGATTATATGATTATTAAGAAAAAAATATTCTTATTCTTTATTCTTTTCTAAATTTTGAAGTTTGGAAATGGCTTCAGTAGGTTACATTCTTTGTAACTTGTTTATGTATTAAATTATGAAATAAGTTTCATATTCAATATTATTTTTGGATAAGATTTAGGTTATAATACTTATCTCTTAATTAATTTTAAGATTCAAATTTATATCTAAATTATTTAAATTGTAATTCAAACACTCAAGTTTAAAATGCAAATTCATTTTTAAAACACATAACTCCTTAAAGATCATCTCAAATTTTAGAACAATCATCCTTTAGACTAAACCTAATCTGAAAGGATAAAAGAAATAATGATCACTTAAGATTTTAATTTGGCAAAACATTTACCCACATTTTCACAAATAAATGCATGCAACAATTCATATTCCTAAATCTACCCTTCGTTAGGTCCTAAATGTTGGGATGTTACAGACTTCCCCCCTTAAATTAAAATTCGTCCCGAAGTTTGTTGAGATGTACCTGAATAGTTCTGGATAAACTTTTCTTAAATCCTCTTCCTTCTCCCATGTGGCTTCTCTTTCAGGGTGATGTTCCCACTATACCTTGCAATATTTGATTGCTCTGTTCCTCAATCTTTTCCAGTTTTCTTCCAGAATCTTACAGGGCTTTTCAATATAATTCAGGTATGCTTGTAGTTCTATCTCTTGATGTGTTATTGCATCATCTGGGTCTTTCAAACATTTGCGAAGTTGTGACACATGGAAAACATTATGTACTTGAGCCAATCTTGATGGTAACTCTAAAGCATAAGCTATAGTTCTGTTTTGACTAAGTATCTTGAATGGTCCGCTATATCTTGGACTCAATTTCCCTTTAACTCCGAATCTTTTTACTCCTTTCATTGGACTTAATTTCAAATAGACCATATCTCCCACTTCTGGATGCCATGATCTTTGACTATGATCCGCATAACTTTTCTGCCTTCTCTAGGCTATTTTCAGTCTATCCCGGATCTTATCAATGATGTCTTGTCTTTCCTTGATATAATCTGGCGCAAATTCTTTGCTGCTTCTAGGTTCATACCAACATATTGGTGATCTACACTTCCTTCCATAAAGAATCTCATATGGGGCTGCCTTCAGACTACTCTTATAGCTATTGTTATAGGAAAATTCTGCCAATGGTAGGTGATCTTCCCATGTTCCTCCAAAATCTAGTGCACAAGCTCTCAACATGTCTTCCAGTATTTGATTTGTTCTTTCAGTTTGACCTCCTGTCTCAGGATGATATGTCATGCTGAAATCTAATTTTGAACCAAGTGCTTCATGCAATTGCTTCCAAAATGCTGAAGTAAACACCGGTCCCCTATCAGTTACGATCTTTTTGGGTACTCCATGCTTACTTACTATCTCTTTGACATATACTTCAACTAACTTCTCGGCATAATCCTTTTCATTCACTAGAATAAAATGTGCACTCTTAGTGAGTCTGTCCACAATTACCCATATCATATCCTTCCTTTTTGGTGTCATAGGTAATCCTGTAATGAAGTCCATACCTATTTCCTCCCATTTCCATTCAAGAATTTCTAAGGGTTGTAATGGTCCTGCTGGACTTTGATGTTCATCTTTCACCCTTTGACAAGTATGGCATTCAGATACATATTTAGCAATATCTCTTTTCATGTTATTCCACCAGAATAGTTCTTTCAAATCCGTATACATCTTAGTACTCCCTGGATGTATAGAATATGGTGTATCATGTGCTTCTTTGAGTATGACTTTTCTGATCTCAGTCACATCTGGAACACATAGACGGTCTTGGAACCATAAAGACCCATAATCCCCAATGCGAAAAACTGATTTTTGCCCTTGAGATATCCTCCGAATTTCCTCAGCAATGAAAGGATCTTCTTCTTGATGTCTAAAAATTTCTTGCTTAAGATCACTTTCTTGCTCTGCAACCACCTGCATAGTAGCTAATCCTCCAAGAACCTTTGTTCTGATGAATTGAAGTTCTAATCTTTCCAAGTCCATTTGTAACTCTTTTGGTATCTCCCTATTGCTAGGCTGAATATCTGCACTCTTTCTGATTAAAGCATCTGCTACAACATTTGCTTTCCCTGGGGTGTAATTGATTGTTAAATCATAATCCTTGATTAATTCCAACCAACGCTTCTGTCTCATATTCAATTCCTTTTGAGTGAAGAAATATTTGAGACTTTTATGGTCAGTATATAACTCACATCTAGCTCCATAAAGAAAATGCCTCCATCCTTTCAGTGCAAAAACTACTGCTGCTAACTCTAAATCATGAGTTGTATAGTTGACTTCATGTGGTTTCAATTGCCTTGAACCACAAGCAATCACTTTCCGATCTTGCATTAATACACAACCCAAACCTTCTTTAGATGCATCACAGTAAACGGTGAAATCCTCCCCTGTTTCAGGAACTGCTAAAATTGGAGCTGTGGTTAATCTAGTCTTCAACTCTTGGAAACTTGCTTCACATTTTTCATCCCACTTGAATGGTGTATTCTTCCTTAATAATTTGGTCATTGGTCCGTCTATTTTGGAGAAACCTTCAATGAATCTCCGATAATAACCAGCCATTCCTAAGAAACCTCGAATTTGTTTCACATTGGTCGGTGCAGTCCATTCTAGTACCGACTAAACTTTAGATGGATTCACAGCAATTCCATCCTTACTAATCACATGACCGAGGAATTCTACCTTATCTAGCCAGAACTCACACTTACTGAACATAGCATAAAGCTTATGTTCTCTTAAAGTTTGCAATGCTATTCTCAAATGGTTAGCATGCTCTTCCTTATCCCTGGAATATATCAAAATATCATCAATAAAGATGATGACAAACTTGTCCAAATATGGCATGAAGATCTTGTTCATAAAATTCATGAATATTGCCGGTGCATTGGTTAAACCAAATGGTACTACCAGATACTCATGGTGTCCATATCTTGAGACAAATGCTCTTTTTGGAACATCTTCCGGCTTGATTTTTATTTGATGGTATCCAGATCTTAAATCAATCTTTGAAAATACTCCAGCTCCTTTCACTTGATCAAACAAATCTTGAATTCTTGGTAAAGGATACTTATTCTTGATAGTCACGTTGTTCAGATTTCTATAATCACCACAATCCGTCTTCCACCATCTCTTTTATCCACAAAGATTACTAGTGTTCCCCATGGAGATACACTTTCCTGTATAAATCCTTTTCTCGCTAACTCATCAATTTGCTCTTTGAGTTCCTTCAACTCTTTGGGTCCCATTTTATATGGTGCTTGAGCTATTGGTGCTGTACAAGGTATTAGGTCAATGGTGAACTCTATCTCTCGGTCTGGTGGCATTCCCGGTAACTCTGTTGGAAAAACATCTTGGAATTCATTAACTATAGGAATCTCTTCTAATTTAAAATTTTTCATTGAATTAACTGCAGATCCACCATGATATGACTGTGTTTATCTGCTTGGTAAACTATCCTTGCTCCACTTGGAGTTTTGATTGAGACAGTTTTCTCCTCACAATTTATCTGAGCTCCGTGTTCCATCATCCAATCCATCCCCAGCACTACTGCAATTCCCTTCAAAGGAATCACATAAAGGTCTGCAAAATATATACAACCACAGATCGAGACAACCTGATCTTGCTTTATGTGGCGTACAATCACATTCCCTCCTGTCGTAACTACGGTCATAGGACTTTCTAACGTTGCCCTTCTAATCCCGAACTTATCACAAAATTCTTCAGAAATGAATGAAGTAGTTGCACCAGTATTGTCACATCCCAAAATTTTCCAAATTTTGAAATGTGAAAAATAAATAAACAAAATAAATAATTGTTGAAATTTAGGGTGAAAAGAAATTTTTCTTGATTCCAAATGGAAACATCAAAACCTATTTTGATCAAATAGAATCCTAAAGGGATTTAAAAATATAAACAAATAATAAAGAAAGTTATAAAAGTTGGAATCACCATTTTTGGATCTTTAAATAAAAAGATATGGTTTTATAAGCAAAGGTAGAAATGAATAAATGAGAACTATGTTAAAGAGCCAAATTAAATCTTGGCCAAGCAATAGAAATAGAATATTTTTGTTTAATAAAAAGAGTAAGGGAGTATTTGAATAATGAGGATTTATTAATATCCAATTTTATTTAAGTAAAGACTTTTTCCTACTTTTGAATGAACATTAAAACTTAATAAAGTATTTAAAATAAAAATTCAAAGTGTTTTATCTTTCAAATAAAACCTACTGAAAAGGTTTTGGGAAAAATTTAGAAATCAAATAGTGTTCTAAAACATATTTGAATCCTATTTTGAAATAAAGACTAATGTCTATTTATTTATTTTTAATAAATAATAAACCCTAAAATTAATTATTCTATATTTGATTTTAGATTATGTTAATAAACAGTATTAAAATCAACACAAAGTTTGGTGGAAGTTTGAATTCAAATAGAGTTTGAATTGTTTGAATGAAAATCAAAACAGAAATTCCAAATAGAAAAATAAAAAGGTTTTGTATAAAAAAATGAAGCAAAGCCAGCCCAGCCAGCAGGCCCAACCCAGCCCAACAGCTAGCCCACCTGCTCTTTCCCCGCAGCGAACCATTTTTTCACCTAGTAGCTTACCCGCGCAGTCATAGACAGGAGGACCCCACTCCCACACCCTCTCCCTCGCTGATGAACGGACCCCACATGACTGTGCTTCGTTCCCACCCGCGACCAGTTCCTCGCTGTCGTTCCCAGGCGATTAAATCCGGCGTTGAATTTGTTTAAATGTCAGCGTTAATCTCTCCAGTAACCACGCGCTTTTAAACGCCTCTCTCCCCTCTTCCATTTCCCCCAGTCGCCACTACCCCTCTGCCTCCAGGCTGCACGAATTGCGATCTTGAACCCCTCTGCCCCGACGAGATTCTATGACCAATTCCGGCACCGTCCGACCACCCCTTGCCTCCCAGTGCACGCAAGCCTGCTCCTCCTCTCCTGGTGCTTCTCCCTGTACCACTCACTCGCCAGCGCGCGCTCCAAAACATCGGCAAGGACCACCACCTAAGCGCCGCCGTGTCTGCCATCGCTCCGGCAAGCTCCCCCAGTGAGTAAAGACTGCCCTAGTACCTCCCAATGATGCTCCTGTGATCCCCAGCACCATATGCATCTAACCACATGCTCTGTTTGCCTTAGCACGCCCTCAAACCCCACCTCCGACGACAACCAAAGGAACCTGACGTCGTCTCTAGCTCCGGTGAGCAATTCCTCGGGAACCAGAGCGCCCCTCAACGAACCGACCACACCTTGAGCTTCGCCGCACTCCTGCGAGCACGGTGAGCATCCTCTCCCTTCCCCGCACGACCTAGTCCCTCGGCAACGTCTCCGTCCGAACGTGCACCGCCGTTAGCCGCCGCCAGCGCCGCCAGTCCATGGTCGACCTGCTGTGGTCCGTCGGATCTAGATCGAAGGAATGAGATTAGATTTTAAACGAAGGGGTACGCGTCCATCTATGTCGTGCGATTTAAGTGAGATCCTGCGGCCAGTGTTGATCGATCCGCACGAACCGTTACCGACCAATAGTATTGAGCCACATGGACAGAGTTTGTTTAAAACAAGAAATTTTGTTCTATTAGATATGCAAACTTGCAAAATTCATAACTTTTGATCTACACGTCCAAATTTTGCAAATTTTATATCACTAGAATCAGCAGAACAAGTACTTTGCAACCATGCATTTCGTTTAATGTTTTGCTTCTGGAAAGTTGGTTGAATTTGCAGAAACATGTGTAGGCATAATTAGAATATAAAAATTGTTCTAGAAATATTTTTAAGGTGAAATCTTTGCTAAATGGTTTAATTTGAACCTACTGACCATAGAAACCAACTTATGGATTTAAAAATGTATTTTGTGAAGCCAAAGAATAAATCTTTGAATAAGAGCATTTCTAGTCAAATAAAAATATTGTTTATGTGTTAAAAATACTTTTTGAGTAAAACCTTTGGAAAATGATTTGAGTTAAACTCTCTGACCCTAAACACCAAGTTTGAGATTTGAAAATATATTTGATGAACCCTATAAAATTATTACTTTGCAAAAAGGCATTTTTAACAACATAAAATATCACTTTGGTATAAAATTAGTTTATGGGGTGAGACCTTTTGCAAATGGTTTTACCACTTTTGTAAATGACCAATATGAGCTTTAAAATGTTTTGAGCCTAGTAGAAACCACTTTTCCAAATAAAACCATCTTTTGCATGCTTGCATGCATGTCCATGTTTTTGTTATTTTATGTGGTGAAATGGTTTGAATGCTAGTTGAATATGTGTTTGCTTGATTGAATTGTAGTGAAGTTAGAAGAGTGTGATATTTGCAAGATCAAGAAGTGAACCAATATTATCTACTAAAAAGGCAATTGACACTATCATCCATGTCCTACTATTTTCATTACACTTAGTGGATTTTTGTAGTATGCATGATAGGGCCACTATATTACTATGCTATGTTATGTCCTAATAGGAAACCCATATTCCTTAGTGAAAACATCATAGTTGTAGTATGCTTAGCCCTGCTATAGACTTGGGGTGGAATATCATATCATGATTATATGGAGTGTTGGAAAAATATATGTTTTATATAATAAAACAAGTACTCAATGAACCACCTGGGTGGAATGAGGATACTCAATTTTGGACAAGGTGGTAACAAAAGGAACCATGTTTATATGGCTATATTTTTGTATGTGCACTAGAAGAAAACCACCCCGGGACTTAGAGATTGAACATGTTTCTCGTACAGTGGCTTTCGTGTACAACCACATGCTAAATGGGCTCTAGCTTAGTCAACTACATAGTGGAAGACCCTTGCATTGGCATCTACAGGTTAACTAGAATTGTGTATTGGAAATATATCCTTACATTGGTGCCTGGTAGACGAGCTAGCATTGTGTATTGGGAGGACTTCTATGAAAAGACTTTGTCACATTCTCGATCTGTCGGTACTCCATTTGGTGAGTACTTATCCAGCGGCCACTGGTGGCGTCAAGACGAGATTGTGTCATGTGGGTAAAGTATACAACTTCTGCAGAAGATCAAATTCTAAGTACTTAGTCGTGTCCCCGGTTATGGACAACTCTGAGCAACTAAGGCCTGAAGCTATGGAAGATCTCGACATTCCAATTTCTCAAAGTAAAACTTGATGGTGTCAACAAGGGATTAGAAGCACTTGGAGTTTTCCAAGGAGTTCAGAAAGATTTTCAAAAGATCAAAACTATTTTGAAAAGATAGGATAAAACTATATTGCTTTCTGCAAAAGAGCCTAAACCCTACTTAGCCAAATATGCATGTAATGATAGGATCCACTTACTTCTACATAATAGTGAAACTTGCCAATACAATTCAAATGTATTGATCCTTTTGGCTGCAACTTATTATGTTGCAGGTTTGTTTGATGTTAGTGAAGTGTGTTGATTAGGATTACAAGTCTACAACCAACATGATTGCCTGTGGCCCTTTGAAGATGAAGGACTCCATGCTATAGTTATTTCTGCTGCATTGTAATGAGATAGCCAAATGAGCTATGTAAGATGTAATGAATTATTTTATTCCTGGTTAAAAATTTGTATTATGACCTTTGTTTCTTGATATTACATCTTAACTGTGGATGCTAGCTATTGATCCAGGGACTAGCATTGTAAACACATGGATCTCTACCTAAAGTTTGGGACCTCTACAAGTATCAAATAGAATTTTGCCGGGATTGGTAAGGATATTGAGCGTACCTATCACTGCATGCTCCGAATTATCCACCTCCTCGAGGGTTGCACAGTTCAGTTTTACAGTAGGTCGGTTTCTCTTCGCATTGTTGTTCTTGCCATTATTTCCTCCTTTATTGGGTTGTCCATTACCTCCACTGGCTTGTCCTCCTCCCTTGGTAGGCCATCCTCGTGGTGGTTTTCTCGGACAATCTGGCTTGATATGCCCCTTCTGACCACAACCGTAACATATCACTATAGGTTTTTTACATTCCCTCTGGAAATGCCCTAGAATTCCACAATTGTTACAGATAACATTCCTTCTCAGATTGGATTGATTTCCACCACTGCCCTTGTTATTGTTATTTTTATTGTTGCCATAATTCCTATTCCGAGGTTTGAACTCCAGGTTGGGTTTAGGTTTGCTTGCCTGAATTCTCTTAGTTTCCTTCTTGTCTCTCTTCCTCTGGTCCTCTTGCACATTATTGTAGTCATCTTCAAAAGTAATGGCTGCATCCAACAACTGCTGATAAGTTTGCTTATTGGCTAACCTTAGCTGCATCTTCACAAACATATTTAATCCACGCAAGAAACGCTTCTTCCTCTTCTCTTCAGTGTTAACATCCTCCTCGGCATAACGAGACAGTTGGCTAAACTCCCGGATGTACTTCATGACACTAGTATATCCTTGTTGAAGCTCCTCAAATTATCTCCGCTTCAACTCCATGACGCTTTCCGGAACATGATATTCATGGAATCTCTGCTTGAAATCCTTCCAGATAAACTCCCTTCCTGGTTGTTGCATAGCTAACTGATTTTCCCACCATGATGTTGCAGGTCCAGACAGCAGATGAGTTGCATACCTCAATTTCTCCTCATCATTGCAACCCATAGTTTTCAGCTTCCTTTCTGTATCTTCTAGCATGTCTTCTGCATCCATTGGTTTAGGAGCTGATGCAAAAGGTAACGGTCTTGCATTCTGGAAATCAGATAGACTCACTCCTCCACCTTCAGGTGCCCTCTGATTTGCTCGCCCCAGCAACTCTTCCATGAACTTGTTCTGGGTCTCTTGCATGATTTTCATTGCATAAAGTTCTACTCCATTAACGGCCTCATTGGTGGTGGTGGTAATGCTTCTTGGTTTGCTGTATCTGCATCGGCCTTTTCCTTGGCCTCTCGCTCCATCCGCTGCTACTCAGTTTCCATTCCTACACCCGTATCCATGACCCTCTAGTCCTGCAACATAAAGCAAATACTCATAATTACATCATGCACATGTGTTCTGAGCTCGACTTTACGCACAGAACTAGTCACACAATGAAGATCCAAAAAAATCCAAATATGCATTTCACATATTTACATAATAGCATAATGATACAAAGTCATTACAACATATACCATATTGGTATTATTACAAAACTACTTTATTACTTGGGTACAATACACAGTACTTGATACTATTGACTACTTGTCTCCTTCTAAGAGTAACTACGTTCATCGTACATGCCTGATGTCCAACCATGATGATGTGTTGTGTAACAGCCCATGTTTGTATTAAATGTACTCAGTACTTAAGCATGGCATGCATCCATTTAAATCATCCAAGTAATGCATGTGATCAAGTGTGTTGAATTAATGCAAGTTCAAAACCCTAAACTTCCCCTCTTTATTTAAAAATCAACTCAAATGGTTTTGAAATATTTGAAAAGTATCAAAAATTATGGATCCCAAATGGATTAAAAGGGACCCTAATTATTTCCTATATATTTTGTAAACCTCCTGGTATTTTTGGAATGTTTAAAATAGTATTTGAATTCAAAATACAAATAGAAATAGAAAACAGGAAAAGAAAAATGTTTTGTTAAAAAAACAGAGCCAGAGAGCAAGCCAGGCCGCAGCCCAGCAAGCCTCCTCCCCTTTCTACCTCTCCCATGGCCCAGCCGAGGCCCACGTGGCCCCGTACCGCTTTGCAGGGCGTCGTCATCATCGACGACGAAGCTTTGCTTCGCTGTCGCCGGCGATGTCGTTCGCCGCCATGCTGCGCGCCAAGATTCGTGCCACCGACGCTGTCGGCGACTACAAGGACCCCCCCCTCGAGGAGAACCCTGCCCTTCTTTCTCCCCCTCGCGCGCTCCTTCTTCCTCCTGCGGCCCAAACCCTAGCCTCGGGCTCCGCCGCGTCCTGCCATCTCCAGCCACCCCGAGCCCAGCCAACACCACCTTTAGCTCTGCCTCGTCGCCCTGGTTCGGCTAGCCAAAGGAATCGAAGCCGGGCGTGCAGAATCGAGCGCAACAACGATTTCTTCTTCGTCTCTGGTTGACGCTCGCCGTCGACATTGCCGGCGACCCCGACCTCCCCCGGCCTCCCCGACCTCACCATAGGAACCAGGGTGAGCTCGCGGTGCCTAGGCACCTCCTCGTTTTCTCCTTCGCGTCCTGGTTCATTGCCCGCGTCTAGCACTGCCGTCCGCTGCCTCGGGTGCTCGCCGGGGACACTGTTCCGGCGACCATTCGAGGGCCGCGCCTCCACTCCTGGGTCGGCCTCGACCCGCTCTTTCCAACGCGGCCAAGCACGCGTCTAGGCGCGCACGGGATCATGAGATCCGTGCTCGACCTGGGGGCTTCCCCATTGATGACGTCAGCCAGGCGTCATGCTGGCGTCATATTCCCTTTTATTTTTGTTTTGTCATTTTTCTGAAATTCATTTCTATAATAGATAAAATGCTGACAGGTGGTCCCTATCTATCAGGGTTTTAACATTTTTTTTAAATCATTTCTGAAATTAATAAAAGTCTGACATGTGGGCCCAAGTTGTAAAATAATTTAAATATTCCAAAAATAATTTAAAATGAATTAAAAGTTGAGAAATTCATAACTAATTCATTTTAAATCAGAAAAATAAAATAATATATCAAAATGTTCAGAGAAATGAGAGCTATCTAATAGAGATATAATCATGCATTGTTAAGCAACTTACATGACAAGTTTAATTAGAAGAACATAGTAACCCCTCACAGGTGATTCCGGAGTTTCCCCGAATTAGGGTTTTCAACCCTCAGAACCCCGTTCAAGTTGTCAATCATGCCTTAGGGTTTCATTTCAATCCAATTTAACTTGTCATATCATCATCCTTGTTTGAGCATTGCATCGATGCCATGTCTTGATTGTTGCCTTTCTTTCCGGTGTTGGTTCTTCGCGATAGGATCCGAGCCCGAAGCTTAAGTCAACAACACCGAAGATCAATACTTGTCTACTGAAGGACAAGGCAAGCGTAGCCTCTCATTTTGAACCTACTTTTACAAAGTATATTACTTTATCGCTATGATGCACACGATTCCAATGTGGTATTTTGTCAGTAGTTAGGGTTACCTATCTGCTGCATATTTTCCCCGTTGTAGCCTTATACTCCTGATCCACTGCTCCTAACATACCTAGGTTTGGCATCTGAGCGTTGCTAGAGCTTATGAGATCGACATCTTAGCCATGCATAGTATCAACGTCTGATCTATCCGACCGATGAATCAGAAGTGCCGGAGAATCTAGAGGTAGGAGTTGGTGACATTCTCGAAGGAGTTAACTAAATATGCTAAGGCTTGTATGGGAGGCCACGTTGGGTGTGGTTTTTGTAGTCCCATGCTCGCCACTACTAGGAACTGAGTTCTTACCTTTGGAACCAAGACGAGCGTGCAACCACACGGGGCCTGGACAACCTCATGACTGACTAACTTGCCTAGTAGATTCCATGAGTCACATAGTTCGGGCATTCCATTCGACATATGCATAGAAAATCTTTTGAAAGATTTGCCGGGTGAAGTTGGTGCATTCATAAGAGGTAGGTAAGCGTGGCCGAGGTTGCTCGGGGTAGATAGCGCCCCTGGTAAACCAACCTCGCTTCGGGATTTGACTCGTTACGGCGGAATCATACTTATTGCGTGACTCATGGTCTCGGCGAAAGCAAGGTAAAGGTCGTGGTCAACCACCCTCTGCCGGCCTTCCAAGGAAGAGGGCTAATAATTCGGCATTAAGAGTCGGTTGGTGTGTGTGGGTAAAGTTGTACACCCCTGCAGGGTTTAATCTTTTTGAAAAGCCGTGTTCACGGTTACGAACGACTTGGCGACCGGACTTAAGATCATAGATAACTTTAACCACTATAAAACTTGTTGATCCACGTGTGCTTAAGGATGCTTCCTCTGGGTCGAGGGGGTGATCCTAGATAGGAGGTTCTGATGAAGCTGGTGGTTACCAAGATGAGATAAAGAAGTCGCTGTCTCATCCCTTTAAAAAGATTCTGAGTAGTCGAGCCTCTTCTCTCTCTTGTTTACAAATAAAGATTGCTTTCCGCAAAATAAAATCCAGAGAAAGCTTCCTAGCCAGAGCATGTAGATATTAGGTTATCTAAGTCTTGCGGAGTACATTCTCGTACTCGGCCTTGCACCATTGTTGTTTTTATACAGAGGATCTGGATGCAACTGAAGTTGGCTTCTACGTTGACATCAACGAATAGTTGGGGGTCCTAGGTAGCAACCTGAGGACTATGGGATGGACATCGCTTTTGTTTATGGCCTCTTAGGCCTTTTGCTAAGTTGTTTTTTAGAACAACATAATTTGCTTTCGCTGTGTGATGTAATGTTGGGTCTTTGACCTCTGGTTTGTAATAACTCTAATATCTTACTTTGTTAAGAGTTTAAACTTATGCTGTTGAATCCCTGTGTTCTGTAATGTTACCGAATTATACTGTGATCTTCTGTGCTTGGGAGTTGAACTAATCTTAGATGAATGATCTGAGGTTATTTCAACCCTAACCCCGGGGGGTGCTACATGTTTTTCGTCGCACAGTTTGTGGAACATATGGCCTTCCAGAAGGAACATACTCTGTATCTGAAGTGTCAGGACTTGAGTCATTACTCAACCTGAGCGCGTTGACTCCCTCCAGCTCAGCTGAAAAGTCTTCAGAAGCATATTCGACATTATCTCTAGCCTGCATCTCCTGAGCTTCATTTCTTGAGTTGTCAACAGGATACACAGATCCTGTTGCTTCCCAGGTGCTCTCGTGGGCAAGATAGTTGAACACTGGATAATGTATATTCCCTGGGTTTTGAGAAGATGTTGATGATTCAAACACTCTCTCTTTAGGATCTTCTTCTTCATCATGATCTTCTATTGACATGGTATTTCTACTACTGTTATTAGGGTTCATTCTTGCACCCATCCAACTAGATTGTCCAACATTTCTGTCAAAACCATCTGTGGACATTTCGTGTTCATGAGATCCATTATATGATCCCATCCTCCAACCATCTGAATTCTCAATAGGAAGTTCTGAGTCAGAACCATCCTCTGAGCCCTGTGGTACCGCATACCGCATATCCATAGTAGGATCATGTGTAGGTTCAGGTCTTGGTGAATAAGGATATGGTGTAAAAGATTCTGGATCTATAGGTATATCCTTAAAGATAGGTGTTGCACTACTACTTGCTTCTTTCTCTAACTGGAATGATAACTTCTTCCTTCTTTCTAGATTAGTTAGATCCTCTAACATGTCATTTTTATCTTCAACAATCACTTGATGGGTCTTATAAAAAGACGCAACGAGTGTTCGGTATCTATCCATAAACATGGATGCTAACTTAGGATGCTTCTTAACCAAAGTAGGATGATCCGGTATAGGCTCGGAGTCTATAGATCATGATGTATCACAGAAAATGTGCTACCTTCTAACTCCTTGGTTTAATGCTCCCGGATATTAGCTATCGCCTCCACAACAGCAACATGATAGGCTGCTAAATGACTCCTACCTTCTCCTATAGCTAGACCGTGATATAATCCAAGCTTCTCTGGAAGTTGGATACTCACACGATATTTGGATAACATCCGGCCATCAAGGTAAGTGATAGTGTTCACTGGAATTCTAGTTGGACAATTAAAGAGCTTTAAAAGTTGACGAAGTTGGTATGTAAATGATCCTTGATAATCATCAAGAGTCTCCTCTTTCCTTGCCAAAGTCTGTTTTGGAAACTTTGGAGCCATATCTCTGTATATCAGAAAAATAATTTTGATTAGTATCCAATGACATATTGCATCATAACAAAGAATTATCGCACTAAAATATATAACGGAATATTCTCATTTGAATACCCATTATATTACTTTTAGAGAATTCTTTATCGATGCTAATTCTCCTACAGGTAATACCCTTTACTAGGTTTCCAACCTAAGGTCAAAGAAATTTGCTCTGATACCAACTGCAGTGACCCAGCATACCACTGCATGTGTAGTACACTATAGTCGTTGACATGACATCTACAGAACACCGTTCCATAAATATCACATCCCTTAGAGTGGTACAACAGAAACATTGTGGGTCCATATTACAGAAGTACACACATTATTATTATTACAATATCGGAAGTTCAAGACTTCCAAAAGATCCAACTTACAAACCAAAATATAAAGTGTTCAGCGGAATTTAAAAGTAGCAACTCCGTCTAGGAGTTGAGCTCAACAGCTTATTCTATAGAGTTCATGCTTCTCGGCACCATTCGTTACTATTAACTAGGGTTATTTGTTGGACTCATTATCATCGACACCATAGCGGATTTCGTAATCCACTCCTTCAACTCCTCCGGACAGATCAGGTTCCTCGTAGTACACATCTTCTTGGCATTCGGCTGCATACATTGCCACTTCTTCGGGATCCTCAGAGTCTAAGCAAGGGATCAAAGGAAAGAATGAGTAACAGCGTTACCCAACAAATTCATTATATGCAAGGTGGGAAGTTTGATGCTCTAACTACCACCTCGGATTATAAATCCTTGGCACTATGCAGTTTTTGTAAATCTTTCTTCAAATATTGATTTTATTCCGAAAAACTATGACAATCAGCCTTCATAGGTTGACCAGAACTTTCATGGAGTTCCTTTCCTGCCGCGTTCGTAGCTCCCTCCCGGAACAGGGAGTAACAAGTTACAGTTCTTACACTCTGTAGAGGTGCATTACTTTACCCATGAGAGATCAACTCCTTGTTGCACAACCGGGCGTACTTTCTTGTCCACAATTCCATGATGTGGGGCCCAGTAGTTGGTCCAAGCCAATCACTGCCCCCTTCGCAATCCCGCATGCCTCCTTGGTGTACACCATGCCCACATGCTGAATTACAGCAATGGTTTTTACAAACCGTTAGATACCAGAACTATCGTGGGATGTTGAGGGTTCCCACCCATATGCTGCATATCCTCTACGAATTACCAATTAATATGCACGCTACGAGGATAACAGCCACGACCTGCACATCCGGCTTCATGCAAGAGGAAGAAGATATAGCTGACTTCTTTGTCCCATTCCAAATCTCATGGATAACGCGTAATAGACGGCGCTAGAATCACTGATGTCAGGTGTTATTAAGTCCCTACTTGATCATCATTGTTGCAAATAGAACCCTAAGTTCTATTGCTCCATTATATCATCACTTAGGATGATATTTATGATTTCTTTATTCATGAAAATAATATTTTCTTTCTTTTATAGCATATATGATAACACACAATTTGCAAATACTTTGAGAAAGACTCTTCAAAGGACATGAGCAAGTGATGAACTTCCCTTGTGATGGCAAGGTAGTGAAGTCTGATGCTTGCACTGGACCTTGAGCTTCTAGTTCTACAAAAACAGCATTATTACCCGGTCAGGACAATATTTAAAGAAGCAAAATGATTATGCAAGTAATGTAATGCATTATTTAATTCTATATGCATTTTCCCTATATAAGGTGCCTTTTAATAAAGCATTTATAAATATTTTTTTATATTTATTGCATATATTGAATTATTTTATTTCCCTTTTTATTTGACTTTTATTGATTTAATAATTCATTATAATTTATTATGAAATATTAATTTAGTATTTTTCAAAAATACTATAATAGTAATATATAATGAAAGTGATTTTTATTTATTTTTATCACCTTTCAATAATTTTGTAAAATTCCATAAGGAATATATAAATTACAAAATTCTTATAAGAATTTAAATGTCCAAAATTTTATATCTTATTTTATTTGGATAGAGTGGATTATTGTGAATCCAGAAATATTTTATTTATATTTTTTGGACTTTTATTTTATTTTCTAGAATTTTATTGAGGTCAGGGGCATTTTGGTCTTTTCCAATTTATTAAAACAGTTTTTTTAAACAACTTGGGCTGGCCTTTTGAGCTTATTGGGCTAGTGTGGCCCAATAAGGCAGGCTCAAAATCACCACCCCGAGGGGTTCTGGCCCACCCATCCCACACTCTCTGCCTCCTCTTCGTTCTCACCCTTCCTCTTCCTCGACCCCGCGGCTCTGGTGCCGCCGCTGGCGATGGACACCGTCGAGGCTTCCCCTGGCCGCCGCCGTGGTGCAGGGCGAGGTTTGCGGCCATGCTCATTCATCTAGTCCAACTCGATTTGACTCCGGAGATTCCCCGTGGCCAGGGTCACCCCGTTCCCGAACCATAGGCTTAGGGAAAGGTGTTGTCGCCACCGCCGCGGTCTCGCCTATGGTGGTGTGCTGGGCTCGTGTGCTGCTGTGGCTGCCACCGTGGCTGGTGCAGGTTGCAGCGCCCCCCTGGGTGCTCCCTGTACCGTCGCGGGTTCGTCGGCCAATCTGCTTCTTCGTCAGCGAGGACCCCGGGTAAGTTGCCTCCATGGTTCTTGTTCATGCTACTACCATGAATCTCTCTGTGTGTATCTAGTGGCTTCTCATGCCTATCTCTTAATTAGGGTTCTTGTTCTGATTAGGGTTCATAACCCCCTATTGATCATGATGCTTTAGATCTAGTGGTGATCATTCTTGAGCATGAAGAATGATTGTTTGATGTAGATCATGATTTCTAGTGGCTTTGATGATGCTAGTGTCTTACTAGATTTATTCTAGTGGTGATTCACTATGATCCCAGACTAGTGTTTCTATGGAATCCCTGATTGGAAATGTTGTTGATCTAAGAACTTACTCTATTGTAAAAATGCTTATACTGATAGTAGTTCTCTCAGTAGTTGCTTATTGCAATTATAATGGTAAGCTTGTATGAGATTATACATACTTAATATAATCATTACTTGTAATGATTTTCTGTGGATGTATAGATGGATTTAATGTTGATTCTTGGCACTTGGCTTCAGGAAGATGATATTTATTTGTTTGTCCCTTTATCTGTGGAAACTAAGCAAAGATTGGTTTTAGCTCATTTAGAACTTATCCTTGTGATACCATCATGATCTGGCACACAAGTGATTGAGTTTTATTTCTGGGCTTAGTTTTGACAATACTTGTGATTAATCCTGGCAAGATAAAATGAAAGTTTTCTTGATTCTCCTGCCTATGATGTTGGTCTGAGGCTCTAGGATTTAACTCCTAGTTATTTGAGCAAATAGTTTGTTTGAAACTTGTAAGATTAGAGGTGCTACTCTCTCTGGGAGATGTGCCGTGATCTGATAAGTTCAAATGAAGAATGATCTAAGTTGCATAAATTAACACTAAACTCTGTGATGCTGGTCTGAGAGTTTAGTGCTTTTGGCTGAGTTTGATTTCTTATCTTTTTACTTGAAATCTCTAGGATAGATTCACCTCTCTTGGGTGATTATTGAGATATCATTTCATAAAGCAACACATGCTTTTGTTTAGATACTATGATGAAATCATGTGATGGTTTTATGAGGCTCACCACGAAATCTAATGATGGTGTAGTAGATTGATGATGATGATCTTGATCTTGATCTGCTGGATTCTTGTGCTTGCTCTTGAGCTGGACTGCTCCTCCTAGCTCCTTGGCTTGACCTTGCTGTCCACCTGATTCATCCCCCTCCTTATGTCACCATCTTGGTGATGTTTGGTTGATCTGGGGTGGTTTGGTTTGGCTGCTGTTCTTGGTTTAGCTGTTGTCTACACTGATTGTGCTTGTGTGCCGTGTAGTGGAGAGATGCACTGGTGTGCTCCTCCATGGCTGTGCTATGGTTTTGTGAGATTGGGCTATGCTTGTGAGGTCGACAACACACCATATGCTTGCTAGTGTGTGTCTAGCTTGTGTGCCTGCTATGCACTTGTGGATATGTTCAGAATTTTTGAACTTACTATTACCAGATTACGTTCACCTGGCTGGTGAATTTGTCCCCCTTGGCTGTCATATGACTTCTGGCTTTGAATTTATGAAAGATGAAATCTTTCCTATTGGTGAAACTTGCCCCTTTTATAACATTTCTCAATGATGAATTTGTCAAGTGCATTTCACTGACATATCTGAGAGAAATATTTCTAACACTAATCTTCTTTTGTTTTTTATTTAGTCTTTGTTTTGCAGGTACAAAGATAAAGATGAAGATTTAGTTTAGATTTAGATATAGGATAGTTAGTAAATAATCCAATGTAGTTTTCTTATTCTTTCATAATTTCTTCTTTTATTATTCTTTTAATCTTTATTTTATTCAATTGTAATACAGATTATATGATTATTAAGAAAAAATATTCTTATTCTTTATTCGTTTGTAAATTTTGAAGTTTGGAAATGGCTTCAGTAGGTTACATTCTTTGTAACTTGTTTATGTATTAAAATATGAAATAAGTTTCATATTCAATATTGTTTTTGGATAGATTTAGGTTATAATACTTATCTCTTAATTAATTTTACGATTCAAATTTATATCTAAATTATTTAAATTGTAATTCAAACACTCAAGTTTAAAATGAAAATTCATTTTGAAAACACATAACTCCTTAAAGATCATCTCAAAGTATAGAACAATCATCCTTTAGACTAAACCTAATCTCAAAGGATAAAAGAAACAATGATCACTTAAGATTTTAATTTGGCGAAAATTTTACCCATATTTTCAAAAATAAATGCATCCAACAATTCATATTCCTAAATCTACCCTTTGTTAGGTCCTAATTCTGGGATGTTACAGCGATCTACTCGCCGACCTGGCGGAAACCTTCGCAAACCTGCGGAGGTACAAGATAAAGCTAAACCCAGGACAGTGCACCTTTGGTGTATCCACTGGACAGTTGCTGGGGTACGTCGTCTCCAAGCGAGGCATCGAGGAAAACCCCACCAAGATCAACACGATCGCCCGGCTCGGCAAACCCGAGTTCCTGCACGACGTCTAGAAGTTGGTCGGGCGAGTTGTGACTCTCAGTCGCTTCATCCCCCGGCTAGGCGAGAAGGCGATGCCCCTCTACTTCCTAATGCGCAAGAACCCCACGTTCCAGTGGGACAAGGAGGCAGACAACGCGCTCCACGCTCTCAAGGAGGTGCTACTCGCGGCCCCTCTACTCGCCGCCCCTGTTGACAAGGATCCCATGCTCATCTACGTCGTGGCCTACGAGCGAGTCGTTAGCGCCGTCATGGTCGTCGAACGACCAGAAGAGGGCAATGAGAGCCCGGTGTAGCGAACTGTCTACTACATCAGCGAAGTCCTCACCGAGTCATGCCAGCGCTACCCGCAGTACCAGAAACTGGTATATGCGGTTCTTCAGAGCCTAGACTGCCGCACTACTTCCAAGAGCACCCAATCAGGGTCGTCTCCTTAGCACCATTGCAGGACATCATCCGCAACCGCGAAGTGACTGGGCGAGTCGCCAAGTGGGCCGTGGAGATCGGATTCCACAACATCAGGTACGAGCCGCGTAAGGCAATCAAGTTGCAGGCCCTAGCAGACTTTCTTGCCGACTGGGAGGAGGCGCAGCAGCCATAGAAACTGCCGTACCTCCACTATTGGTCGCTACACTTCGACGGCTCCAAGAACATGGACGGCGCAGGGGCAGGGATCGTCCTCACATCTCCAAAAGGCGACAAGCTACGCTACGTCCTATACCTCGACTTCACCCTTGCACCAACAACATGGCCGAGTACGAGGCGCTCCTCCATGGCATGCGGGCAGCCAAGGAGATGAACATCAACTGCCTGCGCTGCTACGGCGACTCCGACCTGGTCGCCGGGCAAATCGCCGGCGCCTGCGACGCCGTCTCCCCCACCATGGCAGCATACCGCCAAGCAGTGGACCAGCTCGGGGGGCGACTTCGCCGGCTACTCCGTCGAGTGGATCGACCGGCGCAAGAACAAGGAGGCCGACGCCCTCTCCCGCATCGGCTCGGCTCGCCTCTTACCACCTGCCGGTGTCTTCCTCGACACCATCTACAAGCCCTCTGTATCTCCCCCGAGGGAGATCGACAGGGTTCACCCCCTTCTTCATGGTGTACGGGGCCGAAGCCGTCATGCCAACCGAACTCAAGCACGACTCACCTCGAGTGGTCAACTATGCGGAGGCCGACAATGAGCTTGCACGCCAGGACGGGGTTGACCAGCTCGACAAAGCACGCGACCTAGATCGCTCCCGCACCGCCATCTACCAGCAAGGGCTTCATTTCTACCACATCCTGCGAGTCCGAACTCGCACCTTCTAGGAAGGCGACCTTGTACTGCGCCTGATCCAGGACAAGAACGGAATGCACAAGCTCTCCCCCCCTTGGGAGGGACCATTCGCCATCGGGCGAGTCCTGGGCAATGACGCCTACTACCTCATCGACGTTCGAGGCGACATAAAACTCGACGTCAAGCGGCCATGGAATGTAAACCTCCTACGAAAGTTCTACTCCTAGAACTCTAGACATGTAACTCATACCCGCTATGAAATAAAGAAGATCGGTTCGTGGAAATTGTGTCCACTCTCCGTACCTTGTGCCATTCGCACTCGTAATAACAGCGCTATGCTACCCGCAGAAGTCAACCCTTGGTCACGCGACCGGCACGGCCAAGTAGTGCGGTACGAGGACATCGAAAATTTCGGGCCTCCTCATCGTCCACGAAAAACGCCAACCCGGATCCCCATCAGAGTTGCCTCGCTCGACTGGTTTTCCGAGCCAAGACAACCGCACTCTCTTCTCACAGCGACCCAGTCCTCCACATCCTTGGCACAGCGACTCAAACGGCTAAGTACCACGCTCGAGGACTAACGCTAGTCCAAACTAGAGCGACTAGGGAAAACACCAAGTATGAGAGCGCGTCCTGGACTCGCCATGCGACTGGTCCCATAGATCAGGTGGAGCGACGCGCCTGATACAACGCGCCCCGTCCTCACCTACCTCGGTCTTGCGACTAGAACAGCCAAGTACCACGCTCGGGGACTCGGCCACTCGACCCTGATCGCCGGGGAAAACGGCTAAGTATAGACCACCCCTTGGAGTCGCCATGCGACTTGCTTTCCAAGCCACGGCGAGTCTACCTTAACTCACTAATAGTTTAAACAACATACGTACACAAAAAAGCCAGGTAAACCCCATAAAAGGGCGGCCGCACTCGGGGACTCGCACAACCAACAATCAAATCAAACACATTGACAAAAGCATCCTTGCATTCCTTCGAGCAACAAATTTGTTCGCTTACAAGGGCAGTTACACGTCTATGTTAACTAATGCCAGTTGGCAACTAATTCTACTCCGCAGGCATCGATGAAGAGGTGCCACCACCGCCGCGATGGAGGATAAACGGAACCCACGGGCTTGAGGGGTACGTCGTGAGTTCACCCACCATAGCCGCATGAAATGGCTGCTCCACCTTGAAGTCGGGATGCGCCGGCTCGGGGTCGTTCGAGGCGACCATCGACTCCTGATACGGAAGAAGGTCACCCATCGCCAACACCCGGTCGCCGTACACCGCAGCCCGCTCAGTCAGCTTTAGCACTTCGGCGATCTCGACTGTGCCAGTCGACAAAGGGTACCCACTCGTGACATCGTCGAGGTCGAACTCGTGGGGGAAGTGAGCGGGCCCAAGGCTCAGCGTAGTCGTAGCACCACGACGAAAGGCCGACCGCGACATGAAGTCAACCACAGACGGGGCCATCTCCATGTAGCGCCAGACCTCGACGAGGTCGCTGGGAATTACCTCCGTAGGCAAGATCACCTGGAGGTATGCCCGAATGCAGGTCGCTGACAGAGCGGCAGAGTCAACCAGTGTGGTGACACATTGCCGCGCATCATACGACTGCGCCTTGTCAGCGCCGTCAGTAATCCTGCCTGCAAACACACAAGCACACAGTAAGGAATGCTTCAGCAAGAGCAAAGCGACCCACACGCTCGGTGACTCGCGAAAGAACAGAGAACTCAACAATCAACGGGCGACAATGCTCCGTGATGAAATCATGAAGACTGGAAAGGTCATTCTGCAGCCCGATTACGAGCGCATCTTACAATTACCGCTCCTCAGCAGCAGAAGCAACGGCTGCCTTGGCCCTCTCATCCGCCAAGGTTGCCTCCGCCTTTGCCCCCTTGAGCTCCTGCTCTAGGTTGGCAATCCGCTTCTCCGTGGCACTCAAGGATGACTACGCAACCGCCATTTGACTCGCCGGGACCAGGCCCTGACGAGCCTTCTCCACCGCGGACGCATTATCCTCTAGATCAACAAAACCATGAATAAGAGAAGAACAACCTCTACAACTAGTAACAAGCACGGCAGCCACTTACCCACAGTCGCTCGAAGTTTCTCATTCGTTCCTTGGACAATAAGGAGCTGCTTCTCCAGATGCTCCCTGGCGGCAAGTCGCTCCGCCAACTCGTGTTGCAGGCCCTGCGCAACCATGGAAGAATCAACAGAGAAATTCCTAAGTGCCTAGCCGCTGAAATTCAGCGACTAGCCACTCGGGGACTGGAGAGCGAAGAATCCTTAAGTGCCAAGCCGCTGAAATCCAGCGACTCAACACTCGGGGACTGGACTCCAAAACCAATAAGGATCCGACCACTGAAATTCAGTGGCCCGATCTGTGGGGACTGGACATACCTGGATGGCGGCACCTAACATGCCTTGAAGCTCCATCACATCCACTAACGGGAGCACAAACAGAGTGCGCCCACGACGTTGTTCGACCTCCGTACCGACGACCTCAGGCACCTGGCTTGATAGGGCCGACGTACTCGCAGTGGATGCCTTGCTACAAAGCGGGGAACGTCGCCACCGCGGCTCCCGTGCCACTCGAGGATGGACCCGTTGCCCCGCCCGACGCCACGGGCTCTACCCGCTGTGACTCCGCGTCCACCGTGGCCTTCGAGGCCGCACCCGCTCCAATCAGAGCTTCGCTCGGGGCGATCGCCGGCTCATCCAAAATCGTGACGACCTCGACGCCCTTTGCCTTCTTTGCACCCTCAACAGGCGCCTCGACGTCATCACCCTTCCTCTTCTTCGAAGGGTCGACTACCGCCTCCGTGGCACCTAACGGGACCTTGGCCACCGAAGGGTGACCTATTTCTTCACCCCAGTCCTGCAGAACAATGTTGTCAGCAAACTCACCAGTTGGACATGAATAGATTGGTCAAACGAAAAACTCAGAAATACTTACTTGGAGACTGGGATACAACACAGGCCAGTACGAATGCTGGCCGGCTTTTCCAACTCCGGCCCCAGTTTCTGACTGAGGCCCATCTCGAACACGCTCTGTGCCTAGGACACCGCTGGCTACTTCAAGGACGAAGCCGCGGCGGGAGGATCTCCGGCGATCGTCGCAGGTGCTCCCCTCGGTGGCGAGGTCCCCGCGGCCGGAGCGGCCCCAAGCCTAGTGATTGGAACGAAGGACGGCGGCAGTGACGCCAACGGCACCTCGCCTTCCATGACGGCTGCACTGGCCGCCGTGGTCGCATGCGCCGGTGCGTTAGCCCTAGCTTCCTCGGCCACATTGGTAGCATCGGAGCTACCCGCGGACCGAGGCGGTGATACCGGCCTAGCCGGCTTCTTATTATTCTTCGGTGGCGGTGGTTTCTTCTTCGATGGCGTGGCCTCGCGCTGTGAGGTATGCTCGGGGAGCTCGTCATCGTCCCCATCGTGAGCCTCGAGGATCCTGCTGGCCTCGAGCTCGCGCTGATGTTACCCACGGGTTTTTCGGGCCATGGGTGCGGCGACGTCCACGGCTTAGTTGATGCCGTCATTATCATCGTCCTCGTCGCCACCCCCGTTGCTTCTTACATCGCCCTGGTCAGGCGAATATTCGCCATCATCCTCGGCGGACGAGGTCGAGTTCTCGTCGTCTGCGGGTGGAAGCCAACCTTCCACCACTTGGAACAACTACAACAACAAGACAAAATTAGCACGACCGTGAATGCAAATCTGCGACTGCGAATGCATAGGAAAAAAAGTATTTACCGTTGGGGCTTTGCACTTTGCGGTGTAAGGGGAAACACCGGCCTTCGCATCGAGATATTCCGCCAAGGTGATCTTTTTCAAGGCCAAGGTGTAGTCGTTGAGCCTCCAATCGGCATGGCAGGACTTCGTCGGGTCGTCCTTGCCTGTGTACTCGTACATGTAGTGGGCGCGACTAGCCAGAGGCACGAGCCGCCGGCCGAGCCAGCAATTGTATAGATTGATGGTTTGGAGGCCCTACTTCTTCAGGTTGCGGATTGCCTGCAGCATCTCGTCGACGACCATCCGCTGGTCCAGCGGAATTTTGGTAACTTGGAGCCGACGCGGCTCAGTTCGGTTGGCGGAGTATATCGGAAGCGCCACCTCGTCGCCCAGCGGTGACTCGGTCACATAGAACCAACTCTTCTTCCATTCATTCGCTGCCTTAGCGGGTAGCATCAGGTCGAAGAAGGAAGCCTTCGACTTCAGCTGAAACGTGAGGCCGCCCGCGGCCAGCATTGGCCCACCTGCTTCTTCGCGTCCGACCCTCCCATGGAATAGATCTTGCCACAGGGGGAAATACGGCCGACAGCCTAGGTAGCACTCGCAAAATGCCACAAAAATGGCGAGTTGCTCAATACTGTGCAGACCTAGGTCTGACGGCTGGATGTCGTAGTAGGCGCAGAAATGGCGGAAGAAGAGGGAGGTGGGGAATCTGAGCCCCCTCTCCAGGTGGCTGGTGAAGCAGATGAACTCTCAATTGCGTGGATCTCGAGTCACTTCTCCGGCCGCGGGGATGCGCCATCTCCAAGCACGGAGGTGTTTGAGATATTCCCTAGAGGCAATAATAAATGTAGTTATTATTATATCTTTGTGTTTATGATAAATGTTTACGTTCATGCTATAATAGTATTAACAAGAAACATTAATACTTGTGTGATTTGTAAACTAAATTAGAGTCCCTAGTAAAGCCTCTTCTTAATACTAGCTTGTTGATTAATAGATGATCATGGTTTCTTGATCATGAACATTTGAGATGTTGTTAATAACAAGATCATATCATTAGGAGAATGGTATGATGGACATACTCCTATAGATAAGCGTAGCATAAAGATCAAGTCATTTTAATAGTTCAATTGCTATAAGCTTTCTGATACATAGTAACCTAATTCCTTCGACCATGAGATCATGCTTATCACCATCACAGGAAGGATGCTTTGATGACATCAAACACCACACCGTAACTGGGTGGCTATAAAGGTGGCATTGAGTGTTCGGAAAGTATGGGTTGAGACACATGGATCAAGAGTGGGATTTGTCCATCCATATGACGGATAGATATACTCTGGGCCCTCTCGGTGGAATGTCATCCAATTAGCTTGCAAGCATGTGACTGTCTCACAAGGGATCACATACCACGGGAACGAGAAAAGAGTACTTACCGGTAACGAGGTTGAACTAGGTATGCAGAGATACCGACGATCAAAACCTCGGATAAGTAAACTATCGCGAGACAAAGGGAAATTGGTATCGTATGTAAGTGGTTCATTCGATCACAAAGTAATCATAGAAATATGTGGGAGCCATATGAATTTCCAGATTCCTCTATTGGTTATTGTTCGGAGAAGTGTCTCGATCATGTCCGCATAATTCACGAACCGTAGGGAGACACACTTAAGGATTCAATGTTGTTGAGTAGTTATGGAATGATGAGTAAGAGACTGAATGTTGTTCGGAGTCTCGGATGGGATCCGGGATATCACGAGGAGATCCAGAATGGTCCGGGGAATAAGATTCATATAAGGAAAGTCCTGTTTCGGAGTTGGGGAATGATTCCGGTGTTTTCATCAGGAATGTTCTAGAAGGTTCCGGAAGGTCCGGCACTCCGGAGGGGAAGGGTACATGAATGTGTCATGACAATGTGGAATGGTTGCATCATGTACTAGGTATCATGGCTGGGCAAAATAAAGGGAGAAATCAAATCCTAGTTTGAAAAGTCAAACGCCAATTTGAAAAGTCAAACGACAGTTTTGCTTGGTGGAGGGAGAGTAGGAAACCTACTTGGGGAGGATTTCCTCTCCCTCCACCCGCCGGCCAAGGAGGCCGACTTGGGGGAGGACTCCCTTCCCCTTGGCCGCGCCCTCCCACCTATAAAAGGAGGGGCAGGGCTGCCCCTCTTCCCTACACCCAACACCACCCAAACCCTAGCCCTAGCCGCCGGCCTCCACCAAGTCGCCGCCGCCCCCTAGGGTTTCTCCTAGCCGCCGAGTTGGGGCTTCTCCAAGCCCTAGCCGCCAGCCAAGCTCCTCCCCTTGGTGCCCTCTAAACACTAGATTGCCAAGTCCTCTATCATAGTCCACCATACTCGCTCCGGCTTAAGGCGAAGCCCTGCGAGATCTCCCCTCTACTTCCGGTACCACGCCGTCGTGAAGCCGGAATCGCGAGGAGAGTGCTACAACCTCCGCTGCCTGCTGGAACAAGGGAGAGGAAGGTCTTCATCGAGTACCAAACGTGTGACCGACAGCGGAAGCGCTGCCGGAACGCAGCGCCGGAAAGATCGTCTACGCAATCTTGAGATCGGCAAGAGTATGACTACATCATCCACGAGAATCTGCTCTCGTTAACCGCTTTGGAATCTTCGAGGGTGAGTTCCTCTATCGACTCGTTGCTACAATCTAGTAGATAGATCTTGGCTTGTTTGTTTGCCTGCGGTAGAAAATTTTTGTTTTCCATGCTACGAACCCCTACAGTGGGATCCCCGCCTCCTCGAATGATTTCAACAGCACTTTCATGCACTTAGATCTGCCCCATGGCTCCATCGGAGGCGCCATCGATTGGAGGATCTAGTGCTCTAAATCGCTCTGGGTCGCTCTGGTCGCTGCGCAGAATGGGAGATTGGGAATACGCAAGATCGGAGGAAGTGTGGGAAATGTTCATCTTCACCCGTCACTTTCCTTATATAGCGGTTGTTACCCGCCAGCTTCGGGGAGCCGTTACCGCGCGGTAATTACGCTGATGTTACCATTGGATTACCCAACGTCTAGTTTGACCGGCGCTGATGGTACAACTTCTTCTACTCGACTCGCTGTATTCAGTGACTTGATGATTTGCCAACCTGATCACCATAGCAGTGATTCGACTATTCGCCGACCCATTCGCCATGCTGCGATTCGACTGGTCGCTGTTATTGCGACTAAAATGACAAGTTCCTTCTTTTTCAGGGAGTCCACCGCCGATTTAACTGGGCATCCAGATTGGACCTGCATACTCCGACTGCCAACAAACACGTGCGAAAAATCAACGACGGCCTCGAGGACTACTGATGGGGATATGCCGAAGGGGGTATACCCAGCAGGACGTTTCCTACTGGCCCAAGCTGCCAGCGAGTGGGCCTGCAGGACGACGACTGGATCAGGATTCAATAAGGAGCCAGGCGACTAGAAGCTGGGCCCATAAGCGTAGTTAGGACCAGTGGGATTAGGTCAAGTAACCTCTGAATCCTTAACTAATTCGGTTATAGATCTGTAAACCCTAGCGAGGTGAGCCTATATAAACCTCCCTAGGGTACGCATAGAGGACACGTTCCATTAGACACCCTTGCGACTCGCTGTCTAGTCGTCGAGCTCGCCCATTGTACTCTCCATCAATACAATCTAGCAGGAGTAGGTCTTTACCCTCCGGGGGCGAACCTGGGTAAATACTTGTGTCTCCGCCCTCATATCGCACCGCAAATGGCTGGCCACCCTTGCCCCTCGTTCTACTACTCGCTGCCGATTGCAGCATCTGCCGTGGCCATTCCCACAACAGAATTCGACTAAAACGTTCGGCAGCATTCAAAGAGAAAAGCATTACCAGATCATCTTCACTAGTTAGTGGGAGCAATCTTTGCTCGCTAATGTCGAAATATTGCAAATCAACTGAATCGTCACTGCTTCAGGGGAATTTACAATAGATTTTATCTATCAAATCTCTGCGAGTTATGGAGGTTGCAACCACCGCTGGGAAGTAAAATCCAGAGAGATATTGTTCACAACCACGAATTATGCTAGTATCCAGTCTAATCGCCAGCCAAAATGCAAGCACTGGATCAATCCTATTCGAAAAGCAAGGCAGTTAGTTGAGCACCAGCGATTCACGCTCAAATACTGCCAATAATCAACCCACAAAATGGAAACGATGCTTACCCAGATGGAATCCATGCGTTAGATCCCTGCGATTCCACCCAATCTTCTCCTTGCTCGATGCGGATAGACGGTGCACCAGCCGGCGTTGCATACTGTTCCACGAAAGGGGTAGATCTAGCAGGGGCGGGAGCGGAGCCGAAGGTGGAGTAGGCTCCGTGGCTAGGCGGGGGGGCGACTCTGGTGCCGAGGACGACATAAGGTAGGAGGAAACTATGGCGGGGCAGCGGACGGGCGGTGTGGGATCTGTTCCAGGCTTGGGGGAAGTGAATGCTTTGGGTGAGCGAGAATGGCCGGTCCGACGTGTCTCCATGCGGCCCCACCCTTCACCACGTATGCAAGACCCGTCCCAACACGGCCCCACCCTTCACCACGTATGCAGGACCTGACCCACACATGGCCCCACCCGTCAGGAATGTAACGGTCGAGGCCATGTAACGTAACGTCAACGCCCGACCCGCCCCAACGCGGTCCCACCAGTTAGCATGTAACGGTCAAGCCTTTGACCTGACGGCATCCCTCCGTCCGAGCGCCCGCGAGGGTTTCTTAACATGGCGAGGTAAAAGTGAGGAAAAGTTAAGCAGCTGGGGAAAACTGAGTACAACTAACGAACCAGGGGCACAAAAATAGAAATCCCTTGAAATAATGAGCAATTAACTTGGTTAAAATATTTCCGACATTTTTACAAAAAGAAAAAGCATCCAAGAGATGACTTGAGTCCATGTTTAGCCCAAAGGAGTTGATTTTAGAAACTACTCAACCCCATTGAGCTTAATGTAAATAGATTCGATAGCACCCTTGAATGAAATTATCTGATAAAATGGACGCTTCGAAGTAGTAGAGATTATGCCTCTACGTTTTCTAATAATTATAGTAAGATATTGCTTTACGCGTGTCATTACAACACTGTCATACTCCATGGGGAACTATTAACTCCGCTGGCCAACGAATGATCTAAATGTCGGAAACCACTTGATTTAAGCTATTGAGTTATGTAAGCGTCTGTAGCTGCAAGGCTATGACGGATAAAAAAATTAGTCTCCTTGTGGTTTCACATTCCAAGTGAAGTTGTAGTACTCCTATGACCCACTATTGATCAACAGTTATCTATTGGCATGGTCACGAATGCGCAACACAGTCCCAATTAACATGTTAAAAACTGTGGCATGATTTCTCTATGAAAAAGCTGAAGTTTTTGAAAACCAAGGAAAGGAAAAAAGGTGCTTTGAGAGTCTAGAAATTTTGACGTGGGAGTGGATGAGTTGTTCTTAAATTAAATGTTGTTGGTGCCAACTTGAGTACTCTTAAATTGATTAAAGGAACAAGAACAAAAAGTTTTTCATCTCTCAATAAAGAGAGAAACCAAAAGGATTTGTTTCACTTTCCTAGCTAAACTATTGACACTTGCCCAGGCATATGATTTATTTGCTAGCAAGATATATGCTGCTAGGAAGTGGACTCAGTGCAATCTTGTGAATACTTGTATGATCATGTTTAATATTGCAGGAATTAAGAAAAGAATTTGACACCAATTCAAGCTTGTAAGTTCTTTTATTTCAGTCTCGAATCTTTGCTATCCTTTCTTATTTCCTTATCACTCGAGGGCGAGCAACATCTAAGCTTGGGGGAGTTGATAGCTGTGAGATTCGACACATTTTTTATGGTTTCTATTGATGGTTTTCGTTTGGATTTGATGGTTTCTAGCTTTACCTAACGCTAATACTTGGGTAGCGAAGAAAACTTGGTTTCTAATGTGAGTTTCAGGTTCTGAACATCAACAGAGGGTTTTAACAGCATAAACACAATATTCAGATGAAAACAACTAAATATATTTTTGGAAGCAATCGAGGGAGGCATATAGTAGCTTTAACGAGCAACTATATGGCGGGAATATTTTCTCTGGCCATATAGTTCCTGCCATATAGTTGCCATCACCTTCATCTTTTTAAAAGGGACAACTTTTGTGAAGAGGCGGCGGACGAAAACAGAACACAACAGCCGCCATCCCATCCAGAAGGGAGAGAGAAGAGATCCGGAGAAGAAGGGGAATACGTTCTTCATCTCTCTCCACGATCTTGGACCTCCTAGCCACGACACCTCCATAGCTATCACTTGTACTTGAGAGAGAGAGAGAGAGAGATCTCCACCTTGCAAGATTAGGGTTTGAGATTGTTCTTCCCATTTTGAATTGTGTTGGATTTATTTCTATTCTTATTGTGGATATCCACGTTAATATCGAGAAGAACTCCCTTTATTTAATTATATTGATGATGCTTTATTCTCTCATGTGTGAGTAAGTTCCCTTGGGCATGGGAGATGTAAGGGATTGGTGAGATGTGATGTGCCTATACAATTTCCTTTAAGTTTGTGGTTGATTTTAGTTACTATATTATGTGTTCTTGACTATCTATGGGATGCTTAATGCTTGTTGTCCAATTAAGGGCCCAGACAACATGATACCTTGTTCTACATAGATAAGATCTTGTTTTCTAGCAGACTGGTGACCTCGAGTGACACGGGGATATCAATGGAAAACTAGTTGAGCTTGAGGAGCACGAGGAGCCACCATGCCTATTGCATTAGTTCGATCCAAGGATCTTAACTGCTAAGCAACCTGAAGGATCTTAATCTTCTAGAGTGACTAACCATGGTTGTGGTAACAGGCTAGTAGGATTATTGAAGTTGGGATGAAATCTACCAAGAGGAGTTTCGTCTAATTATGGGTTGCTCGCCTACACACATACTTATAAGATTATAATTGTTACACTTATCATTCATCCACCTGGCATATTCACTATCACTATGAACTGAATCTCCCCGCTCCTATTTTGTCATATGCAGAAAAAACAAACAAATCGTTCTTTACTTTTATACTTTTTATTTCTAAAGTTTACATTTTAGTTTTATTTAAACACAATCATTTTAATCCAAAACTTTATTCTTATTTCAACACTTGCAGTCAATTCACTCGAAGACATGTGACAACTTTGAGTGCGATAGAGACTTTCTTCATAAACATTTACCTTTGGGCTCCTTGTGGGATCGACATATTAACTTTGAAACTAGCTACAAACGATATGTGCACTTGCAGCCATCAACTGCCCGAAGTACTTGGCAGACAAGAAGGCTGGGAAAGTGAACAAAGGTATATATGATATATATGTTATTGATGTGTATGTTACTAGTAGTCGAAGTAGCACCTGGGTATTTGATACTGGTTCGATCGCTAATATATGTAACTCGAAATAGAGACTAAGGAATAGTCGACCACTAGCCATGGATGAAGTGACGATGCGTGTAGGCAATGGATCGAAGGTTTATGTGACTGCCATCGGGACGCTGCCACTTCATCTACCATCGGGATTGATAATAAACCTAAATAATTGTTATTTTGTGCCTGCGTTGAGGATGAACATCATGTGTGGATCATGTTTAATGCAAGACGGTTATTCATTTGTATCTGATAACAATAATTTTTCCTTTTATATGAATAATATCATTTATGGTCATGCACCTATTTTTAATGGTTTATTTGTTTTCAATCTTGATATTAATAGTACACATATTAATAATGTGAATGCCAAAAGAATGAAGGTGAATGATAATATTGCTGCATATATGTGGCATTGTCGTTTGGGTCATATTGTTGTTAAACACATGAAGAAGCTCCATTATGATGGACTGCTGGAATAACTTGATTATGAATTATTTGAATCATGTGAACCATGCCATATGGGAAAGATGACTAGAACTCCATTCTCCGGAACAACGGAGCGTGCGACCAACTTGTTGGAAATAATACATACCGATGTACATAGTCAGATGAGTGTATCGGCATGCGATGGATATCGTTATTTCGTGACCTTCATGGATGATTTAATTAGATATGGGTATATTTACTTAATGAAACACAAATCTGAAACATTTGAAAAGTTCAAGAAATTTCAGAGTGAAGTAGAAAATCATCGTAATAGAAAGATCAAGTTTCTATGATCTGATCATGGAGGAGAATATCTTAGTTGTGAGTTTGGCACACAGATGAGAAAATGTGGAATTGTTTCACAAATCACTTCCGTCGGAACACCATAGTTTATTAGATATTGGGGGATGACCCAAGGTAGGGTCAAGATAAGGGAAAAGGGCAAAGCCCTCAAAGATGTTAACCGGGCCAAAGAATGACTCGGCCGAGTTATATGAGTACCGGCCGAATAAGGACCGGGTTATCCCGAGTCAGGTAACCAAGGCCTGACTCGAAGGACATACAAGTTATGTCGGAATATCATATACTATGCTTTATATATGCAGGTTAGGGCTTGGCCAAGTCATACAAGGCGAGGCCGAGTCATGGGGAAGCTTGCTCGAGAAGGAGAGGGCGAACCCCGAAGTCAACACTGCACATTGTCTCTCTCTCTCATGAATCTGTACAGTTCCAAGCGCTACAGAAAATGGACAGAGGAATAGAGGGGCAGAAGTGCGTCACGGAGGTGACATTCCCAGAGCCCGACGCTCACATGTCGTGGACTCTGGGTCATTGCCGTCTATAGGAGGGAGACACAGAAAAGATTCCACCGAATGACTATTTTGGGACAAGCATATTCCACGAATATGCTATCCACGTCAGCCCTAGATGTAACCTGGCCACCCCTTTATAAGGTGATCCAAGGCCTCCTAGTAGAGGGATCGATTCATTTTTACTTATAGCTTACAGAGAGCTTCTTCTTCCTCTCGCCAATACAGCTCGAGGAGCAAGTGTAGCTACTGTTGAGCTGAGTAAAGATCTAGTTCGTGTATTCTGTGTGTAGAAACCACTACATCATCCCTCCCTGGATCCCACTAGTGCACATTGGCCCCAACTTAAGCATACCCATGGCATCTGTCGTGCCACCACCACGACATTTGGCGCCCACCATGGGGCCAGCAGCGGTGCTAGCTGGAGTCAAGATCCGGACAGGAAATTTCATCGCCACCGGTGAGCGCATCATTTCCAGGATCGTTCAGCGCTTCGACATGTGGGACTATGTCAGCGACAACGCGCACCACTTTGCCATGTGCTCTCCTCCATGCAACGTGGTCTTCATCAACCTAGGTGCTCACAAGATCTACGTCAGCATCGACACTTCTCGCGTCTACCCGCAGCGAGTAATCCTCGCGGGAGAGCCTCCCCTCTGTGCTGCTAGCGGTCCGCGTACCACTCACCCCGCAGGCAGCGTCGAGGTGATGATGACCGTGCCCACACCCGCAGTAGGCGTCGGAGCTGGGCCAAGCAAGAACCCGGCGGCACTAGATCTGGCACCAGCAAAGCCGGCAGCAGTAGACCCAGCAGTTGCGTATGCGCCTGAGGTTCGTGATGTAACACCTAAGGCGACCCGAATCAAAGGGCCACCCTTAGAAAGGCCAGAGAATATCTTGCAGGAAGCCATAGATAACTTAACCACTCAGGTAGCTCCTAATGTAACCCGGTTCATGCACATGCCAAGTTAGAGGAAACTCGGTTGAAAATGTTAGAGGAGGCTAAGAGGGTAGCAGCACTTCAGGAATCACTGAACCGAACTTTGCGTGAGTATGCTAGGGCGAATAAGCTAGACACTAGCCCAACTCGGCTAGATGGTGTAAGGATAAGGGGAAAGAACCTCCTTAGTGATACCAACAAAGAACATGAGTCTAGGCAAGGTGATTCGGCTAACCTGGGCTGCCGAGGTATAGTACTCTGGCAAAGAACCTTAGGGAAGCAAATGTTACAGCATCCGAGTTAGATGGCCTGACCGGTGAAGCCCGACAAAGGAAACAGGAAAGAGTCATCGAGCTAGTGCGCATAGAGAACTAGCAAAATGAGGAAATACTCAGGAACAACCCGGCAAGACCCGGAGGTTCACGTGTGGTTAATTCGGCTAGAGCTGCCCCAACACTATCAGCTGCCGTGGCATCTTCATCCGATGGAGGATCAAGGAAAGATAAGGCAGTGACCTCAGGAAGAAGGGATAAACAAATGGTCCCATATGATTAGGCAGTGGATGGGAAAGCAAATTAAAACCAAGGCAATGGTAGCCGAGGTAATAGTGGGAATAGAAACCCGGATCATGGCCATGGTGATCAGGGAAACCACGGGTGTGAAAACCCCAGCCAGAATGATCCGGCAGGAGGGAGGCATACCCTCCTCAAGATTGCCAGCCGAGGTATGAACCTTGGCAAGGAAGGGATGCAGGACCAGCTCCGCATAACCCGGCGCAAAACAGATATAATGATGGTTATTCGGAAATGGAGAATGCCGGATTTGCCAAGCCTAACCATGATGGGATGGAAGAAAGAGAAGCAAACAGAAACTTGCAACCGGATGATGCAAGATTGAAGCTTTAAAGAATAAACATGTCCGAGTTATTGGAAGATCAAGGTCCTCCGGTTCCGGCGTGTTTTGGACCACGGATCATGAGGGGACCGCCCGTTTCGAACTTTCAATTTCCAAGAGGCACAAAAACATACAACGGAAGCACAAAGCCACAAGATTGGTTGATTTACTATGCAACTGCTTTGAAAATAGCAGAAGGCAACCTTAGATGGGTAGTGAGATATGTCCCACAAATGTTGAAAGGAACAGCAAGAGTATGGTTGAACAACTTGCCAGCACGCAGTATCAACTGCTGGTTATATTTCGAGGAGATGTTCGTAAGAAATTTCATGAGCACGTATAAGAGGCCGAATAGACCTCAACAGCTCTCCATGTGCAAATAGATACCTAATGAGACTGACCGAGAATTTTTGACTCGGTGGTGTAACTTGAGGAACTCATGTGAAGGAGTGATTGAATCACAAGCAATTGCCTGGTTTGCACAGGGGTGCAGGTATGGAAGTGTGTTGTGGCAGAGGTTGTAGAGAGATATGCCAACCACGTTAGCAGAGACAATTCGTATAGCCGACTCATATGCATTGGGGGATCCGACTCAGCCAGAGCTTATGCCAGCATATCACAATGATGAGCATGAGCATTACACTCGTGTGTCGGGTCGTCCCGGAGGACTGAATTCCGAGGTAGAAGAAGAGATGACATGCCAGAACAATTCGAATCAGGTAGCAGCTATGACCCAAGATCAGCCGAGTGCTGGGAGCAATCAGCGTTAGAAGAACAGTTCTCAATAGTGGACTCCAAGAAATGATGGCAAGAAGTAGTGGAATCCAGAGAAAAAGAAGCAATGGCAAGAGAGGCCGAAATATACATATGAATTCATGCTAGATCAGCCTTGTAAGTTTCACACTCCTAACCCGGCCAAGCCGGCGAATCATACAACCCGATAGTGTGCTTGGATGAAATGGGAAATGGGGAACATGGGACCACCGCAAGCACCATAGCAGCCGTAGTAACCACAACTTACAGGGGAAATGCTCAGCAGCTGATGTTTCCACCACCCCCTCCGAGGTACGAGAACCATGAAGGAAGGGATGCAGTTCACCATGTGGCAAATCAAGATCAGGGTAATAGAGGAAACCCCGGCAACAATGGTCGAAATGATTATCGAGAACATCATCAGTCTTACTATGTATTCACCACAGAAGGGCAGGATAAACAGAGTGTTCAACACTGACATATGGACGTCAATACGGTTATGCCAACAGTGCCGAGATATATGCACTGGTCAGATCAAGAAATTACTTGGAGTATCAGGGATCATCCCAAGATCATGCCAAACCCCGGATCATATGCCTTAGTGCTTGATCTGACATTTGTGGGACCAAGCATAAATGTAAAGTTCTCAAAGGTGCTGAAAGATAATGGCAGCACCATCAACATCATGTACAAGGACACAATGCATAAACTCGGCATCTCTCAGAACATGCTTCAGTTGACCAGCACCACTTTCCATGGAATTGTGCCGGGATTGTCATGTGAGCCAATCAGGAACGTCCGAGTAGATGTGTTATTCGGCACAAGGGAGAATAGAAGAGCTGAGAATTTAGAGTTTGAGGCTGTGGATCTGGAAAGTTGCTATCATGCATTACTCGGACGACCCACTCTGTCAAAGTTCATGTCGAGCTGTCACATCAACTATTTTAAGATGAAGATGCCAGGTCCACATGGGATAATTACAGTTGCTGGAGACTATAGGATCTCGATGGAGTGTGCTTCGGCCGGATCAAATCTGACCGACTCATTAGTAATTGCAAGCGAAAAGAAGAGAATTCAGGAGTTCGCGGCTTTAGCTCAGTCGGCATAGCTCAATATGTCGGCAATGGATAACCCACATGGAAGTGTGTCCATATAGCCAACTAAAGACACAAATAAGGTCCAGATTGATGATCAGTTTCCAGAGCGCACCATCATCATTGGTGCCGGCCTGAGTGACAAATAGAAAAGCGGGCTCACCAGCTTCCTCTGTGAGAATCGGGATATTTTTGCATGGTCTACTCAAGACCTGCAAGGTGTGCCGAGGGAGCTGGCTGAGCACTCTTTGAATGTGAGGCCAGGACAAAGGCCGGTGAAGCAACCTCTCCGGAACTTTGCCGAGGACAGGAGAAAGATAATTGGGGATGAGATAGCTCGGGTCCTTGCAGCCGAGTTCATCATGCAAATGCTTCATCTAGATTGGCTGTCCACTCCGGTGTTGGTTGAAAAGAAAAAGGATGATCCGAATGTAGTTGTGGTATGACGCATGTGTATCGATTACACGAACCTAAACATGATGTGTCCCAAGGATCCATTTCCTTTACCTAGGATAGATTAGGCTATTGATTCGACCGCGGGTTGTGAGCTCTTGTCATTTGTAGACGCGTATTCTGGTTTCCATCAGATATCGTTAAATCTGGCCGATCAAATAAAGACTGCATGTATCACCCCGTATGGGGATTATTGCTATTGTACCATGCCATTTGGCTTACATAATGTAGGAGCAACATATCAAAGATGCATGAAAAAATGTTTACATGATCAAATTGGCAAAAATGTCCAAGTATATGTTGATGATGTGGTGATAAAAACCAAAGAGAGGCACACGCTCCTAGATGATATCCGGCAGAAATTCGCGAAACTCGGGAGATTCCGAATGAACCTTAACCCGGAAAAATGTACCTTTGGTGTACCAGCCGACAAATTACTCGGTTTAAAGCAAATCCGACTAAGATTCGGGCTGTATCTAGCCGAGGTATTGAAGCAAATCCTACTAAGATTCGGGTTGTAGAACAAATGGAGTTTCCGAAGTGCCTCAACGATGTCTAGAAGTTTACCGGTTGTCTGGCATCACTAAGTCGGTTCATAAGTCGTCTAGGAGAAAAGGCATTGCCCTTATATCAATTGATGAAAAATTCGGATAAGTTTATTTTAACACCACAGGCCGATAACTCCTTTCATGACTTAAAGAGAATGCTAGCCTCTGCACCAATTTTAGCCTCACCACTATCAAAAGAGCCTTGCTCTACATAGCAGCGACTAATCGAGTCGTAAGTTCCATGATAGTGGTGGAGCATGATGAAGATTGTAAGTCGATGCAGAGGTTAGTTTATTACCTAAGTGAAGTGTTATCAGCTTCGAAGCAAAACTACCCGCACTATCAAAAAATGGCATATGGTGTATATATGTCGGCCAAAAAGCTGAAACATTATTTTGAAGAACACCCTATCAAGGTGATTTGTGAGGCACCAATAGCCGAGATAATGGGCAATAAAGATGCCAGCGGCCGAATAGCCAAATGGGCGATTGAATTATCCCCTTATGCTCCTCAGTTTGATAGGCGAGATGCAATCAAATCTCAGGCAGTGGCCGATTTTTTGTCGACTGGGACAAAATGCAATATGAGCCACCATGCCTGATCAAAATTATTGGACAATGCATTTTTATGGATCCAGATTGAGAAATGGGCTAGGAGACGGGATAGTGCTAACCACACCCAAAAAGGACCAACTGAAATATGTACTGCAAATACATTTTGCTGCTTCAAACAACGTAGCCGAATATGAAGCACTTGTTCATGGCCTAAAAATGGCAAAGGATATTGGCATATGCCGGATTCTATGTTTCGGTGATTCAGACCTGGTGGTCCAACAAGTGTCAGGTCATTAGGATGCATTGGATGCAAACATGGCCTTATACATATTCCATGTGCAAAAGATCAGTGGTTATTTTGATGGGTGTGAATTTCATCATATACCCTGGGTGGAGAATGATGCGGAAGATATTTTGTTGAAACTCGGTTCGACCAGGAAATTAATTCCACCTGGCATTGCCCTTGAGTATTTAAGAAAACCATCAATTAAACCCTCACCAGAATCCGAGTAAATCCGTCTCTTGGAAGATCTAGGATCCGAGGTTGTCCTAATGGACATAGATGAGAGGAATAGACCGAGTAACCCGGGGACTGACTCGGCAAACCCGGGGACTGCCTCACAGGACCCGGGGACTGGTCAGGGTAATCCGACAGAAGTCATGTCAGCAGAGGCAATGGAAATTGACGAAATAGTTACCCCGGCACATGAGATACCATAATGGGCACGACCAATATATATATTGCTCAAAGATGAGATAATGCCGAGTGACAAAGTCCTAGCTAGACAAATTGTGAGAAGGGAAAAATCCTACACCATAATAAACAAAGAGTTGTACAAAAGAAGTGTCACAAGTGTGCTTCAAAGATGTGTTAACCCGGCAGAAGGACGAGAGATCCTTTTAGATATACATCAAGGTGAATGCGGGCATCATGCCTCATCCAGGGACTTAGTAGCCAAAGCATTCCAGCAGGGATTTTATTGGCCCAGTGCACTAACAGATGCACTAGAATTGGTGAAGAAATGCAATGGCTGCCAGAGGTATGCCAGCAAAATTCATATGCCTTCGTCTAAATTAAAAACAATACCCATCACTTGTCCATTTGCTGTATGGTGCTTGGACATGGTCGGCCCATTTAAGCCGGATCGTGGTGGCATGACACATATCTTGGTCATGGTAGACAAATTCACAAAGTGGATCGAGGTAAAGCCAAAAAGAAAATGTGAAGGGCCCACAGCTGTGAAATTTCTCAAAGATATTATCCTGAAATATGGATATCCACACAGTATAATCACTGATAACGACACAAATTTTGCTGAGGAAGATTTTGCTTGTTTCTGCCGAGAAAAGAAAATAAGATTTGATGTTGCATCAGTCGCTCATCTCGCATCGAACGGGCAAGTTGAAAAATCCAATGGGCTTGTATTGTCCGGGGTAAAACCCCGGCTCATTGAGCCGCTGCAAAGATCAGTGGGGTGTTGGATTGAGGAGCTCCCGGTCGTCTTATGGAGCCTAAGGACAACTCCGAATAGATCAACAGGTTATACGCTATTTTTTCTGTTATATGGGGCATAAGCTGTATTACCAGCCAACATAGTGCATGACTCTCCTAGGTTCACCAAATACACAGACGTCAAGATAAAAGAAATAACCGGCAAGATGATGTTTATTTATTAGAAGAGGCAAGAGAATTGGCATTGTCTAGATCAGCCATATATCAACAAGTTCTTAGATGCTTCATAGAAAAAGATTAACCCCTGTCTTTCGATAGTGAGATATAGTGCTTCGACTTGTGCAGCGCACAACCGGCATGCATAAATTATCACCTCCATGGGAGGGTCCATTTATTGTGAGCAAAGCACTGCACAATGATGCATACTATCTTATAGATGCTCAAGCACAAGAGAAGAATAAGGCGGACATGTCAGGAGACAAGTCAAAGAGGCCATGGAATGTAGTGTTACCTCGTCCTTTTTACACTTAGGAGAAGTGAATGTATCATGAACTCTCATATGTCGGCAATGAGTTAATCAATGAAATCTCGTCACCTCAAGCTGTAATTCGGGGACTGCCTTAATGAACTTGTTCTTTTCATATGCATTTTTATATGGTGGCTGGCTTATATTTCTTATTCTTAGGCCGAGTTAGTAATGTGTCGGCAGCAAAGGCCAACTCTTCGACTTACTGCTGTCCAAAAAATAGGCTTCACGGTAAGCAAGAGAAAAGCCGACGAATGTCGAACACATGAAAAATGACTAAGGAAAGAATAGTATGCAAGCCGACCTATTGTTTTGTTTCTTACTAACCCTTGTATTTTCTATAATTTATGTTTCTCTAAATTTATTGTTAGTTATTGTTCATAATTTCTAACTATTGCTAATTCAGTCTATTTATCTCGGACCCGTAAGTCAAACGCCGAAAAATGGTAGACGTGGGCCGAATAATTGACTTGGAATAACACGAAACATGAAATTAAGGATGATGCCCAAAAGGATGCAATTTATACAAACCACATGGTAGCAAAATTACTGAACTATTTCTTACACCATACACCCGGGATACCGGGGACTTAATAAATTTAAAGTTTTTAACTTCACACGACGGTTGTTGTCGAATCGTCGGTAGATGGAGGAGCAGCAATCTCAGGAGCAGGGGCCTTTGAGGTATTTGCCTCGGCTACTGCTAGAGAAACCTCGACCTTGGCAGGAGAAATAACTTCGGGAGCAGGGTCCTCCGAGCTATTTGCCTCGGCTACTGCCGGAGAAACCTCGACCTCGATATGAGCAACAACTTTGGGAGCAGGGGCCTCCGAGGTAGTCACCTCGTCCTCCACAGAAGATACCTCGGCCTCGACAGGAGCAGCTTTGGCATCTTGAACCTCGGTTCCCTTGCGAGAAACCTCGGCTTGAGCTTGAGAAGCCTCGGTCCCCTTAGAGGAAGACCGGGCCTCGGCCTCCTAATCCGAGTCTTCTCCATGTTCGTCCGAGATACCAGAATCTTCTTCAGTAGTGTCTTCATCCTTGGTGTCTTCTCCGGATTCATCGTTGTTTTCTTCCTCGTCATCTTCGTCGGCATTGTCCGAAAGAAAGCTTGGCCCTTCATTCCATTCATGCATATTGGCATATTGGATGAGTTGGTAGGCTCGAGCTTGGCGGCATGCAATATAATCCGGATCACTGATCCAAGGGGAATCAATGCACAAGTTCATCAAGGTGTCAAGGAAAATATTCTTGTACCATGACAGTACGACAGTGACCGCCATGTTAGCCCCGGCTCGTGCCACAGATTCCCTCCAAAGGTTGAGTTGCATATCGCAGTCCATCAGTTTATCGGCAAGCACTGACACCTGAGTTATCTTCGGTTCATTCGGCCAGAGCACATGAAGTACTCGGATTGCCGCGTCCACCAGATCCCTTTCGAAGGTCTTCATGGGATTGGTAGCAGCACCAATATTGATCAGATAATCCTCTATGGAATACTCGCGGTCCAGATCATTGGTTTCACCTTGGTGAGCCCAAGCTTCCACCACTTTTATAGCACTTCAAGTTTGACACTCCGGAAAGTTATCTCGAGAAGGAACACGGCACGAATCAGCAAAAGGTCATAAGAAACAACTCGAACAAGGTTCTGGAGTATGGAAAAACTTAAAGTGGATGAATTGTATGATCTTGGCAAGGTCAGACTTCCAGCCAACTTGTTTCCTTTCAAACCGAGCAAGCTCGTCCTTGGTGGAATTGGCGGATGCCTCGGTGACGCTGAGAAGATCCTTGTATTTCTTGAGCTGAAGACTTAACCGAGTTTTCTCCTCAGAGAATTCTTGGTCTATTTTCTCTAGTTAGGAATTTTGGGTTTGCTTTAGAGACTCAATCTCGACAAGAAGCCGAGCTATTTCATCGTCCTTCTCCTTTAGCTGTGTCGAGTGATATCCTGCTTGTTTAGGAAAATGCAGCATCATATTAGGCACAGAAATGCACTCTTGATGCGATGCCGCAAGACCTTTTAATTTGGCTAAGCCGAGGCAAAAGTCATGAGATACTAAAGGGAAGCAAAGATGTGAGAAGAAAACGTCAGAGTAAAAGCATCTAAGTTACCTTGAAGCTTGGTAACTTTTTCGGTAAGCTCTATGTTCCTCTTATCAAGTTTCACTGAGCAAAAGGCAGGAAAGGAGTAAGCTCGTATGTATAAATCAGAAGGAGAGTAAAAAATTAGAAATTAGCGAACTCACCAGTTTTCTGCAAAATGGGCAACATCTTCTAATACTTAGTCTGCAACTTCCTGTGAGAGAAGAGCAACCTCTGGAACTCGGCTGTGCGCCGGTTATGGGCAACCTACAAATATAGAACATCATGTTCAGAAGGATATTCGAAGCTAAACTACAAGATTCTAACCAAGTAAACTTGATCCGGATCTAGGTGGCTGGATATTCGAAGCTAAACTGCAAGATCCAAACCAAGTAAACTTGATACGAATCTAGGTGGCTGGATATTCGAAGCTAGATCCGAACCTAGTAAAACTTGATCTAGATCTATGTGGCTGGATATTCGAAGTTAAACTGTAACGATCTGAATCAAGTAAACTGGATCTGGATCTAGGTGGCTGGATATTCGAAGTTAAACTGTAAACATCCGAATCAAGTAAACTTGATCCGGATCTAGGTGGCTGGATTTTTGAAGCTAAACTGTAAAGATCCAAACCAAGTAAAACTTGATCTGGATCTAGGTGTATGGGTATTTGAAGGTAAACTATAAAGATCCAAACCAAGTAAAACTTGATCTGGATCTAGGTGGTTGGATATTTGAAGTTAAACTATAAAGATCCGAACCAAGTAAAACTTGATCCGGATCTAGGTGACTGGATATTTGAAGCTAAACCTAAAGATCCAAGCCAAGTAGAACTTGACTCGGATATAAGTGGCTAGATATTCGAAGCTAAACCTAAAGATCCAAGCCAAGTAAAACTTGACTCGAATCTAGGTGGCTGGATATTTGAAGCTAAACCTAAAGATCCAAACAAAGCAGAACTTGACTCGGATCTAGGTGGCTAGATATTTGAAGCTAAACCTAATGATCCAAACCAAGTAAAACTTGACTCGGATCTAGGTGGCTAGATACTCGAAGTCAAGACAAATTCTGACTAAGTTAATATGATTCATTGTATACACCCCGGCTACACTAGATAAAGAGAGCATCGACCGAATGATAAATCATTTGGTTGGAGGATCGGGGACTAATGGGCATACACTACATTATGTGAAAAAGGTACGAGTGTAGACCAAAGTGTTTAACTCATTCATGGTATCAGTCTCAAGGATAACTTTGCGGGCAAGGTGCAAGCGGTTGCTAATGTCGGGTAGACGAAAAGCCTTCGTCCCTGGATTAGCCGCTGAGCTAGTTTCAACCTGGTCAGCAGCATTCCAATTTGTAGCGTACTCCTCCAAGGATCCGAGATATCCACTACTCAGAGTGTGCATTAGAACCTTGCCTTTGGTCTCTCGTGCATGTTGGGCAGCTGCCTCGGCTGCTGGGCTTTTGTGAAGCACCATCTGAGTGCCGGCAGCGGAGGCAGAAGAAGAAGCTGGGGCTTTCTTCTGGAGTATCTAGGCAATGTTGGGCTGAGAAGAAGTCGGCCCAGTATTCTTTTGAACAGGCTTAGCAGCTCCACCTTTCTTGACATTGGAAGATGCCATGGCAGTTGGCTGCGACTTAGTCGGCCGGCTACAGGTGGAGCAGCTGAAGGAGCTGCAGAAGGAGAAGCAGATTGAGAGCATGCGCTCTGTTGAACTTTGCCCTCTTGTCGAGCCTTGGAGAGTTCAGTGGGCGCTGGCGCAGATGCGGGGGCCAAAGGAGCTGGATCTTGAATAGGATCTGAAATAACAAGCGCTCCAGTTAGCATTGGATCCGTGGAATGATCCTTGGCAATCTCAATAGGTGTTGCCGGATCAATTGGTTAATCTGGCATAACAGTGTCAGCGTCCCCACCAGCCTCGGCCTCAACATCCTCCTGCCGAGGTGGACTATTAGTCGACGCAGGATGAGGATCATCTCGAGTCAGGATGGGAACCCGGACATCGTCCTGAGGTGGTGGTCATGATGGCCAAATAATGGGCGAGGCCATACTTGGGCCACTCTGGTTGGCGGCACGCGGAGAACTTACGAGATAAAGAGAAAAGGAAAATAAAGTCAGAAAAAAAGAAACAAGAAATACAAATTTAGTTCGGGTAAGGCAACTTACGCAGAAACTTCGGGCATAACCTTGTGCTTAGGAGCCTTCTGGGCAGATCTCTTGATTCGCTTCTTGGGAGCTTCGATCGAGGGATCCTTATAGGCAGCTCGTTTCCTCACCAGGACTTGTCCTCCCGTGGCAAGGGGGTCTACCTCGTGCACCTGACCAACCGGCTTAGCTGAGAAAAAACGAGTCAGATATGCATAAGAGACAGGCACCGCATCAACCAGCACGAGAACTTCAACTCCGTCCGAGTCATCATCCTTGGTTCGGTTGAAACCCTTACCCCGGGTTCGGGCGGGGGCCGAGTTGGGCTTTGGGATGAATTCATCTGAGTTAGGCTCGCAGTCATCCAGAGTGTCGTGATCCTTCCTCCAAGGAAGGGCAAGAATCTCGTCATCTTCCACGGTTTGCTCTTCTAATTTATAAATAATACAAGTACAAACAGTATCAGCTACTCGATATAGCAAGAGTGAAATATGACACAGAAGAATTAAGTCGGAGTTAAATTACCTTGGGAGGAGAGTTGTCGCGGGTGAAGACCATATTCGTCTTAAAAATGGCCCAGACACGCTTCTGAATCTACTCATCGTCAAGCTCGACGGTGGAGACACGATTCGGATCCAATGGCCCGCTCATATAGCATAACATATGCGAGCGCTTCTGGAATGGGCAGACTCGTCTGCTGATGAAGGCGGCCATAAGATCATCGCTGTGCAGCCTGGCCCAAGTCAGTTCCTTGAGTCGGAGCTCGAATGACTCGGCAAGTGCGTTAGTCCTTTTCGGATCATATTCCCTGTTTTTCCTGATGGGCACACCAACTAAAAAGGCTGGCAGTCGAATCTTGTCCTCTTTGTCGCGATTCTTCACGTAGAAGAACAACCTATGCCATTTCTTGCACGACTCGGGGAAAACCAGATTTCTTCCTAGAAGTGATGGACACGGCTCCGCACTGAGTCAAATACTTCTCGGAGGGAGGCAGAGTTTTATTCGGCACCACGTTGTCTTGGATTTAGAAGAATTTGGACCATATTACTATAGAAGGCCAGAGGACGAGGTATCCCTTGGTGGCCGAGATAAACGCCGACAGAGAAGCAATGGCCTTAGCCGGCAGATGGTGAGGCTAGAGGCCAAAGAATTCTAGGAACTCCATGGCAAATTCTCTAAGGGGGAGACCGAACCCTCTAGCAAAATGAGAAAGGAAGATGACATACTCACCCAGCTTAACGATGGGGGCAAGTTCTGGGCCGGGTAATCGGCAGGTTACCTTGGCGGTAATGCGACGAGTCTTGATAAGCTACTCAATCTCCCACTAGGGCACCGTTGACCCTTGTCAAGAACCATGCTCCGAGACAGCGGCGATGTCTTCTTCTCCGGCGACGGCGACGCTGTGAGAACTCAACATGGGGTCATTAGAAGAAGAAAAAGAGGAAGAAACACGGGCGGTGGGGATAGGCCTAGATTTCCACGGACCCATCGCGGCAGAGAGAAGCGCAATCATAAGGGCGGAGCACGGCTGAAGCGAAGCAAGATTTTGGCGCGATCGCACGGCGTGGCGGGCTAAGACCAGAAATGGGCGGCGTAGTCGCGAGAGATGGAGCTCAGCGACGGAGGCGCGAGGAGGAAGATGAGAAAGTTGGGAGCAGGGGAAGTGACCAAGGGTTTCACCCCGCTCCCCCATTTATAACCCCAAAACCGCTAGCGGTAGTGGGATCATGCACACGAGACGGTTGCCGCATACATGCGTGTATTGCATGCTAGCAACCGCCGAGTGGAGCCACATCGTGGGTTACACGGTGCAAGAGATGATCCGGCCGCTATAGTTGCTGCGGTAATCGAAGAGACACTGCGATGACTTGACCGCTCATAGGGATGACGGTTCCCGTGTCAGTGACTACTTTTGTGGCACAAAAAAACGAGGCAACAGGCAGTGATTACGACACGTAGGATGAAACTTACAAGAGAAGCTAAGGGAGTGAACCAGATAAATGGATTTCACTCGGCAAGACGAGTCTTATATCGGAAAATATCGGAGTGAATCGGAAGAAATATAACATATGAATCGAGGAAGAACTCGAAAGGAGGCCGACTAAAAGATGGTTTGGAAAATTCAAATGTATAATCAAAATATCTTGAACCTGTTGTAGCCTTGTCGACTGAAAGTCACCAAGACCACACCAGCTTCGGGGACTAATTTTGGAGGGATGACCCTAGGTAGGGTCAAGCTAAGGGAAAAGGGAAAAGCCCTCAAAGATGTTGACCGAGTCAAAGAATGACCCGGCCGAGTTATATCAGTACCGGCCGAATAAGGACCGGGTTATCCTGAGACATGTAACCAAGGCCTGACTCGGCCGACATACGAGGTATTTGACATATCATATACTATGCTTTATATCTGCAGGTTAGGGCTTGGCCGAGTCATACAAGGCGATGCCAAGTCATGGGGAAGCTTGCTCGAGAAGGAGAGGGTGAACCTCGAAGTCAACACTGCACACTATCTCTCTCTCTCAGGAATCTATACAGTGCCAAGCGCTACAGACAATGGATAGAGGACAGAGGGGCAGAAGAGCATCACGGATGTGACAGTCCTAGAGCCAGACGCTCACATGTCGTGGACTCTGGGTCATTGTCGTCGATATGAGGGAGACACGGAAAGGCTCCCTCCGAATGACTATTTTGGGACAAGCATATTCCACGAATATGTTGTCCATGTCAGCCCTAGATGTAACCTGGCCACCCCTTTGTAAGGTGAGCCAGGGCCTCCTAGTAGAGGGATCGATTCATTTTTTACTTAGAGCTTACAGAGAGCTTCTTCTTCCTCTCGCCAATACAGCTCGAGGAGCAAGTGTAGCTACTATTGAGCTGAGTAAAGATCTAGTTCGTGTATTCTGTGTGTAGAAACCACTATATCATCCCTACCTGGATCCCACTAGTGCACACCACGACATTAGATATGGTAGATCTATGATGTCCCTTACCAATTTGCCACTATCATTTTGGGGTCATGCATTAGAGACAGCTGCATTCACATTAAATAGGGCACCATCAAAATCTATTGAAATGACACCGTATGCATTATGGTTTGGCAACAAACCTAAGCTATCATTTCTAAAAATTTGGGGTTGCAATACTTATGTGAAGAAACTTCAGCCTGATAAAGCTTGAACCCAAAGTGGAAAAATGCGTCTTCATATGATACCCAAAATAAACAATTGGGTACACCTTGTATCACCGATCCGAAGGCAAAGTTTTTGTTGCCAAGAATGGATCCTTTCTACAAAAAAGAGTTTCTCTCGAAAGGTGTGAGTAGTAGAAGATAGAACTCGACGAGGTTATTGAAGCTTGTCTTCCTGAAGTGGAGAGTAGCGCAGCGCTGGAATCTGTTTCAGTGCTGACTCCACCAATGGAAGAAGGAAATGATGATGAAGAACCTTCTCCTCCTCATGAAACTCGGATAGAGAGTACTAACAAGCCTCGTAGGTCGAGCATGATACGTACATCTCCTGAAATGTACAGTGATCCAAGGAAATGATGATGAGGAACCTCCTCCTCCTCATGAAACTTTGATAGAGACTACTACCGAGCCTCGTAGGTCAGGCATGATACATACAGCTCCTGAATTGTATGGTGATCCAGTCCTAAATTTCATGGTAGATGGAAGCGATGACCCTGCGATGTATGATGAAGCGATGATGAGCCCAGATTCCAACAAATGGCTTGAATCCATGCAATCTGAGATGTAATCCATGTACGAAAACCAAGTTTAGACTTTGGTGGACTTAGCTCGTGACTGAAAGGCCGTTGAGAATAAATGAATTTTCAAAAAGAAAACGGACACTGGAAGTAATGTGACCGTCTATAAAGCACGGCTTGTCACGAAGGGGTCCTGACAAATTCAAGGAGTTGACTATGATAAGACTTTCTCACTGGTAGCGATGCTAAAGTCTTTTAGGATTATGTTAGCAATTGCTGCATTTTTCGATTATAAAATCTGGCAGATGGATGTCAAGTCAATGTTCCTTAATGGAAACATTGAGGAAGAGTTGTATATGATGCAACCTAAAGGTTTTGTCGATCCTAAGGATGCTAACAAGGTATGTAAACTTCAGCGATCTATTTATGGACTGAATCAAGCACCCGAAGTTGGAATCTCCGCTTTGATGAAGTGATCAAAGAGTTTGGATTTGTCCAAACCATCGGAGAATCTTGTATTTAAAAGAAAGTGAGTGGGAGATCGGTAGAATTTCTAATATTATATGTGGATGGCATATTGTTGATTGGGAATGATATAAAACTTTTGAAAAGCATAAAGGATTACTTAAATAGTAAGTTTTCGATGAAAGATCTTGGTGAAGCTGCATATATATTAGGCATCAAGATCTATAGAAATAGATCAAGACGCTTAATTGGATTGTCGCAAAGTACATATCTTGAAAAGATTTTGAAGAAGTTCAAAATGGACGAAAGTAAGAAGGGGTTCTTACCTATGTTGCAAGGTATGATTTTGAGTAAGACTCAGAGTCCAGCTACAACAACGGATAGAGAAATAATGGACCATGTCCCCTATGCCTCAGCCATAGGATCTCTTATATATGTTATGCTATGTACAAGATCAGATGTGGCATCTGATCCAGGTTTGGAAGACTGGAAGGCGGTTAAGAATGTCTTTAAGTACTTGAGAAGAACTAAAGACTGAAGGGAATATGCCCGAGAGGCAATAATAAAGTGGTTATTATCTTATTCCTTGTTTATGATAAATGTTTGTTTTGCATGCTATAATTATATTGATTTGGAAACGTTAATACATGTGTGTTTAATAAACAAAAATAATGTTCCTAGTTATGCCTCTCTTATAAACTAGCTCGTTGATTAACAAGATGATCAAAGGTTTCCCGATCATGGACATTGGATGTTGTTAATAACGAGGTTAAAACATTGTTGGAATGATGTGATGAACATTCATACGAAGTATAGGATTACGATCAAAGTCATTATGTTTATATTTCTATAACATCATACAAAGTAATCCTAGTCCTTAGACCATGAGATCATGTCAATCACTAACACTAGAATAGTATCTTGATAACATCAAACGTCACACCGTGACAGGGTAACTATAAAGGTGGGTTCAGTGCTATGAAGGTGTTATGTAGAGGCTCATGGATCAAGAGTGGAATTGTCCATCTCGATGATGGATAGATATACACTGGGCCCTCTTGGTGATATCACATTAGTTAGCTTGCAAGCAAGTGATGTGATCACAAGAATGTTATATCACGGGAATGAGAAAAGAGTACATGTCAGTAACGATATCAAACTAGGTATGGATATACCAGTGATCGAATATCGGACATGTAATATATTGCGAGACAAAGGGATTGAGTTGCATGCATAAAAGGTTCTCACCATCACAGAAGTCATCATTGAATGTGTGGAAGTCAGTACGGATCTCTAGGTCCCGCTGCTGATTATTGATCGGAGAGGGGTCTCGATCATGTCTGCATTATTTATGAACCGTAGGGTGACACACTTAAGGGATACCGACACCATTTGGAGAAAATAAGATGCCAGGAAAATATTATGAAAGCGCAAGAATTATTTCAATGGAAACCGGAATTGTTTCCGGTGAAATTGCTGAAACTGGTTCTACATGTGATATTGAAATGTTGCAAGGGGTTTTATGTGAATGTTTGTTAATTAATGTAATTAACAAAATTATGAATCAAATAAATAAAAGAGTTTTATTAAATGAGAGCTTGCATTAAATTTGGTGGAAATTTAATGGAGGTGAGTGGAATTTTGAGTGGAGGCATGTTTATGTGAGTGGAGGCTTTTTATTTTGAATGGGAGCTCCACCCACATGAATGTGGAAGAGGTGGGGGCAACCACCATGGCTGCCACTCCATGCCCTTTGGGCTTCCCCCTCTCCCTATAAAAGGCCCCCCTCTCCTCCTCTCATCTCACACCTCCTCGCGAAGGATCTCTCTCCCCTCTAGAATTTCCCCATGGTCTCGGATCAGCGAGATACATGTTCCCGGTGGATTTTTCTAGATGGATTTGTTGCTTCTGCTGCTTCGCTAGAGCGAGGTCTCGGAGGTTGTTGGGATACCCGAACATGTGTGCGATCACAGATGCGCCACTGCTTTGCGGTGCTAGACTTGATGGTGTTGGACCTGCTAGGCTAGCTGGACTTCATCACGATCTTGAGATCGTCAAGAGAGCGACTATATCACCAATGAGTTCATACTCGTAAAGCTTTTCGGTCTTTGAGGGTATGTATTCTATGGATGTATATCCACCCGTTGCTTGTATCTAGATAGATGGATCTTGGTGCATATAGTTCTCATCGTAGGAAATTTTTTGTTTTCTATGCTGCGAACCCAACAAAGACACGTTTCTCGTATATGGCGGTGAAGAAGAGCTCGCCGCAAGGTGTTACGTCGATGCTAGCTTCGACACCAACCTGGATGACTCTAAGACACAGTCCAGGTATGTATTTTTTATGAATGGTGTAAAGGTGAGTTGGAGGAGCTCCAAGAAACCAGTGATAGAAAGATCTACAATGGAGGCAGAATATATGTCTAATTCAGAATAAGTGGTGGAAGCGGTTTGGATGAAGGAGTTCATTTCTGAACTGGGTGTGGTTCCAAGTTCTTTGGATCCAATGGTAACCTATTGTGACAACAATGGGGCCATATCCAATGCTAAGGAACCAAGGTCTCACAAGAATTCCAAGCATATAAAGTACTGGTTTAACTCCATCTGCAAACATGTTCAGGATGGCGATGTAGAGATTTGCAAAGTAGACACAAATATTAATGTTGCAGACCCGTTGACTAAAGTTCTCCCAAGGGCAAACCATGATCAACACCAGAACTCTATGGGTGTTAGATTTATGACTATGTAGACTAGATTACTGACTGTAGTGCAAGTGGGAGACTGAAAGGAACATGCCCGAGAGGCAATAATAAAGTGGTTATTATGCTATTCCAGGTTTATAATAGATTTTTAGTTTTCATGCTATAATTGTGTTAATAAGAAACATTAGTACATGTGTGATCTATGAACAGAAAAAGATTCCTAGTAATGCCTCTCTTAACACTAGCTTGTTGATTAACAGATGATCAAATCTTTCCTGATCATGAACATTGGATGTTGTTAATAACAGGGTCATATCATTGGAGAATGATATGATGAGCAATCACCCGCAGTATATTTAGAAATACAATCAAGTCCTTAGTTTATATGGCTATCGTATTCGTAGTAACTCAATGTCCTTAGACCATGAGATTACGTCAATCACTTCCACCAAAAAAGTACTTTGATTACATCAAACATCACACCGTAACTAGGTGATTATAAAGGTGTCATCAGGTACTTGGAAAGTGTTAGTTCAGGCTCGTGGATGAAGAGTGAGATTTTTTTATCCAGATGACGAAGATATATACTCAGAGCCCTCTCGGTGATATCACATTGACATAACTTGTAAGCAAGTGATTTAATCACTATAATGTTATATCACAGGAACGAGAAAAAGAGTACTTGTCGGTAACGAGATTGAACTAGGTATGGATGATACCAAATGATCGGACTCGGACAAGTAAAATATCGCGAGACAAAAGGAATTTGATTACTACGAAAAAGGTTCAGACGATCATTAGATTTTCGTAGAGCTAGTGGGAGTCATTATGGATCTTCATATCCCGCTAATGATTATTAATCGGAGAATTCCTTGATCATGTCCACATAGTTCTCGAACCCGTAGGGAGACATACTTAAGGGTTGTCGATGCATTTGAGTGGATAGGAAACACATGATAAAATATTGGACATCGCAGGAATTGTTTTGTCGAATCTGCTAGAATAGTTTCGGTGTATCGAAACAAAGTAAGGGAATAAAATGTTAATGTGTTCATTAAATTAAGTACTCATTAAATGAAGTGTTCATTAAATTGAGTTGCATTAAACCAAGAGATTTAAAGTGCTGTAATAGAAAGACGTTTGGTTTTTTAGTGGAGAATCAATGGGAGAAAGTGGAGCTTAATATTTTGTGAGTGGAGTGTCCACCCACATAATTAGGGGAGAGGTTGGGGCACCACCATGGCTGGTGCGCCATGCCCCTTAGGGTTGTCCCCTCCCCCACCTATAAAAGGAGTCCCTCCTCTCTCTTCCACACAGACTTCCTCTCCTCTCATATTTCCTTTGGATGACATCTTTCCCCCTTGCTAGCTTTGTCCATTGCCTAGAGAAAGGTGATTAGGCGAAGCCCTGCTCGTTATCTTCCCCTCCACCACCTCTACCATGTCGTAGTGCTGCTGGAGTTTCTGGGATTCACTACTTTAGTTGCCTGGCTGGAGCTAGGGACGGAAGTCGTCGGCGTGCCATATGAGTGACCGATTACGGAGACGCTGCCCTCTTGTAGTGTTGATCGTCTGCACATCCTTTAAGGATGGTTGTGTACATATACATCAACCACGTTTATTTTCGGAAACGTTATCCCGCTTACGGTCTTCAAGGGTGAGTTCATCTGAAACCGTTACAAAGTATTACCTAGATTCGACCTTAGCAGTTGTAACCGTAGGAAATTTTTTGTTTTCTATACGACGAACTCCATCATGTTCTGCTTCAAGTGGTTTCATATTGGGTTGGGTCGAATAAATTAAGTTTTCCTTCTTTTTTACTTTTTTTTTTTAATTTTTCTTATGGTTTCATCTTTTTTATTTTTTGTTTTCCTTTTAGTATTTTATGTTTATTTCCATTTTATAAAAATGTCTTATCTTTTTTGGATACATGAACTCTATTTTCAAGATACATGGAAATTTAAAACATGTTCTTGCATGTGGAAAGAAAATGTCCATATATATTGAAACAAATGTTTATGTATTATGGACATTGTTCATTAAAATTGTTTTCACGTATATAAAAAATAAATTCATGGGATCTGAAAATGCTCACGGGTTTGACATGTGTGAACATTTCAAGTTAGCAATGTACAAATATTTTTCCATTATTAATATGACTATAAAATAAGAGTTGTTTTATGGTGAGTGGGGCGGAACTTTTCGTTACGTGAAGTTCCGTCCGGTTCCGTTGACTACAATTGTTTCTAACCGTTGATTAAAACTGTTAATTACTTCTATCAAGCTTTGACATAAAGTCTATTAACCTCTAATTCAGATTTTAGAATATAGACGATGTGCGTGTGTTAGTGATGACAATCATATCCAGCCTCGTCGCCTCTATGACCACATGCCCCTCACCTTCGAAGCAGATCGTTTCCGCCATAACCTCCGTGCGTGATCCCGCTCATGATCAGTGTATGCAAAATTAGCTCCCAATGGGCAACCAGGGCCATGGCCCGGGGCGTGGCAAATATTGGGCCTATTATCTAAGTAGATTTTACAAGTGGCCCGGGATTTATCTCAGTTATGGTCAAAAGAAGAAGCCCATGAGCGGCCAGTTTCCTCTGTTCCGTGAGCCTTGAAGGAACGAGAGAAGCATCGAATTCCCAAACAGGTCCCGAACCCTATACGCCGCCGCCGTCTTGTTGGTCGCCGCTCGCTTGCCTTCTTGCCCTCCTCCGCTAGCTCGTCCACCTCTACTAGTCTGCTGCACTCCCTCGTCGTTTACTGCATGTCCGACTCTCTGTCTGGCATCCCCACGCTGCCGCTATTCAGTGGTGCGCACTACGTACGGCCTCCATGTCGGTGCCGCGTTGTGGCCGTCCGCCCACCACATGTAGCCAAGAACATAGAGGTATTCCTTGAATTGAATTGAGTCGGAGTAGTGATTTCATGCTTTAGGAAGATGAACAGGTAAATACTAGTGATGTGGTCATGGGAGGGCTATATGAACAGAACCATTGATCGTATACTACTCTTATGTATTGTAATGGATCCTTCATAATTGCGTTGAAATTATATGTTTATCTTTGTAATCGTACAAAAAAATGTTGATTACATGAGTATTTAAAAAAAAATGTGCATAGTTTTTGGCCCGGGGTATGGTTCAATCCTAGCTCCGCCGCTGGCTCCCATTCCCCCCAGAGCAGCACAAAACGAGGAGCGGTTAGCCAGTTACAGTACGCCATTGCTAGACGAGACCAAACAGCAGCCAAGCGCGCGCGTGCATGCGGCTGGATCGTCGTTGCAGAACGGCCGGTTCAGCGAAGATCCACGCTATCAGGAAAACTCAGATCGGTTTCAGACAGCTCTGTTCCTTCGATGCTATGATGGGGGTACGCGTCCATTGGTCCTGAAGCAGCAGCAGTGATCGCTCGGAGAAAGAGGGGCCTACGGTACGGGTAGCCGCTGCGGCACCGTTTACTGTTTTAAGTATGGCACTGCGCTGATCTGTAGAATTCATGGCGGCGTTTGGTCAGTGCTGGCAGATTCATTACTCTCATGATCTATTGGATTCTAAATTTTTGGCGTGCGCCTGATATGCTGTGGTTTTTAGTTGCAGGGGCGCCGCTGTCTGCCATGGACGGGGTGCTGGTGGCTATGAAGGACGAGATCGACTGCCTGCCATACCAAACAACCGGTAAACAAAACCGAAAACGGAGCGAGACACTAGTACACAGTAGTAGCCATTGTAATATCGCAACTGAGCGAGTCGATCGTGTATGCTATGGGCGACGACAGGGGGCACGAGGTGGTTGGGGAAGGCAAGGCCGTGCGCGGCGGACGCGGCGGCGTGCGTGGCGCAGCTGAGGGCCTGCGGCGCCGTCCTGGCCAGAAAGACCAACATGCATGAGCTCGGCGCCGGCACCAGAGGCATCAACCCGCACCATGGCTCCACCAGGAACCCCTACAACACCGGCAGGGTGTCGGGCGGGTCTGCCGCCGCGGTCTGCGCCGGACTCTGCCCCGTCGCTCTCGGCGCCGACGGAGGCAGTGCGTACTCACTCGACTTTTTTCAATGATCATTATGAAACACAGTGCAATGCTGAATCGTGTTCTGCTGTTTGCTCGAACATGATCGGTTCGCATGCCCGCGGCGCTCTGCGGCGTCGTCGGCTTCAAGCCCACCGTAGAGCGGCTCTCCAATTTTGGGTCCGTTGCAAGTAAGAAGTAGTACTTTCTTTTGCACACGGCTCACGATGGATCGAGTGACACGCTGCTGTTTTTACTCAGGCTAAGCGGCTACGGTTGTTGGGGTAGTGATCGAGCGGCATCGGGGCGGAGGACTGAGGGATCGATGGAGAGACTGAGGAGCGGCGATGTTCTTAGGAGGGATCGGTTGTCTATTTGATGTTTTTTAAGAAGAAATATGGACATTAGGACGTGTGCATCGGAACGATCGACCTCTAATCAATCAAAATAACATACGGAGTAGTTTTTTTTTCTATCCTACCTTAATTTTGTTCTATCCCACACTACTTTTTCCGTAATTTTCCGCCATGTTTGTTTGGCCACTTTTTTCACCATTAGATTAAGGCTTATGGACGGTTATTAAAAATGCCAACTACTCTAAAACTTATAATAAAATAAATATAAATTTGATATAATTTTCAAAATGCGTAAAATTAAAATTAAGAAAAATAAAGCCAATCCCTTTACTCTATAGACAGAGCTCCTGATACCCAAACAAAGCGGAGAGTGGGAGCTTCCTATACTCACGGCTTCATCTGGACATTTGCATGTACTTCCTCTATATAACTGATGAGGTATATACACCTGCAGTCCCACAACTTGTCTATCATGTGCAAATTAGTCCCACTTCTTGTAAAATGGGGTATAGCAGTCCCACAACTTGTCTTGGCGTGCAAAACTGGTCCAAACAACCCAGAAGTGGACACGTGGCAACGTCTTTTTTTGCACAAATCTCCTTACATATTTCTCTCTAGCATATCTGGCCACCGTGGTGTCTCACCATGCGAAGCCCCACCTGTCAGTGGAGGAAGAAACATATAAAAATATATTGTGCAAACTAGGATTTGAACTCATGACGTCTAGTCCAAAGTCACAGGTGCAAGCCACTCCGAACAATGATACTGTTTGTTTGGTATTGCAAGCTTAATTAATACTTAATTGTATTTTTCTTTAGAGGTGGTATGCTGGTGTAATCATGTCGGTGTTTATAGTGGCCTTCATGCATGAGAATGCCACGGTGCGACGCCTCGCCATGACCGCGCTTGTCACTGCTGCAGGAATTTTATACTGATGTATAAGTAGAGGATTATTGGAGTGACAAATATTTTTGTTTGCTTAAAACTTCAAGAAAATTTATGATTTGAGATATCGACAAAATAGTGAATTAGTAGGCATGCGTTTGATCTTCATAAAATAAGCTATATGCGCATTCACTGTCATTGTAGGAAATAGAAACATGTGTAGTGCTTACTCATGCATGGAGATATACATGCGTTTGATCTTCATAAAATAACAATAATGAGGGTTCTTCTAGATTATAATTGAAAGGTGATAAATAATCTAAATATCCACTTCCAAAAAATAATAATCTAAACATCAATAATTTAGTATATAGATACATTCAAATTTGGACAAATTTTTGATATCTATTTTAAGACAGAATGAGTATATTTTATATTGTGGTTATCATGTCACACTTCTTAAAAAGTTTGCTGTTTGAGGATAAAAAGTGAGAATGGTAGATTAAGATGAACAGATGTAGTGGTTTCTTATTGAACTCTTCTCTGAAGTTTCCTCTATAGATGCCTCGATGCTATATATTGTCTAATTGATATATGCTAGGTACACGATAAAAAAACTCTGTACTAACAAACCGCGTTTTAGGAGACAATAAAACGGCGTTCCATGTATTAACTCAAAGAATTATTATCTGCATTGGCTTGGATATGTCCCCAGGGTCCAATGGTCGTGAGTTCAAAACACAAGGCAGCACAAATATTTTTATTTGTTTTCTTCTTGCACAGGTTGCACCCGCACAGTGAGGCACCACGCGGCCAAATATGCCAGACAGAAAAATGCAGGGGTATTTGTGTAAAAAAGATGTCGCCACGTGTCCAGTTCTGAGGTATTTGGACCAGTTTTGCACGGCAAGACAAGTTGCGGGACTATTATACCTCATTTTACAAGTAGTAGGACTAATTTGCACATGGTAGACAAGTTGTGGGACCGAAAGTGTATATACCTCTATAACTGATCGGTCACACAATGAGTGTCTTGCGGGTGTCCACAATGAGTGTCACCGAGCGGAGATCTGTTTCAGGAGTACACCATGCTGATGGTGTGGGTGCTAGAGAAATTGCTCAATGACACACCTTCCCCTCCGCATGCGCCTCCTCATGGAAATCTAATATAATCTCCCCTTACCATCTTCTCAAGGCCTGTGCTCGGGAGTTGGTTGACAACAATTTCTAATAAACTTGAAACTTAAATCTGAAATGAACTTTATATTGTTTTATCTAAAATAATCAAAATGATACTTTGTTTAACAATAGACGAGTTTATTTTTTTTGTAGATTATATTATTAGCATGACCACGCACTAGGTCCGTACCGTACGGTCATACTCACCCGCTGGAAAAGAGCCACCAAGGCTATACATGGCTCTTTTCGAGCGGGTGAAGGTATAGGATATTCCGACTCTAGGTGCAACCATTTGAAGTTAGTTGCGGATATGCTCGAGAATCAGGTTACATGAATTTATGAAAAATTAAAGTTAGACTCAAATTCTAATGGGGTATGCGCTTTATGCTGGACAATTTAGAATTAGTCGATGATGATAACAGCAAAAAAGTTTTTACTATGGCTTGCAGGTTATTCACATGCCCACCCACTATGTCACCTCTGTTGTAACGTGTGGAGGTTTCGAATATTCTGGACTCTCCGTGCAACCATTTTGAGATGGTTGTAATCTTCGGTGGATTGTCATGGCATTTTTAGTACTTCCTCCGTCCCAAAAATAGATGTCTTAGATTTTTCAGAATTTGGATAAATCTAGACACTATTTAGTATATAGTTTTATCCAAATTTTGACAAATCTAAGACATCTATTTTGGGACGGAGGGAGTATTTTTCTTTATCTAATAGACAAATACTTCGTAATAATGATGGTTGCATACATCAGATGTGGAGGTTTATCCCCCTTTTCGGAATAAAGACCCGTTCCTCGAGATATTTGTTCAGTGGTCCTAAGAGCGTGATTGTCTTCCGGTTTGAGCCCTAATAGATTGTCTTGCCGTTTTTGTCACACGTCCATTAATAAGCTAGTGACAGAAAAAAAAGTCTCCCGTCGCAGACTCAAAAGCGTACATTAATTATCGGAGCTAGATTCCATTTCAGAGATAGAAATGACATGAACATATGGTCCTTCCCCCCAACATGTCAATACACCTTTCACACACGTACGGCCAGCAGAGCAATTAGCAGGAATCACCCGTCGCACGTACATATCTCCTCCTGTTGGGGGCATCAATGCCAATGCTTGAGTTGAGCATCTCTGCATCTTAACGTTCGCTCATGTCGATAGCCATCGTGCATTGGCGTTCGCATGCGCCAGTATTTATATGCCCGGCGACTGCTTCGTGCATCTTCACCAGGCGGGCGGTTCCAACAGTTTTGATTCAACTGAACATGCTAAGCTTTTGGAGGAGGGGCACATTGTCGAACGCTCTGTCTGTAAGTATTTACAAAAAATTAACAGATAATGTATGAAATGTCATTAGTTAGTAGCTTATCGTTTCATTTGTGTTGATTTTTACTAGATCGTGGAGATGAATGTTCACATGGACTGTGAGGGCTGCGAGAGGCGAATAAGGAAGGCCATGTCCCGGCTGGAAGGCACGGCCAATTACGTTATTCCTAGTCTGATGAAAATTCGACGTGGAGACATACTGGTGTTTTTCACGGTATAGATTGTGCGTGGATGCAGGGGTGAGCACGGTGGAGATCGACATGGACATGCAGAAGGTGACGGTGACGGGGTACGTGGACCGGCGGAAGGTGCTCCGAGCGGCGCGGCGCACGGGGAGGGCGGCGGAGTTCTGGCCGTGGCCGTACGACGGCGAGTACTACCAGTTCGCGATCCAGTACCTGGAGGACAACACCTGCATGCCCACGCACAAGTACCACCTCCACGGCTACAACGATCCGGTGATCGGCTACTACCCTGGCCACGCCTTCACGCACGTCCTCGACGACCAGGCGCTCACGCTCTTCAACGACGACAACGTCCACGCCTGCACCGTAATGTGATGCTTATGATCAGATCAACCGAAATGTATTTATATTTACATATTAACTAGCAGTGGCCCGCGCAAATGTCCAGGCAACATTTTTAATATTTTGTTTGTCCTATAAATTTGATATAATGTATTGAAACATAATAAATTAGTGGGGTATTCTTAAGGCGTTCTTGTATGATTCAACAAATTTTCATATGTATTTTTGGGAACTGGATAACACAAATAACTACAAAAAATACACTTCGACATCACAACTTGTTTTCCAAAAGGGAGGCGGTGCTCCTAGCATCTGCATGAGATAATGCATGATATCTTAGACCATGCATTATATGTGCTTAAAGCGATTCAAAGGACTTTATGGACGTATATAATGAAGCATCATACCATGAAACCTGACAACAAGAGCGAATCAATAATTTGATTCGGCTCGTAGCGATAGAAAATTATTCTTCTCTGCCCAGCCCGTCCGAAGGCCGTCTAGCATAGCCCGTTCACATGGGATATGAAGGAAAAAAAACATTCTCTTCTATTTCCGCTGGCCCTATTTGGACAGTTTGGTGCGGTTCCTACATAGTAGCAAGTCGGCAACGGTTCTTTGCCTGACAAACTTTTTGGGTTGAATCAGGACATAGTGCATGGCCTCATATCGTGATACGTGAGTTAACTAATATATTTCATATTTCTTTTTATCTACTATCTAAATTTTCTCAGTTTACCCTCTTCGTATTGCCCAATCTCTTCAATACCCACTAGTGGAAACGAGGTCTTTGGTTAAGGTTGGAAATGGGCTTTAACACCGGTTCTTCTACGAACCGATGTTAAAGGGGATGCCCTTACCAGCGTGGCTCGTGCAGCAAAAAGGAGCACCCCCTTTAACACCGGTTCGTGCCACCACTGGTAGAAAAGGGCCCATGCGTTCCGGTTGGTAAGGGCCATTAGTCCCGGTTGCCCAACCGGGACGGGGCAATCGGGACTAAAGCTCTAACCATTAGTCCCGGTTGCCCCACCAACCGGGACAAATGGGGCACACGTGGCGGCATCAGAGCGCGAGGAGGGGTGGAGTATTAGTCCCGGTTCGTAACACGAACCGGGACTAATAACCTGCTGCTGCGGCAGAGATTTGGCCCATTTCTCTGCCGCGGCAGAGAATTTATTTTGGCACATTTTGTTGCCGCGGCAGCATTTTCGCCACTTTTTGTGCCGCGACAGAGAATTCATTTAGGTTGTTTTATTGTTTATTTAGTGTTTTGCACTTATCAATGAAGGAACCTTATATTACACAAGATCATCATGACAATATTACATTCAATACACGGATCGAGTTCATGCACTACATACAAAAGTTGCTATTCGATGCTACCGGCCAATTCCTTCAAAGTTGCTATTTTTACAATCCCTATTGTCTATACACAGCAGAATAGTATTCCCCTTTCGGGTCTAGGACTTCTGCATCCAAGAATCCCGCCAATTCCTCCTGAATTGCTCAAACGCGATCCTTTGGCAGAAGACCGTCCCGTAGACGTTTGATCTGATTTAAAAAAGGAGTCAGCCTATATGAATGAAACTAAACACAATTTGTTTGAAATTAAAAACTATAGAAATTGTTTACGTACGTGGAGTTGCTCTAAATTTCTGCCCTTCTCATCGCACGTCTGCCGGATGAACTCGCATACATAGTATCCACATAGATTGTTACCTGGTCCCTGCGTCAGGCACTTTACGAGAACATAGTTCAATCAAAATAATAATCAAGCATGATAATACTGTATCAAAACTAGAATCAAAGAGATGCGCGGATATAGCTAGTGGTGCTTACATCTAGTGGTTGAAATGTAAGCTCCTCTTTCCAAACACCCCTAGCCTTGTTGGTGAACCGTTTCCAAGCGCTGCCCGGCGAAGAAAACGAATAAAAGAAGTTATTAAGTACTTGATATCATAAAATTCACGAACGTTGCCGATATAGTATCGTAATGATTAGAATTACCGCTGGAGAAGTATCTGCATGTCCTTCCACGTCTTAAGGGGTTTATGTTTCGAGTCCATGACTAGTATACGCCCTATGTCAAGTTGAATGATTAACAGAATATAGTGGAAGCTGCAAATGCATAACTAATCAATTATATACTTAACATCGAGTAAGCGAAATAGAAAGTGTATACAAGACAATAACACTCACTCGAAGTTGTAAGGAAATAGTATTTCCCTTTTGGTTTCTTGAAACCTTAACGCGTGTACTATATTATCCTCCGTATCCTGGGGGCTTATTTTGAGATTAGCTTCATGAACCCAATATGGGTCAATGAAGCCAATGTCATAGATTTGTCCTCTGCTGCATTCAAGAATCTTCATTCTGCATATTACAGTATGATTATATACATGCAATAAACAAAATAATATAGCTGGAGACTAAATTAATTACAGAATTAGTACTTACAGACAATAGGCACTGATGATCGATTTGTCTAAGGCGTCTTGATTGAATAATTGAAATAGTTCATCAAATTCAATGGATATCATGTCATCCCTTTCTTTCCCATGATGCTTTTTTGTAACCCTCAGCACTATCCAGTTAGCCCCGGCCTTTGTGGCATGCAAGTACCAGTTATGCAATCTTCGCATTTTTGTTGGAAGATTGTTTACCTCCTCAGGTTTGACGAGAGGTTTGCCGTACTGGTATTTGTATGCTACTTCACTCAAGGGGAAGAACTCTAACTGGGATAAGTACTGGGCAATACTCATACCTTGAGCAGCGGCAGCTTCTCCGTATTGTGCAACTACCTCTGGATCATACTGCTCTTCGGCCCCATATTTGCTCGACCCCACATTGGTTTGAGAAATCACCTTGAGAGGGGCGCAAGTCTGTTTTGCTTGTTCTCCGAGCTGGGCAACAGATTTCCCGCTTGCATCAGTACTGCTCTTCGAGGCTTTTTGTGCCGCATGTGACTTGAGAATAGAACGTTCATAGTCTGATGACAGCTTTGGCTCGGGTTGATGAAGATTCTTTAGCATTTTCAACACTTTGGCTTTTTCTTCTTTGGTGCTGGGGAACTCTGGCTCTTTCGGCCGCCTCAGCTTAGCCAAAAACGCTGTCGTTTCCGCATCAACGATCGCCGCAGTCTCCTCTTCAGTACAGTCATAAGCTCTCTTGGGAGGAACCGTTGGTACTTTTGGAAGAGGCTCTTGTTTACGTTTCGGCGATCGCTTACGACGCACAGTAGCGGTACGCTTACGCTTTTTATCCTGAGGCGCCGGCGATGGCTCCCGCGGCGATGGCTGCACCGGAGATTGGTGAGGCGACGGAGCCGGGTGAGGCGACGAAGACGGCTGCCGCGGCGGCGACGACCTCGCTGGAGACGGGTGAGGCGGCGGCGAAGATGGCCTTGGCGTGTGATTTCGAAGCACGATACAATCCTTCAGCCATAGAATGGTGACGTTTTTTGCGTCACCCAGCACAGTCACATCCCCTTCACCAGCAGGGTAGTGAAGATCCAAAACCTCAAAGGTGGGCATGATTTCATCCACGCCGACAACAGCGTAGCCCTCTGGAACCGGACGACAGTGGTAAGTTGGTGTGGGTCCAATTGGTAAGGCATAGCCGACCGCCACCTTCATTGATATGTTCACAACTTTGACATGTAGCTCGCAGTGTGTCATCTCTGTGATATCATCCACTGGGTAGCCAACAGGAGCCATCGTCGGTGCATCATCGGCATCACCATTGTCATCACCCGGGACCTCGGTAGAAGCCACACTGCTTTTTTGATTATTCGATAGTCCGGTAGCATCGAATGCAGTGTGCTGCTGAGATGGGCCGGTAGTACTTTGCTCTTTAAGTGTGTTAATTTCATCTTGTTGTTGCTTTAATCGTTCTTCAATTAAACGCATTCGCTCTTTCTGACTTTCTCCTTCAACTGCCGCCCTGTCCTTACTCCTCTGACGGCTTCTATCAGGATATTTCTTCCTCTCTTTGGGAAACCCAGTCCTCCATGATTGGGAGCCTATTGTGCCTCGTGTTCGTCCATCATGTTCCTTATTTCCAAGGGAGAGTGTGAGCTCATCATTCTCTCTATCGGGAATGAAGTCCCCATCTTTAACAGCCTTTACTACTTTTCTCATCCTCTCGATTGGCAAGGGGTCTTCTTTATGTCGTATGTTATATATACACCTCCCTTCCGAGTCCAACGTGCCCCCATGCCTGTAAAACCAATTCCTTGCACGTTCTACCCAATCGTCTGTCTCTGGGGTGATCTTTTTATCACGCAGTTCCTGCTCAAGTTTCTCCCACTTAGGAATGCCAACCCTGTAGCCACCTTGCCCCATAGTATGGTGATACTTCTTATTAGCAGCATTCAGCTTATTCGTTTCAGACATTTTCTTAGCTTTTTCTGATTTCTTGTATTCCACAAACTCATCCCAGAATGGTTTTATCTTCTCAAACTGAATATTCTTGAAATCGGGAGTCTTCTTTTTCACGACATAGTCAAGGTGCAATCTTTTCTTCCAGTTGGTGAAACACCGGGCCATCTTCTTCAAAGCCCACTCCCTGACCTTAGCCTCCATGGCTCTCCCATGTTGTAAGGCGTCCTCAACTGGATCCTCCGCATTTGTATCCAGCTCTATCTTCGGTAGTTTGAAATTAACCATGAGCCTCTTCCACAGTAAATCTTTGGCGTGGTTAGGGACAAATAAACATGTTCCCTCTTCATTCGCATTAGCAGGCCTATTCCAATTTCTAATGGTGATCGGGATTAAGTCCCTAACGATTACTCTGCATTGTGCCACAAATTTGGTTGCGACAACTTCGAGAGGTGTCGGTCTGCCGTCTTCAGCGACATCTTCGATCCTGAACCTCTCATGGTCTTGCAACTTTTTGGTTGGGCCTCATCTGCTCTTTTCAGTAGATTCCTTCGATCCGGAGGGCTAAAAGAAGAAAGATCATTGTTACTATTTCTATATAGATAGCAGATGATTAATTAATGAATTGATTTATATTACATGCACCTCGCCGGAGCGGTCGTCTTCTCGATTACACAAGGCATCGCCTTCTCCCTCGCGGAAGGCAACACCTTCAACCTCAAACAAGTTGTCTACTCCGGTAAAAAGAGGATCACCCTCACCGGAGTTGTTCAGAAACGTTGATACGTCTAAATTATCTTCCCCACGGATCACACCTTGGATCAACTCTTCCTTTTCTTCGTCTCTGACGTGTGGGTCCATATTTTCTGCATAGGTGGAAAAACGAATAAGTCAAAGCGGCTAAAGGATAAAGTTAAGTACGGTGTTGATAGATATAAACCCTAATTCAGAGAAACCCTAATATATACATACACAATAATAAAAATGAAGATAAAGGGAAACCGTGTAGTAGATAGGCACATCGTCGAACCCACATGCACCTAAGTTGCTTGAAAATGTGAATCGGGTCTGGGGCTACCCACAGTGACTGACCAGTGGGGCCGAAGACCAATAATACCAAACTAATTAATAAACCTAATAATACCTAACTAATAATAAACCTAATAATCCAAACACCAAAAATAAAGGGAAACAATCAACACATGGCATCGATGCAATGCTCAAGCAAGTATGATGATATGACAAGTTAATTTGCATTGGAATGTAACCCTAGGAAATGCTCGACGATTTAATCGGGGTTCCGAGGGGTGAAAACCCTAACTCGGAGAAACTCCGGAACACATGAGAGGGGTGGATTTGTTCTTCTAATTAAACTTGTAATTTAAGTTGTTGAACAATGCATGATTATAGCTTAGATAGCTAGGTTTCATTTTTTTGAACATTTTGATATATTATTCATATTTTTATGACTTATAGATTAAAAGTTATTGAATTTATAAGATTATAATTATTTCTGAAATTATTAAAAGATGGTTAAACTTTTTACACCGCAGGCATACCTACCCACAGTGACTGACAGAGGGGCCCGGAGCCACCTCAGCAGCCACACAAGCAAAAGTGGTTCAGGGGGGCATTTTTCACTCGGGCTGGGGCTAGCCAGAGATGCTGACCTGTGGGCCAGAGGCCACATAGGAAAGCCATGCAGGCAAAGTGGCTCCTTGGCTGGGTCGCGCTGATGCACGGGTGACGTCACGCCGGCGGTGGCTTGCAGGACGGTGATGGGGAACGGCGTTAGGGGGCGATCTAGGGCACGTGCGTGCGCGCGTTAGAGAGAGGAGGTTGAGGCGAGCCAAAGAGTAGCGGCGCCGTCTCCAAAAGGTCACCGGAGAGAGAGCACGACGACGGTGAGCGGCGGTGGTGGCAGGTGGTCGACGGGGAGGATGAACCAGAGCGAGAGGAGGCGAGAGAGAGGGTCCACGAGGACCAGCAGCTCACCAGGTGTGCGGTGGTGGTGTCGGGGAGGCGAGGCGAGGTCGGGAGCCGATGAATCGACGGCGGCGATCGTCGGGCTCGAGGGTCGTTGGCGACGATTGGGAGCAAGCGGGGCCGATTCCTTCGGGGAGAAGCCTCGGGGCGACGAGGCGAAGCTTCCTGCACGCTTGGCTGGGCGAGGGGCGGCCGGTAGGGCGTGCACGGCGGCGGGGCAGCCTGACGGCGTCGTGCGCGAGAAGAGAAGTGGAGGGGAGATGGGGAAGAAGAAGAGGAGGGGCACCTAGTTATAACCAAAGGACCTTTTGTCCCGGTTGGTGACTCCAACCGGGACGTATAGTCCCGGTTGGAGCCACCAACCGGGACGTATAGTTCAATTTTTTTTATTAGCCTAAGGGGCGCGTGCAGGGGTCTTTAGTCCCGGTTGGTGGCTCCAACGGGACATATTCCCCTGTTTTCAAAAAAATTCAGGTATTTTCTCTCTGTTCCCGCCTTATTTTTTATTTTGGGGTTTAAATTTGTATTGTTTTTTAAATGATAATTAATTTGGAATTTAGAAAAACTTTAAACATAAAAAGTGTTTGGATTTGAATAAATAATTCAAAACCATTTTCTGTTTTAAAAAATAATTAATGTAACCATTTAAAATATGAACCATTTACAATTAAAAATGAATTAACTTCTTTTTTTAATATCAATTTGGAATTTAGAAAAACTTTAAACATAAGAAGTGTATGGATTTGAATAAATAATTCAAAAACATATTCTATTTTTAAAAAATAATTAATGTAACCTTTTAAAATGAATTAACTTATATTTTTGAATATTAATTTGGAATTTAGAAAAATTTTAAACATAAAAAGTGTTTGGATTTAAATAAATAATTCAAAACCATTTTATGTTTTAAAAAATAATTAATGTAACCATTTAAAATATGAACCATTTACAATTAAAAATGAATTAACTTATATTTTTTAATATCAATTTGGAATTTAGAAAAACTTTAAACATAAGAAGTGTATGGATTTGAATAAATAATCCAAAACCATTTTCTATTTCTAAAAAATAATTAATGTAACCTTTTAAAATGAATTAACTTATATTTTTGAATATTAATTTGGAATTTAGAAAAACTTTAAACATAAGAAGTGTATGGATTTGAATAAATAATCCAAAACCATTTTCTATTTCTAAAAAATAATTAATGTAACCTTTTAAAATGAATTAACTTATATTTTTGAATATTAATTTGGAATTTAGAAAAACTTTAAACATAAGAAGTGTATGGATTTGAATAAATAATCCAAAACCATTTTCTATTTTTTTCGAAACATGATCAATATACCAAGTCTGGTATTTTTCCTTTCAACTATGTAACAAAATATGACACCAAGCAAAGGATTTTCATTGTTCGGAATTTTTTTGAATTTATTATGCCCGTTTTGAATTATCTGAATTTCTAACTATGGTCGAACCGGTGTGCATGAAGATAGGGGACGATCATCGTTAGAACTTGCATTGGATCTCTGAAGAAACCACATATTGCGAGTCTAAAAATGATTTTTTCAAAAAATCACGGGCGATAGATCATGTACCTGTAGTACAAACCGGACCCACTTCCTACCGATTCGGCAGACATTTGTCCTTTTTATCCGGGATGGACGAAAAGGTTTGAGATGTACCGGTTGGGAGATAGTCCATGTAAGGTGGTCTAGTATTTTAGGAAAATGGGACGCTAGCATTGTGAAACGGCATTTTGGTGGTTACTTCACAAAACGACCCGTTTTTTGCGCTCGGAAAATGGAAAAGGGTTTTTCCGTGCGACAAAAAGGAAAGCTTTCTCCTGCAACATTGTTCTCCATACCAATGTCCACACACATGCATAATATGGGCACAACATCACAAACTATGCCGTGATTCAGCATATAACATCGGTCATTTGGACCGAAAGCCATGAAACCTCGAACATGATAGGTCATTTTGTGAAGGTTTTTTCGAAACATGATCAATATACCAAGTCTGGTATTTTTCCTTTCAACTATGTAACAAAATATGACACCAAGCGAAGGATTTTCATTGTTCGGATTTTTTTGAATTTATTATGCCCGTTTTGAATTATCTGAATTTCTAACTATGGTTGAACCGGTGTGCATGAAGATAGGGGACGAGCATCGTTAGAACTTGCATTGGATCTCTGAAGAAACCACATATTGCGAGTCTAAAAATGATTTTTTCAAAAAATCACGGGCGATAGATCATGTACCTGTAGTACAAATCGGACCCACTTCCTACCGATTCGGCAGATATTTGTCCTTTTTACCCGGGATGGACGAAAAGGTTTGAGATGTACCGGTTGGGAGATAGTCCATGTAAGGTGGTCTAGTATTTTAGGAAAATGGGACGGTAGCATTGTGAAACGGCATTTTGGTGGTTACTTCACAAAACGACCCGTTTTTTGCGCTCGGAAAATGGAAAAGGGCTTTTCCGTGCGACAAAAAGGAAAACTTCCTCCTGCAACATTGTTCTCCATACCAATGTCCACACACATGCATAATATGGGCACAACATCACAAACTATGCCGTGATTCAGCACATAACATCGGTCATTTGGACCGAAAGCCATGAAACCTCGAACATGATAGGTCATTTTGTGAAGGTTTTTTCGAAACATGATCAATATACCAAGTCTGGTATTTTTCCTTTCAACTATGTAACAAAATATGACACCAAGCGAAGGATTTTCATTGTTCGGATTTTTTTTGAATTTATTATGCCCGTTTTGAATTATCTGAATTTCTAACTATGGTTGAACCGGTGTGCATGAAGATAGGGGACGAGCATCGTTAGAACTTGAATTGGATCTCTGAATAAACCACATATTGCGAGTCTAAAAATGATTTTTTAAAAAAATCACGGGCGATAGATCATGTACCTGTAGTACAAACCGGACCCACTTCCTGCCGATTCGGCAGACATTTGTCCTTTTTACCCGGGATGGACGAAAAGGTTTGAGATGTATCGGTTGGGAGATAGTCCATGTAAGGTGGTCTAGTATTTTAGGAAAATGGGACGGTAGCATTGTGAAACGGCATTTTGGTGGTTACTTCACAAAACGACCCGTTTTTTGCGCTCGGAAAATGGAAAAGGGCTTTTCCGTGCGAAAAAAAGGAAAACTTCCTCCTGCAACATTGTTCTCCATACCAATGTCCACACACATGCATAATATGGGCACAACATCACAAACTATGCCGTGATTCAGCACATAACATCGGTCATTTGGACCGAAAAAGCCATGAAACCTCGAACATGATAGGTCATTTTGTGACGGTTTTTTCGAAACATGATCATTGCTCGGCACACATTTAGTCCCGGATGTAGTCACAAACCGGGACTAAAAATATTTTCCGCCATTTCTGACCTCTTCCCGCCAAGTTTTCCCGCCCTTTCCTTTCTACTATAGCTTTTAGTCCCGGATGTAGTCACTAACCGGGACTAAAGATATTTCCCGCCATTTCCCAAAGCTTCACGCCAAGTTTTCCCGCCCTTTCCCTCTATATTTAGGGTGATCGTGTCATGGCTATCCACACATCCACACCTTCCTCTCTTAGAACAATGGACAACGCCTACTGGGCCATTCTGACCCTCGAAGAGACCGAGGCGCTGTGCGCCTCCAACTACCCTTGTCCGCCGGGCTACCGGCCGCCCGCCGGCTGGATGCTGAGCGCTGGAGGGGTTCCTTTCCCTCCTGTCCCTCAAGGTTCCGCACGCCAGGCGGCCATCACAAACCACTTCTACCACGAGCTCACGCCGGAGCAGCGGATGGATCCCCAGTGGGATCCCGACAACTACGACACCTGGAATGCCTTCTTCGCTAATAGGCGGGAAAGGGAGCTGGCCAGCTACGAGGGTGATGGCCCGCCACCGGTGAACCACAACGAAGCCGGCCGTCGTCTGTGGTGGGCGAACCGTACTATCATCAAAGTGATGCGCTACATCACCGGGGGAGACCATCCTCGCCTACGGTGCCCACGAGTCCACCCGCCACAGGCCCCACACTGTCCCGGCGGTAGCGGCATCGTCTTCCAAGAGACCCCTCTCCCACCCGCCGTGAATACGAGGCTGGAATGGCCCCTGGTATATGCCATGGATGGGCTGAGGATCCCCGGAGTGGCAGGTGACGATGACGATGATGATGACGACGACGATGAAGACCCTGAAGCTGCGTACTATAGGACTAGGCATGATTGTGACTAAAGGGGGCGGCTTTAGTCCTGAGTGTTAGCTAGTCCCGGTTTGTCCCGGTTTTTAATATTAATAAATGTCTTAAGTGTTACCTAATAAATAGAGGGAAATTCCTATATAAAGAGAGGGTTCATATTTAGTCCCGGTTGGAGAAACCAACCGCGACTGAAGGGATTGCGGCAGAGTGGGCCAGGCAACACTAATAATAGGGGTGAGTGTCGACATTATGTCGTGCGGCTTGTACCTTGTCCCGGATGGTGTCACCAACCGGGACTAAAGATGAACCTTTAGTCCCGGTTGGAGACACCAACCGGGACTAAAGATGAGTCAGCACTAATAATAGGGGTGAGTGTCGACATTATGTCGTGAGTGTCGACATTATGCCGAGCTGCTTGTACTATAAATATGCATCCTTGTGAGTCCAGTCCTCCAGCCAGTTTGAGGCATCTCCAAGATGGTTTTAGAGAGCAGGGACACCACTACGGCCAGTTTCAGGGAGATGCCGACGGAGCCCAGTCCTCCGGCATCTCCGAGAAATTGGTCATAGAGGCACTCCCTAATATGTGAAATTAGTTAGCTCCGAGGCGTATTGATCTACTTAGTGAAGTTACAAGCTGCAAGATGGTTTTCGAGAGAAGGGACACCACTGCGGCCAGTTTCAGGGAGATGCCGACGGAGCCCAGTCCTCCGGCATCTCCGAGAAACTGGTCATAGAGGCACTCCCTAATATGTGAAATTAGTTAGCTCCGAGGCGTATTGATCTAGTTAGTGAAGTTACAAGCTGCAAGATGGTTTTCGAGAGAAGGGACACCACTGCGGCCAGTTTCAGGGAGATGCCGACGGAGCCCAGTCCTCCGGCATCTCCGAGAAACTGGTCATAGAGGCACTCCCTAATATGTGAAATTAGTTAGCTCCGAGGCGTATTGATCTACTTAGTGAAGTTACAAGCTGCAAGATGGTTTTCGAGAGCAGGGACACCACTGCGGCCAGTTTCAGGGAGATGCCGACGGAGCCCAGTCCTCCGGCATCTCCGAGAAACTGGTCATAGAGGCACTCCCGGTCCAGCCACAAAACGGGACTAACACTCAAGACATTTATTAATATTAAAAACTGAGACTACAAAACTGGGACTAAAGGCCACAAACCGCGAAAGATATCCTTCGGTCAAGCCACAAACCGCGAAAGACATGAACTAGAGTTACATAATATGAGCATGAACTTCTTGGCATATGTCATTCCTTATGACCGCTTCAGACGTAACCATGGAGCATCTTCTTTACTTAACGGAATGCTTGGGTCAGTTTTCACTGTGAAGGGCGGAATTTCATCAAACTTATTATAATCTTCTGACATGTCTGTCTTGTCCTCGATTCCCACGATGTTTCTTTTCCCTGAAAGAACTATGTGACGCTTTGGCTCATCATATGATGTATTAGTTTGCATTTTTTTTCTTTTTTTCGGTCTGGAGGACATGTCCTTCACATAGAAAACCTGAGACACATCATTGTCTAGGACGAATGGTTCATCTCTATAACCAAGATTGTTGAGATCCACTGTTGTCATTCCGTACAACTGGTCTATCTTTACCCCTTCCCCATTCAGGTTGACCCATTTGCAGCGAAACAAAGGGACCTTAAAAGAGACTCCATAGTCTAGTTCCCATATCTCCTCTATGTAACCATAATATGTGTCCTTTTGTCCATTCTCGTCTATTGCATCAAAGCGGACACCACTATTTTGGTTGGTGCTCTTTTTATCTTGGGCGATCGTGTAGAATGTATTCCCATTTATTTCGTACCCTTGGAAATTCAATACAGTAGAAGATGGTGACGCGGCCAACAAGTATAGCTGATCTCCAACAGTGGTGTCATTCAAGAGATGTGTCCGCATCCAACCACCGAAAGACTTCATGTGTTCATTTGTAATCCATGATTCAGGCTTCCCCGGGTTTTTGGAGCGTACAATATTCTTGTGTTCCTCGATATACGGAGCTGCCAAGGTGGAATTATGTAGAACTGTGTAGTGTGCTTTAGTGAAAGAATCCCCGTCCCTACATATCATTGCTTTCTTTCCCAGCGTGCCTTTTCCACTTAGTCTTCCCTCATGCCACGAGTCAGAAACACCAATCGGCTTAAGGTCAGGAATAAAGTCAACACAAAACTCAATGACCTCCTCTGTTCCATATCCCTTGGAGATGCTTCCTTCTGGTCTAGCACGGTTATGAACATATTTCTTTAAGACTCCCATGAACCTCTCAAAGGGGAACATATTGTGCAGAAATACCGGACCGAGAATGGCAATCTCTTCCACTAGATGAACCAGGAGATGCGTCATAATATTGAAGAAGGATGGTGGGAACACCAATTCAAAACTAACAAGACATTGTACCACATCCTTCTGTAACCTTGGCAGAATATCTGGATTGATTACCTTCTGAGATATTGCATTGAGGCATGCACACAGCTTCACAATGGGTACTCGAACATTTTCCGGTAGAAGCCCCCTCAATGCAATCGGAAGCAACTGCGTCATAATCACGTGACAGTCATGAGACTTCAGGTTTTGGAACTTTTTCTCTGCCATATTTATTATCCCCTTTATATTAGATGAGAAGCCCGACGGCACCTTGATACTGTAAAGGACTTCAAAAAAGATTTCCTTCTCTGCTTTGGTAAGAGCATAGCTGGCACGACTTAAGTGACGCCCTTTATCCGTCTTGTTATCTGTATGCATGTTCTTTGGGTCTTTCATAATTTGTTGGTCCTCCCGTGCTTCAGGTGTATCTTTTGTCTTCCCATACACGCCTAGGAATCCTAGCAGGTTCACGCAGAGATTCTTCGTCACGTGCATCACGTCGATTGAAGAGCGGACACGCAGGACTTTCCAATATGGCAGCTCCCAAAATATAGATTTCTTCTTCCACATGGGTGCGTGTCCTGTAGCGACGTCGTTCGAAACTGATTGACCGCCGGGACCCTTTCCAAAGATTACTTCTATGTCCTTGACCATACCAAATACATCATCACCAGCAGGGAGTTCAGGCTTCTTCCGGTGATCTGCCTCACCTTTGAAATGCTTGCCTTTCTTTCTTACGGGATGATTGGTCAGAAGAAATCGTCGATTCGCCAGGTACACAACCTTCTTGCATTTATGCAAATATGTACCTTCGGTCTTATCTAAACAGTGGGTGCATGCCTTATATCCTTTGTTTGTCTGTCTTGAAAGGTTACTAAGAGCAGGCCAGTCATTGATGGTTACGAATAACAACCCTCGTAGATTAAATGGCTCCTGTTTGTTCTCATCCCACGCACGTACACCTGGTTTGCCCCACAACTGTAAGAGTTCTTCAACTAATGGCCTAAGGTACACATCAATGTCGTTGCCCGGTTGCTTCGGGCCTTGGATGAGCACTGGCATCATAATGAACTTACGCTTCATGCACAACCAAGGAGGCAGGTTGTAGATACATAGAGTCACGGGCCAGGTGCTGTGACTGCAGCTCTGCTCCCCAAAAGGATTCATGCCATCCGTACTTAGACCAAACCATAAGTTCCTTGCGTCACCTACAAAGTCTAGGAAGTCTCTCTCGATTTTTCTCCACTGTGACCCATCAGCAGGGTGTCTCAACTTCCCGTCTTTCTTACGGTCTTCTTTGTGCCATCGCAACAACCTGGCATGCTCTTTGTTTCTGAACATGCGTTTCAACCTTGGTATTATAGGAGCATACCACATAACCTTAGCAGGAACCCTCTTCCGGAGAGGCTCTCCCTCAACATCACCAGGGTCATCTAGTCTGATCTTATACCGCAACGCGTTGCATACCGGGCATTTATCTAAATTCTCATACTCCTTACCGCGGTAGAGGATGCAGTCATTAATGCATGCATGTATCTTTTGCACATCTAATCCCAGAGGACAGAGAGTCTTCTTTGCTTCGTAGGTACTCTCGGGAAGTTCGTTATGTTTTGGAAACTTCGGCTTCATTATTTTCAGCATCTTTTCAAATGAGGAGTCAGTTAGACCACACTCTGCCTTCCATCGCAACAATTCCAGTGTGGTACCAAGCTTTGTGCTGCCATCTTCACAATTTGGGTACAACAATTTCTTGTGATCTTCTAACATGCCCTCTAACTTCAACTTCTCATTTTCTGTTTCACAGTCTCGCTTTGCATCAAAAATGACCCTACCAAGTTCATCAGCCAGCTCATCTGATGCCCGTTCTTCACCTCTTTCCTCTCCATTGTCTTCCATTGCAGTATCACTGTATTCAGGAAACATATGATGATAGTTGTTATCATCATCTTCTTCTTCACCATCTTCCATCATAACCCCCCTTTCCCCGTGCTTGGTCCAGCAATTATAGTTGGGCATGAAACCTTTCATAATCAGGTGGCCGCGAATGATTTTCGAGGAAGAGTACTCCTTGTTGTTCCGACATTGAACACATGGACAACGTATAAATCTATTCTCTTTGTTTGTCGTAGCCACATCGATAAATTTATCCACGCCTTTGATATACCCGGCTACGCGCCGGTCACCGTACATCCATTCCCGACCGTTCATCTGCATCATATAAGTAAGTTTATCAAAAAACAGGACATCACAAATAGTGAAATAACCAATTCACACCGACACATGAATTGTATCAATGACCTAGAAAAGATAAGATTGCTAACCTCGATCGAGGAAAATAAAGAGGAGAAAGCTCAAGTGCGTCTCGGACACCTTCTATATTTTTGTTCTATGAGAAATTCAACGGAATTATTCACTCAAACATTTCATCAAACACCTTCAATGCATGCATGAAAAAAAACTAGCACACACCCCCTCACACCTTCCACCATTCGAAAAAACAGAGTGGAGGCAGAGGGGGCTGGGGCGTTGCATTTATAGAGGGCAGGGGTCTTTAGTCCCGATTGGAGCCAGCAACCGGGACTAAAGGTACGTGCCACGCCACGTGGCTGTGGCCAAACCTTTAGTCCCGGTTGGTGGCTCCAACCGGGAAGCATGCCCCCTTACCAACCGGGACGCATGCCCCCTGGCCCCGTGCCCGCTCCAACCGGGACGCGTGCCAGCATTAGTCCCGGTTGGTGGCGCAACCAAGACTAATGCTCCGAGGGGTCGCGAACGGATAGCCCTTTTTCCTCTAGTGCACGAACCGGTGTTAAAGGCCCTGCACCAGTGGCCCGCGCAGAACCCCCCTCCCCTTTAACACCGGTTCGTGGCTTGAACCGTTGTTAAAGAGGGGGGCTATATAACACACCGCAGCCCACACCCCTCTCTTCCATTATTTCACTCTCTCATTTTGGAGCCTAGCAAGAGGGTGAGAGGTGTGCTAGTTTGTGTTTTTTTCCTATGCACAAGAGGTGTTCGGTGAAATGCCCGAGAGCTCGAAATAAGTTGTCTCGTTGCTCTTTCCTTCTCGGTCGAGGTCGGAAACTTTATCCTTTCATGTATCATTGATGTACTATATATAAATGGTCATCTCCCTATTAATTTTTGATATACTATATATTAATGCAGATGAACCGGCAATGGATGTACGGTGACCGACGCACTTCTGAGTACATTACGGGCCTCCAAAATTTCATCGTTGTGGCTAATGCAAACCATGGTCACAATGGTTTTATGTGTTGTCCGTGTGTTCACTGTCAGAATAAGAAAGACTACTCAAATATCAGAACCATTCACGCCCACCTGCTTCAATCCGGTTTCATGCCCAGCTATAATTGTTGGACCAAGCACGGAGAAAAAGGGGTTGTGATGGAAGACGACAAAGAAGAAGAGGATGATGACAACTATCATAATATGTATCCTGAATATGATGATACTGCAATGGGGGTAGATAATGAAGATCAAGAGGCAGCAGATGGGCCCGCTGATGACGATCTTGGTCAGGCCATTACTGATGCAAAGGAAGAATATGAAACTGAAAAGGAGAAGGAGAAGCTGGAGCCGATGTTAAAGGATCACAAAACATTGTTGTACCCAACTTGCGAAGATGGCCACAAAAAGCTAGGTACCACACTGGATTTGCTGCAATGGAAGGCAGAGAACTGTGTGACTGCCAGCGCATTTTCAAAGTTGTTGGTAAAAATGAAAAATCTGCTTCCAAGAAATAATGAGTTGCCTGACAGTACATACCAAGCAAAAAAGGTTGTCTGCCCTCTAGGATTAGACGTGCAGAAGATACATGCCTGCATTAATGACTGCATCCTCTACCGCGGTGAGAAGTACGAGAATTTGGATGCATGCCCGGTATACACTACACTGCGGTATAAGATCAGACGAGACGATCCTTGCGATGTTGAGGGCGAGGCCCCTAGGAAGAAGGTTCCTGCCAAGGTTATGTGGTATGCTCCTATAATACCACGGTTAAAATGTCTCTTCAGAAATAAAGAACATGCCAAGTTGTTGTGATGGCACATGGAAGACCGTAAGAATGACGCGATGTTGAGACACCCCGCTGATGGGTCACAATGGAGAAAAGTCGAGCGAGAGTACCCGGACTTCGCACATGACGCAAGGAACTTAAGGTTTGGTCTAAGTACAGATGGCATGAATCCTTTTGGTGAGCAGAGCTGCAGTCACAACACCTGGCCTGTGACTCTATGTATCTATAACCTTCCTCCTTGGTTGTGCATGAAGAGGAAGTTCATTATGATGCCAGTGCTCATCCAAGGCCTGAGGCAACCCGGCAACGACATTGATGTGTACGTAAGGCCATTAGTTGAAGAACTTTTACAGTTATGGGCCAAACCAGGTGTACGTATGTGGGATGAGCACAAAGGGGAGCATTTGACCTACGAGCGTTGCTTTTCATAACCATCAATGATTGACCTGCTCTTAGTAACATTTCAGGGCAGACAAACAAGGGATACAATGCATGCACACACTGTTTATATGAGACTGAAAGTGTATATTTGGAGAAATGTAAGAAGGTTGTGTACCTAGCGTATCGTCGATTTCTTCCGAACCTGCATCCAGTAAGAAAGAAAGGCAAGCATTTCAAACGTCTGGCAGAACCCCAGAGGAAGCCTGTCCTCCGTACCGATGAGGAGGTATTTGGTATGGTCAAGGACCTAGAAGTAATCTTTGGAAAAGGTCCTGGCAGTCTATCTGTTCCGAATGACGATGCCGGACACGCGCCCATGTGGAAGAAGCAATATATATTTTGGTACCTACCCTATTGGAAAGTCTTAGAGGTCCGCTCTTCAATCGACGTGATGCACGTGACGAAGAATGTTTGCGTGAACCTGCTAGGCTTCCTAGGAGTGTATGGGAAGACAAAAGATACACCGGAAGCACGGCAGGACCAACAACACATGAAAGACCCTGAAGAGCCTATGCATCCTGAGAACAAGAAGGGTAAACGATGCCACTTAACTCCTTCCAGCTACGCTCTTACCAAAGCAGAGAAGGAAATCTTTTTTCAATGCCTGAGCAGTATCAAGGTCCCGTCTGGATTCTCGTCGAATATAAAGGGAATAATAAATATGGCAGAGAAAAAATTCCAAAACCTGAAGTCTCATGACTTCCACGTGATTATGACACAATTTATTCCGATTGCATTGAGGGGGCTTCTACCTAAAAATGTTCGAGTACCCATTGTGAAGCTATGTGCATTCCTCAATGCAATATCTCAGAAGGTAATCGATCCAGAAAGCCTACCAGGGTTACAGACAGATGTGGCCCAATGTCTTATCATCTTTGAGTTGGTGTTCCCACCATCCTTCTTCAATATTATGACAAATCTCCTGGTTCACCTAGTAGAAGAGATTGCCATTCTCAGTCCTGCATTTCTACACAATATGTTCCCCTTTGAGAGGTACATGGGAGTCTTAAAGAAATATGTTCATAACCGTGCTAGGCCAGAAGGAAGCATCTCCAAGGGCTATGTAACAGAGGAGGTCATTGAGTTCTGTGTTGATTTTATTCCTGACCTTAAGGCGATTGGTGTTCCAGAATCACGACATGAGGGGAGACTGCGTGGAAAAGGCACCCTAGGATGTAAAACAATGATATGTAGGGACGGGCATTCTCTCAATCAAGCACACTACACGGTTTTACAAAGATCTATCTTGGTTGCCCGTATATCAATGAACACAAGAATTTAATACGCCTCAAACACCCGAGGCAGTCTAATGAATGGATTATAAGTGAACACATCGCGAGTTTTGGCGGCTGGCTGCAAAGACTTCTCACGAATAACACCAGTGTTGGGGATCAGCTGTACTTGTTGGCCAGGACACCATCTTCGACTGCATGTACTTTCCAAGGGTACGAGATAAATGGGAATACATTTTACATGATAGGCCAAGATAAAAAGAGCACCAACCAAAACAATGGTGTACGCTTCGATGCAGCAGAAGACAATGGACAAAAGACCACGTATTATGGGTTCATAGAGGAGATATGGGAACTTGACTATGGACCTAATTTTAAGGTCCCCTTGTTTCGATGCAAATGGGTCAAGTTAACAGGAGGAGGGGTTGAGGTAGACAAGAAGTACGGAATGACAACAGTGGATCTCAACAATCTTATGAAGGTAGACAAGAACTTAGACGAACCATTCGTCTTAGCCAATGATGTGGCTCAGGTTTTCTATGTGAAGGACATGTCTACCAAACCGAAAAAAATAAAAAAATAAGCAAACAGATACATCACACGATGAGCCAAAGCGTCACATAGTTCTTTCAGGGAAAAGAAACATCGTGGGAGTGGAGGACAAGACAGATATGTCAGAAGATTATAATAAGTTTGATGAAATTCCGCCCTTCAGAGTGAAGACTGACCCAACCATCCTGTTAAACGGTGTTGATACTCCATGGTTACGGCCGAAGGCGATCATAAGACTGACTATATGTATTAATTGAGCCATTTTTGGCACACATATGTATCTCAACATGGAAATCAATGTCATATTTCTTCTGTTAACAGTATATGTATTAAATGAGCCATTTTTCTTCCTGCCATTTTTCTTCCCGCCAGTTTTTCCCGCCATTTCTTCCCGCCAGTTCTTCCCTCCAGTTATCTTCCTGCCATTTCTCACTATATATATATGTAGGGTTGGCCTCCATTGTCATTGCACATCTCTAGACTCATATCTGCAACCTCATCACTCTTTCCCATGGCTTCCATCGTAGCACTAACCCCCAGGGAGGCTGAGGCGCTTTGCGCCTCGAACTACCCCTGCCCGTCGGGCTACTGTGTCCCCGTCGGCTGGATGCTGAGCGCCGGGGGCATGCCGGTTCCTCCTGTCCCTCTAGGTGTGGCGCGCCGGATGGCCATCACAAACCACTACTACTTCGAGCTCACGCCGGAGCAGCGGAGGAATCCCAGAGGGCATCCTGACTATTTCCCTACTTAGGAAGCTTTCTTCGGGGATCGGCGTGAGAGGGCGCTCGCCAGGCACGAGGAGGACGACCCACCTCCTCCGAACTTCAACGAGGCCGGCCGCGCGGTCGGACTCTCCAGAGCGTCATGGCCTACGACACTGTCGCCGACTTTAACCCCCGTCTGCGCTACCCTCAAGTCCAGCCCACGCGTACTCAACCTTCAAGGTTCAATTACGGCGACCCCGACGACGACAACGACGACGGCCGCGGCGAGTACGACGACTACAGTGGCGAGAATTACAGGTGTAGGCAGGAGCATGACTGAATCACTCCAACATTGCAAAACAAGTCCAGCCAGGAACCGGTGTTAAAGGGGGGCGCATTTATTTCGTTTCACGCGCACCCCCCCTTTAACACCGGTTCCTGGCTAGAACCAATGTTAAAGGGGGGGTGCGGGCGCGAAAAGAATTCCCCCCCTTTAACACCGGTTCCAGCCACGAACCGGTGTTAAGGGGGCGAGGAGGGTTATAACGCGCGCCTTCCTCTTCCTTCTCCCTCCCAGACAGATCGAAAGCGCGCCCGTAGAGGAAAGAAGAGGAGAGCGCGAGCCGTCGCCGTCCACGCCCTCGCCGTCGCCATCCAGCGGGAGCGCCGTCGCCGTCCACGCCCTCGCCGTCGCCATCCCGCGGGAGCGCCGTCGCCCCCCAGCCAGATCGATCAAGCGCGCGCGCAGAGGAAGAACGGGAGAGCAAGCGCGCCGCAAAGCTGTCGCCGCCGTGCCCGTCCAGCCGTCGCCGCCGTGCCGTTCGCCGCCGCCGTGCCCGTCCACTCGCGGGAGGTGTCGCCGCCGCGTCGTTCCACGCCGGCCCGCCCACTGGCGGGAGCGCCATCGCCGCCACGCCATCGCCGTGCCCGTCTCCCGTCCACGTACGGCCCGTCGCCGCCGGCGCCGACGGTGAGCTATCATCATGCATATCATCAATAGGTGTATCTATAGGTGTATTTAAATGTTTATTTGAGTATGTGTATATATATGTATATATATTTGTATGAGTATGTGTGTATATATATATATATATGTATATTAATTGTATCTATAGGTGTATTTATATGTTTATGTGTATATATATATGTATATATGTTTGTATGAGTATGTGTGTATATATATGTATATTAATTGTATCTATAGGTGTATTTATATGTTTATGTGTATATATATATGTGTGTATTTATATGTATATATGTTTGTATGAGTATGTGTGTATTTATATGTTTAATTGTATCTATAGGTGTATTTATATTGTATGAGTATGTGTGTATGTATATCTTTATTGTATTGTATATGTGTATATTTGGTGCCACCGACGACCACCGCCACCATTATGCCGTCGACCCTGACCTCCTCTGCCCTCGCTGAGCCTACACACGCGTCGAGGGTGAGTCGACCATTTTAGGTAGCCCACGTCGTGCTGGTTCGAACGCACACCCCCACGCATCCCGGCCCTCTCTCGCCCTAGCGCCGCCAGCCGCCACCCTAGCACACCTCTCATTGTCAATATAGCATTATAATAACCTCTCACATGAATCTGGGGTTTCTCCGAATTAGGGTTTGGAATGACCAAGAATGTATTAGGGTTACATTTCAATACTTTTAACCTGTCATATCATCATCCTTGCTTGAGCATTTCAATAGATGTATTACTGATATTTGTGTGATATATTATTGTTTTAGAAACTATGGATCCACTCAGTAGAAACCTTGAAGAGGAAGAAATAATGGAGAACATGATCCACGAGGACACCTCACAATATCTGAACTTGGAGGGACATGATGATAGCTCAAGTAGTCATGGAGAAGATGACGACTCCGGTGAACGCACTTTAGTGATTACAAAGTCCGTCGAGGTATATGCATGGATTAAGCCTCTGCTGACTTGCACTGGTTGGTTTGTATATATGTACATGTATTAATTAACGCTTCTTTCTTCTTTTAGACCTCTGGATCGACCAGCCAACAACAATCTTCTTCTACGAAAAAGAGCAAGCGAGGCGCGAGCCATCAGTTGAAAGATCGTGCAAAGTTCACGATCGAAGCAGTCCGTGTTGATGGCAGGCCGATGGAGACCAAGAAGGCCGCAGACAAATTTGTACGTCAGGATGGAGTTCTTGTTAGGGATCAAATCCCCATCATAATTGAATATTGGAATAAGCCAAAGAAGGGCGATGGTACCTTTGTCGATGAAAGATCCAAAGAAATGCTTTGGAATTCGCTGTTGGTAAATTTCACCCTTCCGCCAGAGGAGGATGAAAACAAACCGGTTATAAAGGAAAAGGTCAAAGAGTGGACTCTAAAGAATATGGCTGACGCTTTCCGCAACTGGAAGACAAAATTGAACAAATTTGTCAAAGCTCGCAAGACTCCAGATTTTAAAGACGCATATTATGCGAAGATAAGACCTCACTGGCCCGAATTTGTGGCATACAAGGAAGGTGCTATAGCTACAAAGAGGTCAGAAACCAATACGCTAAATGCCCATAAGAAGGAATATCACCAGAGGACGGGGTCAGGTGGCTACATATCTCAGAGGCCTAAGTGGGAGGAAGCTGAGAAGGCCCTGCGCGATAGAGGGATCACACCCCAGACACATGGGTGGGACGTACGTGCAAAGACTTGGTTCTACGGAATCGGGGCAAGGTTGGACCTAGAAACGGGATTGTGTATCTTCCCAACCCTCCTTGCCAAACCCGTCACTGAACTCATCACGGCATACGAGGAAACAGCCGCCAGGACCTTCCATCCCTGGACTTGCACGAGGCACAGGGGGTATGACGTGGAAGGATGGGTTTGCCGAGTGGGGTGACTCTTACAGATGGCACGGCAGAAAAAAAAAGAGCGTACAGAGCGGATGCCATAGATAGAACATGCACTTGTGGCGCTGCAGGTGCAAGTGAATGCACAAAATAGCCAGCAAGCTACCGACCTATCTCAGCGGCATGAAGAGCCTGCATTGGAAGCTGCCGGCGGCCCAGACTCTGCGCGGAAAAGCAGCGTGGCTTCCACGGAGAACATGCAGCCCACGCTTAAAATGGCGGGTCCTCAATACCCCGTGGATGAGATCATGGATAGCAAACACGCCGAGCTGCTTGTGAGATTAATGGGCTTATCCATTAAGGTGGCGGTCGGCTATGCCTTACCTCCTATAGCTGGTGGAACTTACCACTGCCGACCGATTCCAGATGGCTATGCTATTGTCGAGGTGGATGAGGTTGTGAAGGAATATGAGGAAGCACAGCTTGACCATGCTACAGGTGAAGGGGAAACTCAACTCAAATTTGTAGTGAAAACAACCATTCTTTGGAAGAAGGAACACATCGTGCTTCCAAATTGGAGGCCACTGGCACCCCCGCCGTCTCCGCAACGTCAGCAGTCTGAGTTGCCTCAGCCATCTCCAAGTCATCAGAATACTCCTCTGTCATCTCCGGCGCTTCAGCCATCTCCTGTGCGGCAGCCATCTCCAGCGCGCCAGCCATCTCCTACGCATCAGCCATCTTCGGCATGCCAGCCATCTCCTGCGCGTCAGCCATCTCCGGCGCTTCAGCCATCTCCTCAGCGTAAGCGGAAGAGCACTGCCACGAAGAGCATCACTAGCACTGCCACGAAGAAATCCGCAGAAACCGTACGCCAAAGAGTTCAAGAAACTACGTCCCGCAGCCTTTCGCCAAGCCATTGCCGGTTTTATCGTGAAATCACAGCGATGAGGAGACCAACAGGATCTCGGAAGAAGAGGTCAAGAAATTCTTTGCACCTAGACGGGCCGAGCCAAAGGAGAAACTAGATCCGGCGGTGGTGGAGAAGTTTTACAATAATCTTTTCAAACCTGAAACCCCACTTATGATGGACTACGAGCGCCATATTTTGAAGGGGGACGCAAGGCGGTGGGAGACTGAAAGTAGCAGTCGTGCGGCACCCCAGAAAACAGTTCCCATGCTCGGAGAGCAGGAAAACCAATCATGGGCCCCGCTCCAAGTGTTCGACATACAGAATGCTCCTCCTGTAAATGATTATGAGGCAGAGCTACAAAGAAAGGCCAATGAGATGGGGATGACTTACATTGCATACTTGAACATCATGGGAGACAACTTGCCCACAAGTTATGTCAACCCCATACAGCCATGGAAGTATGGGAAGAATCTCGTCAAGAAAGAGGAGCTCAAGAATCTACCAACAAAGATGCGAAGATTTCACAAGTGGTACCTTGATTTCTGCAAGACGAGAAAGGGAGAATGGATCATGGCGCATATAAGAGATCATATTTTCTTGTGAGGAGACGACGAGATCAGCTTCAACATTCAAGACTTGCATTTTCTATTCAATCAGAAGGAACTCGACAAAGCTGCCATCAGCCTTTATTGTGTGTAAGTACTATTTCTTTAATTTATATCTCATCTCATTCAATTCATTAATTGCATGTATATAAATATGATCACCATATATGTATATATATACTATTATGCAGGAAAAAGGTTATGGAATGCATGAAAGGAGGCCCTTTTGACATTGGGTTTGTTGACCCAAATAGAGTTCATGAAGAAGTGGTAAAACTCAAACCCGGGCAAACAGAGGATTTCTTGCTAACGTCTTTACTGAGACAACAAACCAAAAGGGAAATACTATTGCCTTACAACTTCTCGTGAGTGTTACCCTCTCTTGTACACATTCTGTTTCGGCTTACTCGATGTTAAGTGTAACTGATGATGAGTTATGCGTGCGTAGTGTAACACCCTCAGAATCGGCCCTATGCAAGTTTCAACGCTTCCCGCCAAACCCGCATAGAAACGATTCAAGGGTGCCCACCAGGCACTTGCGTGCGGGTGGAAAACGAAGTAATAACATTACACAACAGTCCTCGATGGGACCCACAGAACAGATATATACAACAACGACTCAAAGAGTCAAGAATACAGATATACAATACAAAGATCCAAATCACCTTTAAAACGATATAGCATCCGAGTATGGACAAGATGCAAATTGAGCTAAGAGCCCTGAAGAATAACCAATGGCGTCCATAACCCTGCCCAGGCCAAGCCGGAAGGGTAACCCTGCTAACGACGTCGATCTCAAAACCTGCTTAAACAAAAGGGGTGCCGACAAAGGGCCAAGGAAAAAGAGAGAGCGGTCAGTACTGAGGCCAGTACACGGCGAGGCTAGAATTCGGCGGTCCTCGCCTACATAGGTATGGTGGACTGAAGCGGCAGCGCAGCATGCACTAAACAACCTATAGAGACTCGATACAACTGGCGGCTATCAGAGAGGGATAAGAAAGACCTATTCGGAACCAACCTGATGCTACCACCAAACATACCCATCCTGGTATTTCCCCCTCGAGACCAAACGAGGAAGTCAACCGAGGAACTCACACCATTGGCAGTTTTATTTATTCGGTTATCGTTGCAGCAATTACTAGTCAGGTATAGATAGTCATCCTGATATAATAAGCAGTGGGCACTTTTAGTTAACCATTCCGTTGTAGTTGCAACACTTACTAGTCAGATACAATTAGCATGAGATATTCCCAAACCCAGCAGTTGTTGGTACTTTTATTTAGCCATACCGTTGTAGTGGAGCTGATTACTAGTCGTATCAGATACCAGTCAAATTATAACAGTAAACTTTAGTTATAGTTGTCTATGATCGAGAACTGTGCTCCAAGTCGTCCATAACCACGGACACGGCTTCTCGAAAAGATTTAACCCTGCAGGGGTGCACCAAAGTATCCACACACACTTCGACCCTTTTTGCCAGATCAGTTAACATACACCCATCGGTATGTCGGCGGGGCCTAAGTCATGACGTTTCCCAGACCCAAAGTAAGTACATGGGGGCCACCCCACTAAGCTACCCGCAATGAAGTCGGCCGGTCTCCGAGACGGACTCAGGGTTTGCGCCAATGGCTGTAAACGACTGGGAACCCGAAAATGAGTCTGGGCTTGTCGATACCGCGAAAACACTCCGCTTCCTAAACAGTACAAGTGCAGTACCTCGCACAATTTAAATTAAGCAGTAAAGCATGGCATAAGTACAGAATAGTAATAAAGCCCCAAACTACTTGCGGCCCCCGGTACAATACTTTGAAATCAGGTACTAATCGATGGGGGTGCCCATACACCCCACCTGTGGTTAGCGCGCTCGATCTCGGAACAGGTGTCAAGAACTCGGGGTCCTACGGGACACAAGTGGACGGTTAACAACCAAATAACATCTATTGCCCACCTGTGCCTCTGCATTTACCTACTTTCAATTTTAGTTATTAAACAATAATTAAAGCCATGATCATCTCCAACATTAAACATGCGGCAATACTCCAACAACTGTGGTACTTGACGACAAGCAGCAGCACTTGAGCAAGCGACTACGACGCGCGGGTCCAACTATCTACCAAACAACAGGTAATAGGATGTGTCCAAGGCAATATAAGGCTGCAAGGGATATCACGGTTACGAAAACTAGAGCATCGCAACACAGATAGCAATAGATCAATAGGAGGGAATAAATACTATAAAAGTAAGATAGGTAGAAAGGGGGAGATGCTCGCCTGAAAACATTGCCGAAGGTTCATCCGAAGATCGGGTCGACACTCGCATCAACTCATCGGCCTAATCCGTGAAGAAGAAAAACACTAGCAGAAACACCGGATGCAATATTTAATACTACGGCAGAAGAGCGGGCATGATGCATGTATGATGTATGACATGGCAAGGTGCGATGCAATTAGGCAATATTAAGTGGAACCGGGGGTCCCGATAATTATTTAGGTGGTTCATGTTGTTTAGCTACCCTGCAATTTAAATGTTGTCTTAACATGGCAAAAGATAGCACCGGTTCGCTACACCAATTTAAATGAAGTCCGGAATAAGACAAAGATATCCCGCATATAGACTCCATATTTAATTATGAGATGAATTGGCATAATGCCCCCAAACCACATGGTATGAATGCAATCATGAACAATTTAATATGCAACAATTTGATATTACATTTATAAAATAGGGCTCGAGAAAGGGGTCACACATCTGGGTTCGGGAGATCTTGGGGTTCCGGGGTTCGGGGTTCGGCAGGGTTCGTCGGGGATCGGTTCGACGGGAAACGAGGTTCGGACTCCGGGATTTAGGGTCTTCGGATCTGTGAAGGAGATCATGGCGTTCCGAGGAGAAGATCTTGGCGTGCCGAGGGTTCGGTCTTCAAATCCCGGGAAGGATGTCTTGCGGTTTCCCGTGAAGGCGATCTTGACGCTCGGTGCCCGTGAAGTAGAACTTGTCGTTCCGACAGCATCACATCCGATCTTCGGTTGGAGTCTTGTCGTCCGTCTTTTGTCGGTGGTGAACTCGACCGATGGTCTTCGGGTCCGGGAAGGAGCACTTGGCGTTCCATGACGACGTTCTTGGTCCGAGGTCATCGGTCCCCTCTCGATGATCTTGGGGTTCGCGGCTCCACTTTCGATGACGATCTTGTTTTAATTGTCGGGGCCTTCGGAAGATCTTGTCGACATCATTGTTGCTCTTATACAACGTCTTGTTCTCGTTCGCCGAAAGGTCTCAATTTGCGGCAACACATCAACACCATCTCATCGACTTCGCAGCCACAGTGGTACTTGCCGAGTTAAACATCACCACCTCACTAGCATCACCAAAACGGCACTCGCCATCACCACTAGAATGGATCAAACGCCCCAGAAACGACCATCTGGCCTAGAACCGGGGGCACTAGCCTTCAACGCTTGCTGGTGTCCAAGCACAAGCAGCAGACAACGAGCCACAAGGAGCTGGGCAAACTAGGACTTGATCTGGTAGCAAGGGGGTCCAGGGCCAAAGCGGCATGGCAGAGCCGAGCGCGGGGGAGGCGAGGACCGACGGCGCCCGACAGCGGTGGACGAGCAAGGCAGCGGCGGCGGCTGGAAGACGAGGCCCGGTGGTGGCGGCTCATGGCTCGGGAAGGAGCTCGACGGTCATGGAGGTGGGGATCGAGGTTGACGGTGCACTGGAGGCGAGGCTAGGACGGAGGAAGGTGCCGGTGGCGCTCGCGATGACGAGGGGAGGCAGGAGCGCCAGCAGGACGGCGTCGGGCAGCGGACGGCCGAAGACGAGGCGAGGTGCTGCTGGTGCACGCGGCCGGCGGCGGGAGCACGCGAGGTGGGGTCCGGCGGCGTGGGGAGGACAGCCACGAGGCGAGTGCGTGCAGGGGCGGCTGCGGACGAGGCCGATGGCGAGGGGGCGACGCGGCGGTTGGCGAGGAGGAAGGAGGGCAGGCGGCCGCGCGAAGCTCTGCAGGCGGCGGCGGCGGTGGGAGGGAGGAAGAACGCGAGGCAGGGAGGGGCACGCGTGAGAGGAGCGCGTGAGGAGGTGGGGACGGGTTGGGCCCTAGAGAGTGGGAGCGGGCAGGTGGGGATTGTGGCGTGTGTGTGTGGTGTGGTTTGGGTGAGATGGAGGTGGGGCCAGGGGCTGATGTGGCGGCATGGGATTGGGTAGAGGGAAGGGAGAGGTGAGGTGGCGAGACGGGGTTGTCCGGGGTGATGTGGAGGGGGGCTGGGTAGGTTAGGGTTAGGTAGGAAAAGTTTAGGTAGTCTGGTTTGTACTGGGGGTGGCCGACTGGGTCGGATCGGCCCGGTACGGCTGCCCCTAAAAAAATATAATAAAAGTTTTAATATTTAAAATGGGGCTTTTGAAAACCGTTGGTAGACAAAACAAAATAATCCGGAGACCCGGGTTTTGGTTTTGAATTAAAGACGGGGCGTTTAGAAAACAAAACCAGGCTTTTCGAAAATAGTTTTATGCAAACAAATGCAAGATGACATGACGATGCTCAAATACAAAGTGGCATGATGACATGAGCATGCGGTCATGATGATGCAATGCACAAAAACACCACGATTTTCCTAGTAGTGGTTTTGCGGGGCGCCACACGTAGGTTCCACTTTATTCTGCTAGTCATTCAACCTGACTCAGGAAAAGTCCTTGTCATGGACTCGTTACAAAAAGACCAAGAGCTATGGGAAGACTTTAAAGAGATGCTTAGAGGTAATTTCAATCATATTATCGCACTAGATCGGCAACTTTCGTGATAACAAGTAATTAATTACTCCTTTATCCATTTTCTTTGCCGCACAGGGTTTGGAAAAGGTTCACGGGCAGGGCCATAGGTGAATGGTCAGAAGAACTAAAATTTATAGACCAAAATATAAGTAATACTAGCTAGCTAGGTCTGCGTATCTCTTTGATTCTGCTTCATATTCCATTATATCATGCTTTATTGATTATTATTTTGATTGAACTCTCTATTCTCGTAAAGTGCGTGCATCAGGGACCCGACAATAACTTATGTGGATACTATGTTTGCGAGTTTATTCGCAACACAATATGTGCGACGGGCCAAGCCGCACTAGAACAACTTAGAGTAAGTAAACAAAGTACACAACATTATTTTATTACCATCAATTGTGTTGAGTTTTATTTTTATATATATATTGACCCCATTCTTCATATATATTTAGATCGAACGGATGCGGGACCAACTCCTACCATTTGACCGCATACGAGTCATTCAAGAGAAATTGGCGGGGTTCATACTTGATGAGGTCGTCACGCCTGGCGGAGAACTCTTTAGATATCCACCAAAATGAACGTTGTATATATGCTTGAACGTGTTTGTCTTGTACTTGATGCTTCAACGTTTACGAAGAATACCACACAATGACGATGTTTGTGTATAATAATAGTTGCTTAATTATTCATGTACTTGTATGTACCGACGATGATGTATATGTATACCGCTCCCGATCGATTCCCCCTCCCCCTCCCCGTCCCCGCTGCGCCGCAGAAATACGCCCAGAACGGGGCGGCGGCAGAACTCTGCCGCGGTAGAGATTTAGGCCGTTTTCCTATCGCGGCAGAGATTTATATCTTTTTCCTGCCGCGGCACAGAACCTTTAGCACCGGTTCGTCTGCGGCAGCCCCACGTGCGCCACCCTTTAGTACCGGTTCGTATAAGAACCGCTGTTAAAGGGGGCCTCTAACACCAAACCCCCAACAGCGATTCCAGAACCGGTGTTAGAGGCCTCTAAGAACCGGTGTTAGAGGCCTCGTTTCCACTAGTGACCCTCGTCCTATTACGCAACTGGAGAAAAATCATTAAACTTACTATATAAAAGAAAAAACATGTGCATTAGTTGTGAATTTAAATATAGAAAGTGTCAAATATACGTCTTATCACTGTGGGACACCAAAAGAGCACCAACAACATTCTTTTGAAGACCAACGTTTGGCAACTTCATTTGAAGATTGAGGAAGCCTAATGAATGTTCAAGGTGGTACATATTGCTTGAGCATAGAGTATACAAACTAAAATACTCTCTCAATCCTGAATTTAATGTCACATATTTTTCTAGATTCAAATGTATTATATACTAAAACGTGTCTCGATAAATACGTATCTAGAAAAATCCATGACAAGTAATTTAGGGCTGAAGGAGTTACTAAGAAAAAAAAATGCTTCATACGTAAATGATTTGTTAGTCATTGGTAAGGTCTCATGTGGAATTTGACTATTGTTATCTTTACACATATTTTAGTAAAAATATAAATTTTATACTATGAAATATTTTTTATCTAACTATGAAATATTTTTCATGGAACATATTTTGAGACAATTTACATTTCAAAAACCTAAATTACTTGTACATTTGATAATGTAGGACATGTTTTGTATCTCCAAATGTACTTCGTATTCCAATAGAATGGAAAGGTGTTGTCACTTACAATGTCTTTTGTGCGAGAAAATTATGGCTAAAATTCTACTGAGAAATAATTTTGTGCCAAACATTCCCTCTATTAGTTGCATATAGTTTCCATGTGCTACCATGGTAAGAACATTTGTGCTTTTGAAAGAAATGTTTGTGTGTCTAGAGCTAACCAATAACCAAACAATGTTAACTTAATGTTTCTAAATAGACTATCAGACATACATGTAAATCATTGACTAATCATGGTGAAGTGTATGCTAAGAGGGGATATGCCTCTTATGCTTATTATACGTCTATATATAGAAGGCCGAGTAAGAAATTTACCCAGAATAAGATAGGAAATTATGCTGGTTCTAATTATGCAAGACTCTAGAGATTCACACGGTTGATATATTATCATTCCATGTAACAAGTGAAGGGATATTTCTCCACCATACTTATGACACATGATTCTAGATGGTTTTTATACCTAATATTTATCACTCCAATGAAATTACTTCGGTTGGCAATGCACTGTTTGTTTCAGGTAATGAAACATTGAATCTTTCTTTTGTGTGTTATAAGGTGCGTACACAAATTTATTGATGTTTTCCTTTAAATTTCCATATTTATGACATCTTCTCTCAGTTTCATGCATATATAAGTACTGCTCTCACAAACTACCCTGAGCAGTCAAAACAGGTTTAAGTTTGACCATCAATTTCACAGTTATAAGTATCGTTTCTGTGAAACAAAAATTATGACAATGAATTCCCATTCAAAAGAAGTTTATGTTGCCACATTTATCATGTATTATTGGGCAAACATATGATCAAAGTTAAAACTTGGAATATATGGGTGCCGTATGGTCTAGGACAGAGGATTTAAACTTCCTGTGTTTCCAATGTATTTAAGTATGGGAAGCTTGATAACCTGGCTCTTCTCCTTTCCATTATTACATAACCTTTTGTAGATATATAGGAAAAACATCCCTTACAATATAAGGCAAAGGAAGTAACAATTTCCGTTTAAGCATGGTTGTTGTTGATGATAAAACTATAATCTCCCATTACCTGAAATTTGAAGCTCGGATGAACATTATTGATGATAGTATTCTTGTTTCATGATGAATGGCTTCATCTAGCAAATCACCGTTATTGTGGAAAATTCATATAGAGATCTTGACCAGAAGCCTGTGCCTGGAAACTTTAGGATATATAAATAATGTGTTAGTTCTCGCACTTTGTGTCAACCTTAACACATGATTCTCGATGGTTTTGATACCTAATATTTATCACTTCAATGAAATTACTTTGTGTTGGAATTTGATGAGTTTTGGGCTGTTGGACCATTATACAAATTCTGAAATTCTCTTTGGCCCACTTGTATATGGCAGCATATGGCTGTGCTGGTGGTGCTAAAGTTTAGTCCCACATTGCTAGTTGAAGGGGAGTTGGACCACCTTATATAGTAGAGTGTTGGACCACTCACTAAGGTGTGACAAAAAGAGTAGCCCTCGCGCACTCCTCCGACGCCGCCCGCCTCGTCACGACGCGCGCCGCGGGTTACGGGTATCTCGCCGAGCCGAGCTTTATTTTGCTGGTTAGGAAAACTAATTATGAGTCATTAACGGACGCGTTAATTACAGCCGTTTCCAGTTTTTATGGACGTAGCTGTTACTGACTCGGACGTGGGCGCTAAACTTAATCGGAAAAATCAATTTACACACGCGCCTACCTCCAGAACCTTGCGTCGCCGCTTTCGACTTCCCCATCCCGGCTTGCGGCGTGCACCGTAGATCGGGACAGTAGGCCTCCGGATCCCCGCCTCTCATGAACCTGTACGGGTAAGGGGCGATCAGGTTTTTGGGGAGCGCTCAAGCGCGACTACTGGCAACCACGAAGTCGTCCGACGACGAGTTCCCGAACGACGAATTTTTCCTGGACGTCAGCGACCTCTTCGGCAACCTCAACATGGGCGACAGCTTTGCCGCTGCTACCGCTGCGGCTACTGCCGCAACTGCATCGTATGTGATCTCAATCTCTCTTTTTCAGATTATGCTAGAGTTTCTAGTTTTAGCGTTTTGCATAGATGTGATAGGTTTGTCTTGTATAGATGTAATCTATTTATCTACTTTGTTGATCTGCATGATTGGTTTTAGTACTGTTTGTATAATCATGTTTTATCAGTTTATCATTCGGATTAAATCATACGGATTATTGCTTATATTTCCAACAATCCAAAAACCTGATTATAGGCAACTGAATTCCACTGGTGTAGCCGCGGCTACTAGGCCGCCTCCTTTTGATGGCATACACTATAAGAGATGGCGCAAGAGTGCAGTTCTCTGGTTTAAAAACCTAAACTGCTATAGCGCCACTCTTGGCAAGCCTGAAGGAGATATTTCTGTTGAGCAGGAAGCGAACTTTAAGAAAGCCGATATTTCTGGCGGATTTGTTCAGTGTTCTTGGGGACAACATTGTTCACCCTTATATGTCATTTGATAATGGCAAGGACGCGTGGGAAGCGTTCGAGGCCAAGTTTAGGGTCTCGGACGTTGGCACTGAGTTGTATGTCATGGAGCAATTCTATGACTACAGGATGGTTGATGAGCGCTCCATCGTTGAGCAAGCTCATGAGATACAATCACTTGCCAAAGAACTTGAGCAGTTCAAGTGTTCCTTACCGGACAAATTTGTGGCTGGTGGCATTATTGCCAAGCTTCCTCCTTCGTGGAGGAACTTTGCTACTTCTCTGAAACATAAGAGACAAGAGTTTTTCATTACGGATCTCATTGGGTCTCTTCATGTGGAATAGAAGGAGAGAACAAAGGACAAAACTGCTCGAGGATTTGAGGGAGGTTCTACTGCCAATTTGGTGCAGAGGAAAAACTTCCAATCCCACAAGTTCAAGAATAAGAACAAAACTGAAGGAAAGGGAAAGTTTGATGGCAAGAACAAGGCCACGCACTCAACCAACTTCAAGAATAAGGATAAGAGGAAAGGCGCTTGCCACGTCTGTGGTGATCCTGATCATTGGGCTCCTAGCTGTCCTAGTCGCTTTGACAAGCGTCCACATGGGAACAGCGGCAAAGCCGCTAATGTGGTTATTAGCGATACTAAGATGAAGGATGTTGGGTACGTTATTTTACCTACTATCTTTTCAGTATGCCATTCTCCTGATTGGTGGATAGACAAGGGTGCTAATACACATGTATGTTCTGATATTTCCATGTTTTCCTCTTATCAGGTCTCAAGGACCTCTTCTGTGCTGATGGGAAACGGCTCACGTGCTTCTGTTCATGGTGTTGGTACGGTAAATCTGATGTTTACATCGAGGAAGATCGTACAGCTAAAGAATGTGCAGCACGTTCCCTCCATCAATAAGAATCTCGTCAGCGGTTCGCTTTTATGTCGAGATGGCTTTAAGTTGGTGTTTGAGTCCAATAAAGTTGTAATTTCTAAGTATGTAAAATTTGTTGGAAAGGGTTATGAGTGCGGAGGTCTGTTCCGCTTGTCTTTGTCAGACTCATGTACTAAAGTTATTAATCATATTTGCAATGATAATGAGTCCAATGTTTGGCATTCACGACTCTGTCATATTAACTTTGGTTACATGACGCGGCTAGCCAATATGAGTTTAATTTCGAAATTTACCACTGTCAAAGGTTCTAGGTGACAAGTTTGTGTGCAAGCAAAACAACCCCGCAAGTCTCATACGACTGCGGAACCGAGAAACTTAGCACCGCTAGAACTTATACATTCAGATCTTTGTGAGATGAATGGTGTGTTGACAAAAGGTGGAAAAAGATACTTCATGACGTTGATTGATGAATCCACTAGATACTGCTATGTTTATCTTCTAAAATCTAAAGATGAAGATTTGAACCACTTCAAAATCTATAAAGCTGAGGCAGAAAACCAACTTAATCTTAAAATCAAGCGGCTAAGGTCGGATCATGGTGGAGAGTACTTTTCAAATTAATTTGATTTATTCTATATGGAACATGGTATTATACATGCGAGGACGCCTCCCTACTCACCTCAGTCAAATGGGGTGGCCGAAAGGAAGAACCACACTCTAACTGATTTGGTTAACGCCATATTAGATACATCGGGTCTTTCCAAGGAATGGTGGGGGGAGGCGCTAATGACTGTGTGTCGTGTCCTCAACCATGTTCCTGTAAAGGATAAAACCATGACTCCATTTGAGGAATGGGAAAAGAAAAGGCTTAAACTCTCTTACTTGCGAACTTGGGTTTGTTTGGCGAAAGTCAATATTCCAATACCCAAGAAGCGGAAGCTTGGACCAAAAATCGTGGATTGTGTTTTTCTGGGATATGCTTTTCATAGCATTGGCTATAGATTTTTAATAGTAAAATCAGAGGTATCCGACATGCATGTTGGTAGAATTATGGAGTCGAATGATGCGACTTTCTTTGAGGACATCTTTCCTATGAAAGGTATGTCTAGCTCATCAAATCAGGAGATGACTAATTCATCTAGTCAGGAATTTTCTATAATTCCTGAACCCACTATGCCGATAGAACACTCTGATGATCCTGTGGAGGATGACAATGAAGCTCCCAAAAAGAGCAAGAGACAAAGGACTGCAAAGTAATTTGGTGGTGATTTCATTGTGTACCTTGTGGATGATACTCCCACTTCTATTTCAGAAGCTTATGCATCTCAAGATGCTGACTACTGGAAGGAAGCTGTCCGAAGCGAGATGGACTCCATCTTAGCTAATGGTACTTGAGAAGTCACTGATCGTCCTTATGGGTGCAAACCTGTAGGATGTAAGTGGGTGTTCAAGAAAAAGCTTAGACCTGATGGTACTATTGAAAAGTACAAGGCACGTCTTGTGGCTAAGGGTTATACCCAAAAGGAAGGTGAAGACTTCTTCGATACCTACTCACCTGTAGCCAGATTGACCACTATTCGAGTACTACTTTCCTTGGCTGCCTCACATGGTCTTCTCGTTCATCAAATAGACATTAAGAAAGCTTTTCTAAATGGAGAGCTAGATGAGGAAATTTATATGGAGCAGCCTGACGGATTTGTAGTAGATGGTTAAGAAGGAAAGGTGTGTAAGTTAGTGAAGTCTTTGTATGGTCTTAAGCAAGCTCCTAAGCAGTGGCACGAGAAGTTTGAAAGAACTTTAACTGCTTCAGGCTTTGTTGTAAATGAAGCTGACAAATGTGTGTACTATCGCCATGGTGGGGGCGAGGGAGTTATTATGTGTCTCTATGTTGATGACATATTGATATTCGGGACCAACCTCGCTGTTATCGAGGAGGTCAAAGAGTTCCTATCTCGCTGCTTTGAGATGAAGGACTTGAGAGTGGCTGATGTAATCTTAAACATCAAGCTACTAAAGGATGACAATGGTGGGATTACATTGCTTCAGTCTCACTATGTGGAAAAGATATTGAGTCGCTTCAGGTATAACGACTGCAATTCTTCTCCAATGCCTTATGATCCGAGTGTGCTACTGCGAAAGAATCGAAGAAATGCTAAAGATCAATTGAGATATTCTCAAATCATTGGCTCGCTCATGTATTTAGCCAGCGCTACTAGACCTGACATCTCCTTTGTTGTAAGCAAACTGATTCGATTTCTGTCAAATCCTGGAGATGATCATTGGCATGATCTTGAAAGAGTTTTGCACTATTTGAAAGGCACTGCAAGTTATGGTATTCACTATACTGGGTATCCACGGGTACTTGAGGGTTATAATGATTCAAACTAGATATCTGATGCTGATGAGATTAAGGCACAAGTGGTTATTTGTTTACACTTGGTGGTGGCGCTGTTTCCTGAAAGTCTTGCAAGCAGACCATCTTAACGAGGTCAACAATGGAAGCAGAACTCACAGCATTAGACACAACCACCGTTGAAGTAGAGTGGCTTCATGAGCTCTTGATGGACTTACTTGTGGTTGAAAAACCAATACCCGCCATCCCGATGAACTGTGATAATCAAACTGTGATCGTCAAAGTAAATAGTTCTAAGGATAATATGAAGTCATCAAGGCATGTGAAGAGGAGACAGAAATCTGTCTGGAAACTGAGAAACTCCAGAGTTATTGCGTTGGATTATATCCAAACATCTAAAAATCTGGCAGATCCCTTCACAAAGGGTTTATCACGCAATGTGATAGATAATGCATCGAGGGAGATGGGTTTGAGACCCATGCTATGAGTTTATCCCAGTGGCAACCCACTCTATGTGATCGGAGATCCCGTGAATTAGAGTCGGGAGACAAGCTGTTGGTCAGCTGAGAGGAGAATATTCCCGTATTATATTTACATCTCCATAAAGATGCAATACTCTTTTAATCTGCATGGCAGGTTGATATTTATCTTAATGTGTTCCAAGTGGCATTTATAAGCGGAGATGTTGTCCTGCAGAACATCTCTTGAGGAACACACCTATATGAGTCTGACTGTTAAACGTCGCAGTTCGTAAGAGTTGGGTGCTCTCTAATAAACTCATGAAAGGCCCTGGAGTATGACGCATAAGCTCCAAACCACGGGGAAGCCGACGGTATTGGTCTAGATTTTGTGTGAAACTAGCACGCAGAAAACTTATAATTTAAGGCATAGTCCACTATTCAAGTTGCTAGCTAGTGTAGCATGGAGTTTAACGTGGAAGTTCAACTTAACAGTCTTCACTACACACTGGTATATAAAACAATGTTCTGGAATAAAAGTGATGTGATGTGCCAATGAGACTTTGTGGGGGATTGTTGGAATTTGATGAGTTTTCGGCTGTTGGCCCATTAGACAAATTCTGAAATTCTCTTTGGCCCACTTGTATATGGCAGCATATGGCTGTGTTAGTGGTGCTAAAGTTTAGTCCCACATTGCTAGTTGAAGGGGAGTTGGACCACCTTATAGTAGAGTGTTGGACCACTCACTAAGGTGTGACAAGAAGAGCAGCCCTCCCACACTCCTCCTCCGACGCCGCCCGTCTTGCCATGCCTCGTCTCGCCTCGTCACGACGCGCGCGCGCACGCCGCGGGTTGCGGGTTTCTCGCCGAGCCGAGATTTATTTTGCTGGTTAGGAAAACTGATTATGAGTCATTAACAGACGCGTTAATTACAACCGTTTCCAGTTTTTATGGACGTGGCTGTTACCGACTCGGATGTGGGCTGAGCCCACGATCTCCCTAACCTGCACTATATAAGCGTCTGCGCTAAACCTAATCGGAAAAATCAATTCACACACGCGCCTACCTCCATAACCTTGTGCCGCCGCTTTCGACTTCCCCACCCCGTCTTGCGGCGTGCACCGCAGATCGGGACAGTAGGCCTCCGGAACCCCGCCTCTCGTCAACCTGTACGGGTGAGGGGCGATCATGTTTTTGGGGAGCGCTCAAGCGCGACTACTGGCAACCATGACGTCGTCTGACGGCGGGTTCTCGAACGACGACTTCTTCCCGGACGTTAGCGACCTCTTTGGCAACCTCAACATGGGCGACAGCTCTGCTGCGGCTACTGCCGCAACGTCATCGTATGTGATCTCAATCTCTCTCTTTCAGATTATGCTAGAGTTTCTAGTTCTAGCGTTTGGCGTAGATGTAATAGGTTTGTCCTGTATAGATGTAATTTGTTCATCTACTTTGTTGATCTGCATGATTGGTTTTAGTACTGTTTGTATAATTATGCTTTATCAGTTTATTATTCGGATTAAATCATATGGATTCTTGCTTATATTTCCAACACTTTGTTGGCAATGTAGTTCTATCTGTTTCAGGTAATGAAACATTGAATCTTTATCTTGTGTGTTATAAGGTGCGTACGCAAATTTATTGATGTTTTAATTTCCATATTTATGACATCTTCTCTCAATTTCCTGCATATATAAGTACTACTCTCACAAACTACCCTGAGCAGTCAAAGCAGGTTTAAGTTTGACCATCACTTTCACAGATAGAAGTATGGTTCATATAGATCTCTTGACCAGAAGCCTGTGCCTAGGAACTTTAGAATATAAATAATGTGTTAGTTCTCGCACTTTGTGTCAACCTTAAAATACAATTATATATTATTGGAGAGTGTACAATTAAATATATGGTCCCGAGGATCCAAATGAAGATATCAGGATTTTGTTGCTCCTAGCCAGCCGAGTTAGCACCTTTAAAGCAAGCTCACCCATTCCATAGAGTAATTTTCATTTCTCTATGAATGTTTAATAAGGTAATAAATGCCAAACTTTAGAATCAAGTTGTAAAATACATCACTGTTACCGAACGATACTAAAGTGCAGACCTCGGAAGAAAGATGGGAATGAACTAGAATTTAGAGAGTTAAAAAATCTGCTTCACATTATATATCCATTAAATGTATCTACTGGGAAATCTGAGTACCGTGTCAATAAAAACAGGTTCCTTCGTTCAAAGTAACAACAGTACTACCATACCGTCCATGGATTGGCATACTCTTTTTTACCGGAGAATAAAATAACTCGCTACGGTAGGTAAGATTTATCCTATCACTTGGTAGGCGCAGTACCATTGAAAAAAAGTACTCCATTTGTTCTGACTTTATTTTGTCTAAACTTAGATATATCTATAAACTAAAACATGTCTATAGACTATATACCTATAAATCTAGACAAATCCAAATTACTTATTTTAAGATGAAGAAAGTATAAACTATATATAGAATACTCGTAGCAACCCGCAAAAAAAAACATGCGTACCTAATTTCAAAAGAAGTGCCCAAGCTTCTTGTAACATTCATAAGAAACATTAAATATCGATGCCCTGAACCACATTAATCGGTGACGAAGAGCAGAAGTTCAGGGGAATCACAGCTAACCTACCAGCGGAATCCATATCCAATTAAACATCAAGATAGCGTCAAATTTTGGGAACATCCCGTGCAATTCCTTATCTTTCTAAATAGCTCCATGGGCTTACACGTCCCAGACTATTCATGCTGGAGAAATCCACGAAACCGGACAACTTCCGCAGTGCATAATAATACTACTTCAATAGATGTTGTGTCTTACCTGTCTTATAATCAATTCATGCTAGAGAAAGCTTCAACACCGGCCACAATCTGTAGATCGAGCATACCAGAAGACCACCCGATCTTTGTGGGAGCGTGGACTTGATGCAGATCGGAGGTGGCACTGGATATTCTCCAATCAGAAACATTAGTTTAAGATCTTGCAGCTGTAATTTCTATATATAGGCGATGGATGGACAAATAAGCGTGACGGCTGACCGGATTGATGAAGTTGAATCAAATTCACTTGATCATCTTGTATTCTTGTGCGGAACAGGGTGAGGCGGCGGCGTGAGGTTGGGAGGGGTAATTACTTTGCCTCTAATAAGTCATTTTCTAGATTAATGACTATGATTATTAAATCTATTTATATTTAACTGATGGTTAGATGTTTCTAACTATTGTGGGATTTTCTAGCGAATTTCGCCTCTAATAATGTACTTTTAATATATAATATATATAATAGATTTATGATCAAATTGAGACCTATAGATGTTTATGTTTTGCATATCAGGAGCAAGACTCTTGTTTCTGGTAGGCAACCTCGAGTATGGGGAACAGAGAACCATATCACATATTAATTCGCTATCATGTGCGATAGACATAGACCACTCGATAAGAACATAATCTAGCTGATTCCTTTTTACAGAACATACACAAAAAAAAGTTGCACGGAATCGTTCAAAGCCAGCGGACGATCTCGCTAAGGTATCTACAACTGCAGATTAGTAATCTTGTCGCTGGATTGGACAACATGTGCGGAGGGATATAAAAGGATGCTCTCTGTTCAAGCTGTGCAATAATCCACAAAATCCTAACAGTGGCATATGAGGTGTTGAGATCGTAGAGGAAGACGCATATACTTCCTCCATTTCAAAATATAAGATGTTTTAGCTTCGTGAAAAAAATATATTTATACTTCTTTTAGTATATAGGTTCACTCAGGTTTGGAGTGAATCTACACACTAAAGAAAGTCGGGATACATTTTTTTCATAAACACAAAACATCTTATATTTTAAAATGGAGCAATATATAATAAGGAAGAACCGAAGTTCGAACATTCCTTGTTCTCTGATTCCTTGTTTACAAGTGGATTTTGCATAAGAAAAGTTACATATCCGTGTGTTGGTCCTCCTTTGTTGGTTAATTGTTCGTTGGTTTTGTCTGCAAATATATGATCACGGTGACACACAACTAGGACTGGTTCATCAGTAGATCTATAGTAGTTCTTGCAATACATTTCGATTTGATAGTTACCCGTACCCATTGGAGCGAGTGATACATCACAAGTTGACCAGCAATATTACATCGTATGGATCAATATTCATAAGCAATCTAGCTAATGGAGAGATATCAGACCACCACCTAAATTATACATGACCTCAAACAACAAATTATGACCACCATTGACATCACATAATGGCAAATCAGTAGTACTAATCAAACTATCGGCAAAGCCAAGTCACTATTAGGGAAAAAGAAAAAACAACCCTCGCGTCGCCCGCAGCGGGCGACTCGAGGAAACCAAGCGCCACGCCGCCGCCAGGCCCCCAGCTTCCTCCTATCCTCCGCCGCTGCCGCTGGCCTCGCCGCGGTGGCGGCGGCTCCCGCTCCCAAAGGTGGCTGGGGCAGATCCCGCGGTGGACGCGAGGGTTGGTCGACGCCCCGTCTTCTTCTGCTTCGGCACGGGCGGCGGCCAGGCGGCGGTGGTGCGTGGCTGCAGGCGGGTTGCGGTGGGGGAGGGCAGTGTGCTGTGCTCCAGGTTGATGCGGCGGCCCCTCGCTGTGGCTACTAGCGGCGGTGTTGGCCTGGGCTTAGATGGGCCGGTCAGGCCGCGGCTGGGCGTGGAGGTCTCATGCGAGGCGCGGACTGTGGGCGCGCGGAGGTGATATTGCGGCGTGACCTTGTGGTCGTCCTGGAGTCTGGCGATCAGGAACCCGGCATGGACCTGGGCGGTCGAGCGGTGGCAAGGTGAGGAAGCCGGGGCGGCGGCCCCGGAAATCGTTGGAGTTCAATCTTGGTCTTCGGGTGGCGGTGATGGTGGCAGTCGCGGCTTGAGGTGCTGCGGCGGGCGCTTGGGGCTGACGAGCGAGCGTCGGGCATGGAGGGGCAGTGGTGGTTCAGTTGGTCCACACTCCGGTGGTGGCTGCGGCGCAACGCCGGGCTAAGGCCTTGCTCCAGGCTTGTGGCCAAGACAGGCAACAGCGGCGCTTGTCGGCGCCGCTACCTTCTTCAAGGCGTCGTTGAGGTTGTTGCTCGCTCCTCCACTTGGACAACTCCAGGCGAAACCTTTGATCCCGTCGGGGATCGGACGAGGGTGGCGTCTCGCGTCACTCACCCCGTGGGGCCTCGTTCTTGGAATCGGCACCAACTAGAGGGACATGTGGTTGCTGGTGGTTGTGGTTGTCTCGGCAGCGGTGTGTTCCGTGTGGTGGCTTGCGCGGCAACGATGACGATGGCGAGTGATGGTTTGGTCGTGGCTTGGACCTTGTTAGTCGGCTTCCCTTCCGGCGTGTCCGACTCATCTTTCCAGTGGCCTTCCTGTTGTGAAGTCGGAGTTGTCGCCTCGGGTGGCGTTTGGCGACGATGACCTGCGTGGTGGTCCGGTGGTGAAGATCTTCGTCGGCGTGGGTCCTGCATGTCTCCTCTCTAGAGCTCGTCTTCAGAATCGGAGCTGCCAGTCGGCTGCACGATGTGTCAGGGTGGTTGTGTGTCGTGTCGGTCATGTTGTGCCATCGGCGAGTGGGCTTGGTGTTATTGGTGTCGTGTTTTGGATGGGCTTGGCCCTGGTTGTTTGGTCTTCGCCCGATTTTCCACAATTAACCGGGCACTTCTTCTTAATTAATAGATCAGGCAAAGCTTTTGCCTGCATTTCGAAAAAAAACTATTAGGGAAAAAAAGCTTACTAGTGGAGCACTAGTTCTGCATATTTGTGGCACCCGAGTCATGTGCCACGAGCAGCAGGGCGCCACTAGTATTTGTTACTCGTGGAGCACTATGCGGTGTGCCATGGATGCACTTACTCATGGCGCACCACATAGCGCACCATAGATAGGTGTAGACGGTGTGCCACGAGTAAGGTTTTTGTAAAACATTTTTTTACAGAAAACACCCTAAAAACAAGAAAGATAGCAATCGAGTCTAGGACGCCACTGGCAATAGCAACACGGGCAGGTGGTCACCGGTTTGAGCTCATACGTGGAGGTCGTGGCCACAACTCTACCACCGCACGGAGGTGCGATAGGCTGTGGATGCGCCGGTCGACGGGGAGGAGCTTGAGGTCATGGCTGCGCCGGTCGACGGGAGGAGCTCGAGGCCATCGCGATGATGGGGAGGAGGCAGGGCAGAGATAGAGGTCAAGGCAGTGGGGACGAGTTCGAGGCTGCTGTGAGGAAGGGTAGGAGGTGGGGTCGAAGATGGAGGCGGAGAGGTCGGCAAGCCACTATGGAGAGAAGGAGAAGGGGAAGAGAGGGAGAAGGAGAATGAGAGTGAGAGGAAGAAGGAAAAGGAAAAGGTGGAGAGAAGGAGAAGGAGAAGGAGAGAAGAAGAGGAAGGGGAAGGGTAAGGTGGGGTGTGAGTGGTAGGTGGCTGGTGGGTGGCCAGTTTGAATTTGAATCTCAATTATCCATGTCGCACCACTAGGGGGTGATCCACGGGTAAGTGGGTCCCTTTTGCAGCAGAAAATCTAATTTTTATGTAACTTTTTACCTTTTCAAATTTTATCATTCTAAAAATATTGATAACAGCTGGAGGCCATTAAAGTCTGATTGAAAATTTTGTATAAATTCCTTTTCACATATTAAATATTTTTATACAATGTCGTATGCAAAAGTTAGAGCCATTTTATCTGAGACATAACATTTTTTTGCAAAAACATATGTCGAAATTCACGTTTGTTATATTTCTCTACAACTATACCCGTAAAGTAACTACATCTCAGAGGGTTTTCAAAATTTAAGTTTGTACCATTTTATTTTCTTTTTTTTTAAACTGAAAAGGCGATCCATAGGAGGAGGGGTGGAGTTGGTGATAGGAGGTTACTCGTGGCGTACCCCATACTGGTACACCACGAGTAACATGCCACATGTGTATAGAAGGAGTGTCCCTTATTTGTGGTGCATGGCGGCACGGTGCTCCATGACAATCCAAATACTCATGGCGCCATTATGCCATGCGCCATGAATAAGGAGACACCCTGCCGGCACATACTTCAACTACTTGTGGCATATCTTATACATAATGCGCCACTAGTAAGTGAATAGTCATGGTGTATCAATATGTGGTGCGCCACTAGTATATACTTATGGAGCATTCATATATTGATGTGTCACGAGTAACGAGTATATTTATAGCTTTTTTCCTAGTAGTGAGTTCTAAACCAGACCCTCCTATCAATCAATGACATGTTATCATTGGTTGTACCTTCTTCTTTGTTATCCATAAGGAAGTCCATAGCCCTGATCATCAGCTTTTGCTCCCAAAACTGGCACTTGTCAACAAACCTAGACGTGAAGATGGTCTTCATCTGAGCATAGTTTGGTATTGGGTTGTTCAAGAACTTGCGTGCTTCGGGCATGCACGCAATGTAGATGAAAGTGGGTTAGTGAAACAATAATAGTGGGATCCGATTGATAAAATAGTGGGTTAGTGGATTGCTAAATTACCACGACGTAGTGCGTCAACTTCTCCTCATACTTGAACGAGAAGTATGTGCTTTCTAGACAACATTTGATGCCTTCAACGGTTCTAAGTCGAATTATGTGGTTCCGCTTCATTCTCCATTTACTGAGGTGGTTGTATAGCTTAGTAGAGGTGACTGTGATCCCAGTGAAGTCAAGAACATCATTGACAACTTTCTTCATGTCATCATCTCTAAAGCCGTAGTAAACGTCCACTATTGTTCACGAGCTCAACTATTCTATTCATGATGAACTCTGCTAGAGCAGGCTCCCATATCATTGCAGGTTTACCGGCATACGGATATGGATCAAGGACAATGTTGTAATGCTGCATCCAACTTAAGTCAATCTTGTTCTTTGAGGAAGCATACTTAGTTGGACCGAGGACAATGATATCCTACTGTAGAGCATACCGCTAAGCATCATACAGGTCCAATACAGCAAACATAATACACACAGTACTAAAATTGTACGCCGCTAAGCATGATACAAGTAGAGTAGAACGATCACCATAGGCGTTGTACGGAAACAATGTGTCGGTAAGCACCAATCTGAATCTTAAACCCTACATTGCTACAAATGAATTGGTCGCAAATATCCTAAACAATATATGGCCAAAGAATCACGAACATGCTAATAGATCTAGGCAACAACATCAAGGGTTAGATAATCTTATAGCCTTTAGATTCGGGAGACAGGTCAGGAAAGGGGGTGATGTCGGTTGAACGGCTCTGACAACGGTCGTCGTGCTGGAAGGAGTACATGAAAACACAAGTGTCGTTGTGCTAGATGGATAACTCGTCAGGTCCATCATCTCCGGGGTGGACGGAGAAGCTGGCAGCACCACCAACAGAACAACAACCAACGTAGAGGTCAGGGAAGAAGGTGACATTGTGATGTCCACAAGCTCAGATCCATCAGCACCCGCCATGACCATCGATTTCAAACTGTGGAGGGGCTCGAAAGGGGAAAATGGTGGATTTCAAGTTGGGGTGACGCCGGTGCTACTAAATAGGTGCGAATTTACACGGGCAGTGATAGAAAACCTCCCATCGCCATCTCCCTCCACACATCCGCGGAGACACCGCCTTACTGTTTTGGCCGTCGTGAGGATGAATCGCTGGAAACGGCTGAATCTATAGTTCCCAGCGGGTTTGGCCTGAGGCTTCTTTGAGTTGCATGCTGAACACAACGTGTGAAGGATATATTCCCTAGAGGCAAATAATAAAGGGGTTTATTATCATATATCATTAGTTCATAATAGTTTTATATCATGCTATAACTGTATCAAGCGGAAACATTGATACATGTGTGATATATAAACAAACCTAGGTCCCTAGTAGCCTCTATTTAGCTAGTTCATTGGGTAGCTAATGATCAACATTTCCTGATCATGGTGCTATTAAAGCCAACTGACAATCAAGTCATATCATCTGAAATGATGTGATGGACATTTCCCACCAATGATTGTTGCAACACGATCATATAACAAAGTTTAAGTTGCGATAATTAGGAAAAGTAGTGACTTGTTCCACAGACCGTATTTAATCACTGTTACCCGAGAATGCCTTGTTCGCATCAAACTTCACTCGGTAAAACCGTGATCATAAAGGTGTGTTAAGATACATCAAAGGGGCGGGGATAGGCATATGTGTCAAGAGCGGAATTTGTCTATTCGCATGACAGAAGATACTCTAGGCCCACTCGGAGAAGTTATATCCATGAGCTGTGTAACATGTGAGTAGGTCATGGGGATATGATTTATCGGAACGAGTAAAGAAGAAATTGTCCATAACGAGGTTGAACCCAATATGGTGATGTCATTGATCAAATCTGAGACAATGCAAGTATCACAGAGACAAAAGGAATAGGACACAACGTTGATGGTTCGACACAGGTGATTCGTGGAGTGCATAGGGGTCAATATGGGCATCCCGGACCCTCTTGATCATTAATCGAGATCATTCTCATCCCAATTTCTAAGTTAAAAACTTATGGTTCAACAAGGATAAAGGATCACCAATTTTCATTGGTAGATGCCTTGGGTGATTTTTGTCAAACAAAAACTTAGTGTTTTTAACTGATAGGAAAAACCTATTTTGAGCAAAGCAAGCCTAAGCTACACTTAGCCAAATTCATATAGAAATTAGAAACTACTATTCTACTATGGTTTCACTTGCCAATACTATTCTAATGTATTGACCCACTGTGGCTGTAACTTATGATGTTGCAGGTTACTCTGATGAGGATTAGGGTTATGAGTCTATAATCAACATGCTTTCCTGTGGAACATGAAGATGAAGACCTTACTTTATTTCCTTATGCTATGAACTCTTGTACTAGCCTTTGGCTATGGAGTTGTAGAATACTATGTTTATATCTGGAATGACGATGTAATAAAAACCTTTGTTTTTGTGTACTTCATCTTAAACTGTGGATGCTAGCATTTGATCCAGGGACTAGCATTGCAATCAAAGGGGCCTTTACCTTTATAAAGGTGGGGTCTTACACACCTGCAAAGTTCACAAGGGTGACTAGAAACAAGTAGCACAAGAGCAAGTAATAACACAATATGCATCAACTAAAAAGCTTTGAAACACTGCACACAGAATGACAACTATGCTCTCTTAATGGTGCCTAAAGGTAGAAGGTGGAGACTCAATAGTGGTGGAAGAAAGGCCTTTTTGTAAAGGAAACAATGATTACTGTAAGATCCCTCCTTTGTAAAGGAAAAGGATCCCTGTGATTGCAATGCTAGTCCCTGGATCATTGCTAGCATCCACAGTTTAAGATGAAGTACACAGATACAAAGGTCATTTATTACATCCATTCCAGAGATAAACATAGTCTTTACAACTCAAAGGCCACAGGCCTATTACAAGAGTTTGAATAAGTAAATAAATATAAGTCTTCATCTTCATGTGCCACAGGCAAACATGTTGAGTGTAGACTCATGACACCTAATCTTCATCAGAGTAACCTGCAACATCACAAGTTACAGCCACAGTGGGTCAATACTTTGGAATAGTATTGGAAAGTGATACCTTAGTAAAATTTAGGTGGACTATATTACTATATGCAATTTGGCTAAGTGTAGCTTGGCTTGCTTTGCTCAAAAATAGGTTTTTCCTATTAGTTGAAATCACTAAGTTTTTCTTTGTCAAAACTTTACCCAAGGAACCACCAATAGACATTGAGGTCCTTCACCCTTGTTCACCCACAAGTTTTTACTTAGAAGTTGGAATGATGACATTCTTGATAGCTTCCATGCCTTGATTCTCAAGTTGTCCATTGCCATGGACTTGGCTAAGTACTTAGATTTTTCCATCTGCAGAGGTTGTACACTTTCCCCACCAGACTTGGTTTCACCAAGACAGGACCTTTCAGAAGCCTTCCCTTAGACCAAATGGACGCGTTCCAACCTATCATTCCCACTACCACCAACTGTCCAAATGGCTAAGTTCTAGCAACCTATGTGATCCAGACAGAGCCCATATTGCCAAGTGGCTGCACTAGAAGCTTCTCAACACTTGGCCTCTAAAATCCCTTTGTTCCTGGGTGGCTTTCCACAAGTGAGATACACAAGGTAAACCATAGCCATGGGCCTTGTGTAACCACTCAACCAAAACCACCAATCAAGTCCCTTTCCACCCAGGTGATTCATTTACTTAGTTGTTTTATTAAGAAAAACATAAGTCCAAAGACTTAGAAATATTTTCATCATAGCATGTATATATCACCAACCCTTGTTCTCTACTAGCTAGGCTAAGCATGGCATAGATAGTAACTTAACTTAGAAATTTCCTAGCAATTCTACAACTACTTAGGATTTCCCAACATGGCATATAGGCAAAATAATAACATGCAAGACTTAGCAAAATATTTCTAATGCTTAGTATAAAATATAGGGATAGAATTATTCATGAAGTACCACTTGCCTTGGTAGTTGGGAGAGTAGCACTCTTCACAATCACAATCACTAGCACCAAAATCTACACATACAATATAGCCACAATCACATACAAAACATATACAATCAAAAATATATATGCATGCATGCCAGATGCTAAGTGATGATTTTTTTAAAACTCAACCAAGCAAGTGCATAGTACTGAATCATAAACAAATCAAAAAACTTGCTAAACCAAGTTTATTTGACACTAAAACAATTTCCTAAACAATTCCTATATTCAAATTAGTCCTAAACAAGTTTCTGCAAATAAAATAATTTTAACAGAAGCTAAACATTAAACACATTGCATAAACAGAAAGGGCTTGTTCTCCTGATTCCAACGGTATAAAATTTGTCAAATTCTAACGTGTGGATCAAAAGTTATAGCTAAAACAAATTTGGATATAAATCAGATTTCAAATTCTGTTTTTAAACCAAACCCTAGCCACGCGGCGCTATCCTATTGGCCGATACCGTTTCACTCAGGATCACCCTTCCGCGCCGTCAGATCAAGTCAGATCCAACGCGTCAGATTCAAAGAAAACGTTTCGCTCAGATCTAATCTGGTCCTTACGATACAGATCTAACGGCTACCGTTGCTCTGACCATAGCCTAGCGGCGCTAGCGGCGGCGACTGGCGGCGGCGCGTATATCAGCGGCGGTGCCGGCGTTCTAGGTCGCTCGGGAAGGGGAGACGATGCTCACCAGAACCGCAGGGACGAGGTGAAGCTCAACATGGCGGTGGCTTGGCAAGGGGCGCTCGGAGTCATCGGGGATTCCTCGCCGGAGTTCGCGAACGCGTCGGGTACGACTGCTGGTCGACGTTGGCGAGGTTCTGTGAGGAAGGTACCGTTAAACGCGCAAGGTGCTAAGGGTCCTAGGCGTAACAAACAGAGAGCAAGGGGCGGCTGGTACTTACGGGGAGAGGTCACCGGAGTTCGAGCAGAGAGCGGCGACGCTCAGATGTTGTCGCTGTCGAGGCTACAGATCATGCGAGAACAAATGGGGTGTGTCAGTAGATGCGCAAGGAGCTGTAGAGCATGCTAGTATGAACCATGGACAGAGGGGGGCACGGTGCTCACCGGAATTTGTCGGCGAGGTCGTCGGAACAGCGGCAGCGTCGGGCGAGTTGCGAGCAGCCTGGTGGCGTGGAGAGGAAATTGGGTGAGGGGAAATGGCCGCGAGAGGGAGGGGCTTAAGTAGGCAGAGGCTCGACAAGAAACGCTCAGTGATTCAATGCCAATTACGCCGCGGAATCAACGCAGCAACGGCCAGCGGCGGTGTTCGTGCGCGGAATCTGGGGAAGACGATGACGACGCGGACGGGGCCCGCTTGTCAGCGAATAGAACAGAGGGGGAGTGGGGTCCGGGTGTCAGCGGCTCGCTGGGTGCGTCTGCGCGTGAGAGAGAGAGGGGACCCGGGTGGGCTAGCTGGGCTGGTTTCACTGTTGGGCCCAAAGTCTGGCGCCGACCCTTTTCTTTTTCTTTATTCCTTTTCTATTTCTGATTTGATTTTCTGGAATGATTTTCAAATGAATTCAAACTCTATTTGAATTCAAACCTTTTCAGGATTTTTGCAGTGTGCAACAGTCACAATTCTAGGCATAAAACCAAGTGGTCACTTGAATTGGCTTGGTCATTTTGAATAAACAAAATAAACAGTGCCATAGCACTTGATTTGCAAATTTTTTGAAAATGGTTTTGAAACCATTTTTATTTTATATAATTTTGTCCAAATTCCACACTCAAACCAATCAACAAGGAAGCAAACAAACTTGGTTTTAAAACACTAAGCTCTCAAATGAGGATGGTCATTTGATTTAAGTTTTCTCACATAAAATGATAGCACTATGTGCTTCTGTTTTCTTGAAATTGGTTTGAAATTGATCTCAAAACTATATGCATGCATGAATGATATGCAATCTTTGAAATCATGAATTTAGGGATGTTACAAATCTAACCCCCTTAAGGTGAATCTCGCCCTCGAGATTCGGATTGGCTAGCAAATAGGTGAGGGTGGTCTTTCCGAAGATCATCTTCTATTTCCCATGTTGCTTCCTCTTCGGAATGATGATTCCACTGCACTTTGCAAAACTTGATAGTCTTAGTCCTTGTGACTCTTTCTGCAGTTTCAAGAATCTTGATAGGTTTCTCTTCATAAGTGAGATCACTTTCTAGTTGAACTTCCTCCAAAGGTATAGTATCCTTCAAAGAAGTTTCTTCCATTTCTGGATGACATTTCTTAAGTTGACTCACATGAAACACATTATGAACTGCTGACAAAGATTCCGGTAGTTCAGTTTCATAAGCAACTTCTCCTTTGCGACTCAGAATCTTGAATGGCCCAACATACCTTGGTGCCAATTTTCCTTTGACTCCGAATCTTTTCACTCCACGAAGTGGTGACACTCTAAGATATGCTCTATCACCAACTTCGTAGGTGACTTCTCTACGCTTAGGATCTGCGTAGCTTTTCTGTCGGGACTGTGCTATCTTTAACCTGTCCTTAACCAACCTGACTTTCTTCTTTGATAAGATCTGGCCCGAATAAACTTCTTTCTCCCACACCATTCCATAACAATGGGGTGGTACACTTTCTTCCGTAGAGAAACTCAAACGGTGCCATCTCAATGCTGGCTTGATAGCTGTTGTTATAAGAAAATTCTGCGTAAGGCAGACTTTCATCCCAACTGGCTCCATAGTCTAGGGCACATGCCCTCAACATGTCTTCAAGAATCTGATTAGTCCTTTCTGTTTGTCCATCAGGTGAGGATGAAAAGCAGTACTGAATTCCAACCTCGTTCCTAATGACTCATGCAACTGTCTCCAAAAATGGGAAGTGAATTGAGTTCCCCTATCAGACACAATACTCTTGGGCACACCATGTAGACATACAATTCTACTCATGTAAATTTTGGCTAACTTATCACTTGTATAGGTTGTCTTCGCGGGTATGAAATGAGCCACTTTAGTTAGGCGATCCACTACAACCCAAATAGAGTCGTAACCTGACCTGGTTCTTGGTAATACGGTAATGAAATCCATACCAATCTTGTCCCACTTCCAATCAGGAATAGGTAGTGGTTGAAGCAAACCTGCTAGTTTCTGATGCTCCGCTTTCACTCTACTACACACATCACACAAAGCAATATGTGCGGCGATGTCTTTCTTGAGATTATTCCACCAAAATCTTTCTTTCATGTCCATGTAAATTTTGGTGTTACCCGGATGAATGGAATACAGAGAGTTGTGTGCTTCTTGCAAAATCAGTTTCCGCAACTCCGGGTCTTGTGGAAAACAGATACGTTTCCCATGCCATAAAGTACCCTGCTCGTCTTCATGGAATTCTTTGGCTTTTCTTTTTCCAATCTTTTCCCTAATCTCTTCAATTTCCTTATCAGTCTTCTGGGCTTCTTTGATCTTGTCCAACAAAGTGGGTTGAACATCCAAAGACATGAGATGTCCTTCAGGAACAATCTCTAATCTGAGTTTTCTAAATTGGGTACACAGATCATCTGGCAATTCTCCTTTGGTAAGGCCATTCACAAAAACCTTACGACTTAGAGCATCTGCTACAACATTTGCTTTACCGGGATGGTATTGCAAACTTAAGTCATAGTCTTTGACAAGTTCTAGCCATCTTCTTTGTCTCATATTAATTTCCTTCTGGGTGAAGATATACTTCAAACTTTTGTGATCTGTGAACACTTCACAACGCTTTCCCAAAAGATAGTGTCTCCATGTTTTGAGTGCATGGACAACAGAGGCTAACTCTAAATCATGAGTAGGATAGTTTACTTCATGAGTTTTGAGTTGTCTCGAGGCATAAGCCACAACTTTACAGTCTTGCATAAGTACTGCACCCAAACCTTGATGAGATGCATCACAATATACTTGGAAATCTTTCTCCAAATCTGACAGACACAAGACTGGTGCTGTCACAAGTCTCTTCTTCAATTCCTGAAAGCTGAGTTCACACCCTTCAGACCAAGCAAACTTCTTGTCTTTCTTTAACAATTCAGTCATAGGCTTAGCGACCTTCGAGAAATTCTCAATGAACCTTCTGTAGTAACCCGCTAAGCCAAGGAAACTACGAACTTCCTTCACTGACTTGGGAGATTCCCATTCAGTCACAGCTGAAACTTTAGCAGGATCAACTGCTACACCATCCTTTGTCATAACATGACCAAGGAAACCAACTTCATCCAACCAGAACTCACACTTGCTGAATTTGGCATAAATTTTATGCTCTCTTAACTTCTCAAGTATCAAACGCAAATGTCCTTTATGTTCTTCTTTGCTCTTGGAGTAGACTAAGATGTCATCGATGAAAACGACAACAAATTTGTCAAAGAATTCCATGAACACCTTGTTCGTCATATTCATGAAGTATGCTGGAGCATTGGTCAAGCCAAAAGGCATTACGGTATACTCGTACAACCCATACCTTGTAGTGAATGTTGTCTTAGGTATGTCTTGTTCCCTTATCTTGAGTTGAAAATAGCCTGACCGGAGATCAATCTTTGAAAACACACAGGCTCCTTCTAGCTGATCAAACAAGTCATTGATTCTAGGCAAAGGGTATTTGTTCTTGATAGTTACCTCGTTGAGTGAACGGTAATCTATGCATAACCTTTGACTTCTATCTTTCTTCTCCACGAACAAAACTGGGGCTCCCCAAGATGAAGAACTTGGTTGAATAAATCCTTTCTGCAACTGTTCTCCTAGTTTCTTCTTGAGTTCTTTCAGTTCATCAACTGACATTTTATAAGGTCTCTTTGCTATCGGTCCAGACCCTGGTACCAAATCTATAAGAAACTCCACATCTCTATCTAGTGGCATTCCCGGCAATTCTTCCGGAAACACATCTGGATACTCACTCACAATTGGCACACTGTCCATGCTAATCCCCTTAAGAGAATTAAGCATACTCCTTTTTGCTTCAAAGTTGGTATTGAATCTGATCCTTTTATTTTCTGGAGTTGTGAGTGAGACAGTATGGTTGGCACAATCTATCACTCCTTTGTACTTAGTCATCCAGTCCATTCCCAGAATGACATCCAATCCTTGGAAGTTTAGTATTATCAAATTAACGGGGAACCTATACTTCCCAAATTCTATGACTAGATCATGACATCTTGAATTCACTATCATTTCTCCACCAGGAGAACTTACTTTTATAGGGCACCCAATAGTTTCTACCGGTAGTTCATTTCTTTCAACAAATGCTCTTGATATGAATGAATGAGATGCACCAGTATCAAAGAGTACAAATGCTGGAATAGAATTGAGTCTGAACTTACCAGCAACAGCATCAGGTTCCTCATAGACCTCCTCCACATTGATGTGGTTTACTTGTCCCTTCTGGAAAGGGCTGGGCTTGTTAGGTCCTTCAAGTTTCTTTTTGGGGCAGTCATTTGCATAATGCCCCATCTTCTTGCATTTGAAGCATTCAACCTGACTGATGTCTCTCTTAACAGGCTGACTTCCACTTCCACTTCCATTACCACTGTGGTGGCTCTTATGTCCACTCTTGTGGTTCCTGTACTTGTCGTTGTCATGACTGCGATGATGCTTGTTGTCATGACGGTTGTGGTTGTGATGTTTGTTGAATTTCCCATGCTTGTGGGATCCTGAGCTTCCACTGTCATCATAATGAGATCGTTTGTGAGACGATCCCGAGCTGTGCTTGTCGGAGTGCTTTCTCTTTCTACTCTCAACTTGCCTCATTTTGTTCTCCAAAATAGCAGCCTTGTCACAGAGCGACTGATAAGTGGGAACATATGCCACAGCCAACTGCAGATTCAGCTCATCATTCAAGCCTTCTAGAAATTTTTCCTTTCTCTTGGCATCGGTGTCAACTTCATCCGGTGCATAACGCGCCAGATTGTTGAACTCCTCAATGTATTCAGCCACTGCGGTGGCGCTGCTTCAGATTGTGGAACTCTTTCTTTTTCAGACTCATCACTCCAGATGAGATATGAGCAGTGCGAAAGCCATCCTCAAAGATAGCCCATGTCACTTCATCTATGGGAGTGGTGATCTGGAAATTGTCCCACCAAGTGGCGGCTGGTCCTTCCAGCAGATGTGCTGCAAATCTGACCTTTTCAGCATCCGTACAACCCACGGTTACTAAGTCCTTGTTTACTGAGCGTAGCCAATCATTGGCCACCATGGGATCAGTCGTTCCTGAAAACTTTGCTGGCCTCAGTCTCAAGAATCTGGTAAGCATATCAAAGCCCGGAGGGTTGTTGTTGTTATTATTTTGATTCTGGATGAACGTCGTCATCATCTGCATTAGCTGAGTTTGAGCAGTCATCATTTGTTGCATTTCTGGAGTGATGTTGTTGTTGTTGTTGTTGGGGTTGGGGTTTGCACGACGGGGAGGCATCTGTGGTTTGTTCAAATAGAGATAAGAATGAGATACCCATAGATGCTTTCATGCACATTACATCACATAAGCAAACACAAGCATGCAACACAAGATAAAAGTTCAACAACAAGATAACAAGTTCACAAAGTAAAACACACAAGTAACAAGCCATCCACATGTCGGATGGTCCAATAACAAGTTCTCAAATAACAAGTACGATAATAAAAGATAAATGAGTAGTCAAATCTACTCATCGGCATCAATCTCCTCCTCGACAAAGGTAAGACCTGCGTTCTCCATCGCGGTCTTATTTTCCTCGATGCTAGTGGTCAAGGTCTCTATCTTGGCCTTGAGAGCCCTCTTCTGGGAATGAAGCCTCTCTATCACCGTCTGCTGCTGCTCTAGCTCGAAGTCCTTGGACTGAAGTTCTTCAGTCATATCCCGGATCTTCTTGTTCCTATCCTGGACACGCTTCTCCTGACTCTTAAACTTCCTGTCCTGGGTCTCGAACTTCGCCTCCATTTCCTTGACTATCTCGTCTTGCTGCGCGAAGAGCTTGTCCTTCTCGCGAAGCTGCACCTGGAGCTCATCATTGCTGAGCATGACATTGGTCATGTCCGTGTCCACGTGCCTAATGAGTGACTCTAAGTCCTGGAGGTACAGGCGTATCGGCTCTGCTGCGTCCCTCGAATCGTCCTCGAAGTCGATGGACTCTCCATCCTCATCACGTCTTCCGAAGACGTGGAAGTGGGTACCTATAACCTGTCGGGAGTGTCGCCCTAGCAGACGTCCTATCAGATCCTGCATGACTACCTCAATACCTCTCTCCCTGTCATCGTGCATCAGCTTGAAGACAATGGCCTCCGTGGTAGGCTCCGTCTAGCGTCCGGGCTGGTTCACCTTGAAGCCCCAGAGGTCCTTCCTCTCAAACTTGGTGAGGGGATGCACCATGATGGTGGGAAGAGGGAGATTGAGCAAAGTGGTAAGCTCAACGATACGAGGACCAAAGCGGGTAACCTGGAACTCCTCAACAGTGCTGATGGTAATAGGCATCTATTTAAAAGATAGAAAAGTTAGAACAACACAAAACAAGATAAAACAAAGACATAACATCACATACATATCCTTGGGAAGCAAAACACACAAGTCATGCATACATGAAACCATTACAACAACCAAGGTTCAATCTTATTTTAAGCAACATTTTGGAAAATAAGGTGATAGGTGGTGGTCCAACTAACGAAGTACTTTTACAATCCTATCTCATTGGATCTGTTGGCTAACACAATGTTTCTAGAAGCAATCAGCCTATCTTGCTCACATGATTCCATCACTAAGTCTGTAATGTCTCCTCTTAAGGTTTGGTTGGTAGCTTCCAACTCTTGGGTATGTTCCTTCTCTTTCCTTAGATCATTTTGGAGGTTGAGCATTCTGCACTTGACTCTATCACCAAGTTCTTTGATGGTCTTCCAAGCTGCATCCCTTGCTGATTCAAAGAATGTAGGGTGCACCACTGAATTGGTGAACATGCAGAATCCTTTTTCCTGATGGTTGTCTTCCTTGTTTTTATACAAGTGAAGTTGCACCCACCAGTATTCCACTCCTTCATCCATCACTGGAAAACCTTTGTACACAGCTGCACCTTGTATCTCTAATGCAACCATGAGGTCCTTGAGAGCCTTGAGGAATTCTGTCTCACACTCCAAAGTCATTGTCATGAGTGGTCCTTTCCTCACGGCTTCGTTGATGGAGTTCATCTACAAATAGAGATGAGAGAGAAGATTAGAAAAGTTTACGAGAAGAATAGACAAGTGTAGAAGTTGAAAATTTGTCCTTAGTGGTTTCCAATCCTAGGGTCATAATCCTACAGGCAACACAGTGCTCTGATACCATCTGAAAGATCCCTCCTTTGTAAAGGAAAAGGATCCCTGTGATTGCAATGCTAGTCCCTGGATCATTGCTAGCATCCACAGTTTAAGATGAAGTACACAGATACAAAGGTCATTTATTACATCCATTCCAGATATAAACATAGTCTTTACAACTCAAAGGCCACAGGCCTATTACAAGAGTTTGAATAAGTAAATAAATATAAGTCTTCATCTTCATGTGCCACAGGCAAACATGTTGAGTGTAGACTCATGACACCTAATCTTCATCAGAGTAACCTGCAACATCACAAGTTACAGCCACAGTGGGTCAATACTTTGGAATAGTATTGGAAAGTGATACCTTAGTAAAATTTAGGTGGACTATATTACTATATGCAATTTGGCTAAGTGTAGCTTGGCTTGCTTTGCTCAAAAATAGGTTTTTCCTATTAGTTGAAATCACTAAGTTTTTCTTTGTCAAAACTTTACCCAAGGAACCACCAATAGACATTGAGGTCCTTCACCCTTGTTCACCCACAAGTTTTTACTTAGAAGTTGGAATGATGAGATTCTTGATAGCTTCCATGCCTTGATTCTCAAGTTGTCCATTGCCATGGACTTGGCTAAGTACTTAGATTTTTCCATCTGCAGAGGTTGTACACTTTCCCCACCAGACTTGGTTTCACCAAGACAGGACCTTTCAGAAGCCTTCCCTTAGACCAAATGGACGCGTTCCAACTTATGTTTTTCTTAATAAAACAACTAAGTAAATGAATCACCTGGGTGGAAAGTGACTTGATTGGTGGTTTTGGTTGAGTGGTTACACAAGGCCCATGGCTATGGTTTACCTTGTGTATCTCACTTGTGGAAAGCCACCCAGGAACAAAGGGATTTTAGAGGCCAAGTGTTGAGAAGCTTCTAGTGCAGCCACTTGGCAATATGGGCTCTGCCTGGATCACATAGGTTGCTAGAACTTAGCCATTTGGACAGTTGGTGGTAGTGGGAATGATAGGTTGGAACGCGTCCATTTGGTCTAAGGGAAGGCTTCTGAAAGGTCCTGTCTTGGTGAAACCAAGTCTGGTGGTGAAAGTGTACAACCTCTGCAGATGGAAAAATCTAAGTACTTAGCCAAGTCCATGGCAATGGACAACTTGAGCATCAAGGCATGGAAGCTATCAAGAATCTCATCATTCCAACTTCTAAGTAAAAACTTGTGGGTGAACAAGGGTGAAGGACCTCAATGTCTATTGGTGGTTCCTTGGGTAAAGTTTTGACAAAGAAAAACTTAGTGATTTCAACTAATAGGAAAAACCTATTTTTGAGCAAAGCAAGCCAAGCTACACTTAGCCAAATTGCATATAGTAATATAGTCCACCTAAATTTTACTAAGGTATCACTTGCCAATACTATTCCAAAGTATGGACCCACTATGGCTGTAACTTGTGATGTTGCAGGTTACTCTGATGAAGATTAGGTGTCATGAGTCTACACTCAACATGTTTGCCTGTGGCACATGAAGATGAAGACTTATATTTATTTACTTATTCAAACTCTTGTAATAGGCCTGTGGCCTTTGAGTTGTAAAGACTATGTTTATCTCTGGAATGGATGTAATAAATGACCTTTGTATCTGTGTACTTCATCTTAAACTGTGGATGCTAGCAATGATCCAGGGACTAGCATTGCAATCACAGGGATCCTTTTCCTTTACAAAGGAGGGATCTTACAATTACAAGTTTCAAAAAAGAGCTTCCAAAAATTATGGTACTAGTTAGCTTCAGCCCTCATTGCCCCTATCATAAGCATCTTGAAGTGGTTAAGGTTAAAGGGGCAAAGCTGGAGTATATGCTTGACGAAGTATAAGTTGGCAATCTCATGCCCCTTGAATACGAGGGCCACACCTCATGCATACTCAAGTTTGGGTCCAGGTAAGTTCCTGTCACTGTAAGTATTTGCATATCATTGAGAACCGCCAACGGGAGTTGTAAAAGACTATGTTTATCTCTGGAATGACGATGTAATAAAGACCTTTGTTTCTGTACTTCATCTTAAACTGTGGATGCTAGCATTTGATCCATGGACTAGCATTGCAATCACATGGGCCTTTACCTTTATAAAGGTGGGGTCTTACAGATTGTATCAGAGCACTGTGTTGCCTGTAGGATTATGACCCTAGGCTGGATTAGACTAAGAAAACCACTAAGGAAAAATGCAACTCTTTGCAAAAATCCACACTTGTCTTTTTCTTCTCGTAAACCTTTCCTAATATTTTTTCTCATATCTATTTGTAGATGGCCGCCATCAACGAAGACTTCAAGAAGGGACCACTCATGACCATGACTTTAGAATGTGAGACGGAATTTCCCAAAGCACTAAAGACCCTTATGGTTAGCTTGGGAATACATGGTGTGGCCATGTACAAATGATTCCCAGTAATGGATGAAGGAGAAGAATATTGGTGGGTGCAACTTCACTTGTACAAAAACAAGGGAGACAACCACAAAGAGTCGGGATTCTACATGGGCACCAACTCAGAAATGTATACCACATTCTTTGACTCTGCAAGAAATGCATCTTGGAATCCTATCAAGGAGCTTGGTGAAAGACTCAAGTGTAGAATGCTCAACACTAAAAGTGATCTCGAGGTGGAAAAGAAGTATACCCAAGACTTAGAGACCTCCATAAAACATCTAAGGAAGGATATCATAGACTTAGCATATGAGTGAGAATTGTAACGTACTCCGCTAGTTGGACCGCCACACTTGTCGTTTTTCTCGCAAAAATTTATATAAGTTATGTTGAACCTTAGTGTTTGTATTGGATTTGTGTATGCCATGAATTGTATATTTTATGGTTGAAGGTGTGCTTGTATTTTATTATCTTGTGATTTTCTCTACTTGTATTGATTCTAACCTTTCTCTATCTTATACAATAGATGCCTAACATTGTTATCATCACTGCCGAGGAGTTCAAGGGAACTTGTTTTTGTTCTCGTCTCGTGGAGCTCACTAGTGTGCTTAACCTTCCACTTCCTAGTATCACGACACTTCAGCTCACCAAGTTTGAGAGGAAGGACCTTTGGGGCTTCAGAGTCACACAGCCGGGACGCCAGACAGAGCCACCCACGGAGGATATCACCTTCAAGCTGATGCATGATTTCAAGTTGAGGGGCTTAGATGTAGTCATGCAGGAGTTACTTGGACGCCTGGTTGGGAGGCACTCCACCAAGCTTAGAGGTCTCTACTTTCACCCGTTCGGGAGACGCGACGATAAGGGTGAGGCTGTAGAGTACGATGACGCTATTAGAGAGACGATTGAGCCAGTTCGTCTGTACCTTCAGGACCTAGAGGGTCTTATTAGACACCTCGACACGGAGAGGACCAACGTCATGCTTAGCAATGACGAGCTCTAGGTTCAGCTGATGGAGAAGGACAAGCTTTTCGTATAATAAGATGAGATCGTCAAAGAGATGGAGGCCAGATTTGAGAGCCAGGACAAGAAGTTCAAGAGTCTGGAGAAAAGAGTCCAAGACAGAAACAAGAAGATCAGGGAGATGAAGGCTGAGTTAGAGGCCAAGGACTTCGAGCTCGAGCACCAGCAGGGAGTGATTGAGAGGCTGCGCTCACAAAAGAGAGAACTTCGCGCGAAGATCGAGGCCTTGACAACTAATTTAGATGAGTACAAGACCGCCATGGAGAATGCAGGCCTTACCCTTGTTGACGTGGAGGTCGACATGGAGGAGTAGCATAGACTACTCGACTATCATTTATCTATCATACTTTGATTATTGATTCGCAATGACCATCCAACATGTGGATGGCTTGCTATGGTGTGTTTTCATTTTTCAAAACTTGTTGTTTATGTCGTTCAAAACTCTATGTTATTTTGAGCTTGGTTCTTGTGATTGTTTCTATGTGTTGTATTGTGCATGTTAAGCATCTATTGGTATCTCATTCTTATCCTTATTGAAACCACAAATGCCTCCCTATCGTGCCAACCCCAACCCGAACAACATCAATAACGTCACTCCCGAGATACAGTAGTTGATGACAGCTCAAGCTCAACTGATGCAGATAATGACATAGTTCATGCAAAACCAGAATCAGAACAACAACAACAACAACAACAACAACAACAACAACAACAACAATTAGAATAATCCTCCAGCATTTGACATGCTCACCAGGTTTCTGAGACTAAGGCCTGCAAAGTTCTCGGGAACCACTGATCGAATGGTATACAATGACTAGTTACGTTCAGTGAAGAAAAACTTAGTGACTGTTGGCTGCACCGACGAGGAAAAAGTCAGGTTTGCAGCAAATCTGCTCGAAGGACCAGCAACAACCTGGTGGGACAACTTTCAGATCACCACTCCCCTTAAGGATGTGACTTGGGCTATTTTTGAGGATGGATTCCGTACAGCTCACATCTCATCCGGGGTGATGAACTTGAAGAAAAAGGAGTTCCACAACCTGAAACAGCGTCACCGCAGTGTGGCTGAGTACATTGAGGAGTTCAACAATCTGGTGCGCTATGCACCGGATGAAGTTGATACTGATGCTAAGAGGAAGGAGAAATTTCTCGAAGGACTTAATGATGAGTTGAACCTGCAGTTTTCTGTTGCCTATGTCCCAACCTATCAATCACTTTGTGACAAGGCTACCATCTTGGAAAACAAGATGAAACAGTTTGAGGGCAGAAAGAGGAAGCATAGCTTTGATAAGCACAGCTCGGGATCGTCTCACAAGCGTTCCCATCATGATGATAGTGGGAGTTCTGGATTCCACAAACATGGGAAGTACAATAGTCACCACAACCACAACCGTCATCATGATAGCAAGCATCATCACAGCCATGACAATGACAAGTATAAGAACCACAAGAGTGGACACAAGAGCCACCACAGTGGAAGTGGAAATGGAAGTCAGCCTACGAAGAGAGATATCAGTCAGGTTGAGTGTTTCAAGTGCAAGAAGATGGAGCACTATGCAAACGAGTTCCCAGAAAAGAAAGTTGAAGGAACCAACAAGCCCAACCCTTTCTAGAAGGGACAAGTGAACCACATCAGTATGGAAGATACCTATGAGGAGTCTGATGCTGTGGCTGGTAAGTTCAAGCTCAATTCTTTTCCAGCACTTGTTCTTTTTGATACTGGCGCATCACATTCATTCATATCAAGAGCATTTGTTGTTAAAAGTGGACTTCCAGTTGAAACTATTGGGTGTCCTATAAAAGTAAGCTCTCCTGGTGGAGAAATGATAGTGAACTCTGGATGTCATGATCTAGTGATAGAATTTGGGAAGTATAAGTTTCCCGTTAGTTTGATAATCCTAGATTCCCAGGGATTGGTTGTTATTCTAGGCACGGATTGGATGACCAAGTATGAAGGAGTATTAGATTGTGCCAATCGTACTATCACACTCACAACCCCGGATAATAAAAGGATTAGATTCAAGTCTAACTTTGAATCAAAAGGGAGTAAGCTAAATTCTCTTAAGGGGGTTAGCATAGACAGTGTGCCAGTTATGAGAGAGTATCCAGATGTGTTTCCGGAGGAATTGCCTGGAATGCCACCAGATAGAGATGTTGAGTTCCTGATTGAGTTACTGCCAGGATCAGGACCAATAGCAAAGAGACCCTACAAGATGTTAGTTGATGAGTTGAAGGAACTCAAGAAACAGCTTGGAGAGCAGTTACAGAAAGGATTTATTCAACCAAGTTCTTCATCTTGGGGTGCACCAGTTTTGTTTGTTGAAAAGAAAGATAGAAGTAAAAGGTTATGCATAGATTACCGTTCACTCAATGAGGTAACTATCAAGAACAAATATCCTTTGCCAAGAATCAATGATTTTTTGATCAGTTATAAGGAGCCTGTGTGTTCTCAAAGATTGATCTCCGATCAGGATATTTTCATCTTAAGATTAGAGAGAAAGACATACCCAAGACTGCTTTCACCACTAGGTATGGATTGTATGAGTACACCGTGATGCCATTTGGTTTGACAAATGCACCATCCTATTTCATGAATATGATGAACAAAGTGTTCATGGAATTTCTTCACAAGTTTGTTGTCGTTTTCATCGATGACATTTTGATCTACTCCAAGAGCAAAGAAGAGCATGAAGAACATTTACGGTTGATACTTGAGAAGCTTAGGGAGCATAAGTTATATGCCAAATTCAGTAAGTGTGAATTCTGGTTGAACGAAGTCGGATTTCTTGGACATATTTTGTCGGGAGATGGTGTAGCGGTTGATCCCGCAAAAGTGTCGGCTATAACTGAGTGGGAATCTCCTAAATTAGTGAAAGAAGTAATTAGTTTCCTTGGCTTGGCAGGATACTATAGAGGATTCATTGAGAATTTCTCAAAGGTAGTTAAGCCAATGACGGAGTTACTTAAGAAGGACATGAAGTTTGACTGGACTGAGGGATGTGAACTCGGTTTCCAAGAATTGAAGAAGAGACTAGTGAGAGCACCAGTCTTATGTCTGCCAGATTTGCAAAAGGATTTCCAAGTATATTGTGATGCATCTCACCAAGGATTGGGTGGAGTATTAATGAAAGAAGGGAAAGTTGTGGCTTATGCCTCGAGACAACTCAAAACCCATGAAGTAAACTATCCTACTCATGATTTAGAGTTAGCCTCTATTGTGCATGCACTCAAAACATGGAGGCATTACCTTTTGGGTAAACATTGTGAAGTGTTCACAGATCACAAAAGTTTGAAGTATATCTTCACTCAGAAATAAATCAACATGAGACAAAGAAGATGGCTAGAACTCATCAAGGATTATGACTTGAGTTTGCAATACCCCCCGGTAAAACAAATGTTGTAGCAGATGCTCTAAGCCGTAAGGTTTAAGTGAATGGACTCACTAAGGGAGAGTTGTCAGATGATCTGTGTGCCAGTTCAAAGATCTCAGATTGGAGATAGTGCCTGAGGGACATCTCATGTCATTGGATGTGCAACCCACCTTGTTGGACAAAATCAGGGAAGCCCAAAAGTTGGACAAGGAAAGGAAAAATTAGCAAAGGGAAAGCTAAAGGATTCCATGAAGATGAACAGGGTACCTTATGGTATGGAAAACGTATCTGCATTCCGCAAGATCCAAAGCTTCGGAAACTGATTTTACAAGAAGCACACAACTCACCATATTCCATCCATCCGGGTAATACCAAAATGTACATGGATGTGAAGGAAAGATTTTGGTGGAATAATCTCAAGAAGGACATCGCAGAACATATTGCTTTGTGTGATGTGTGTAGTAGAGTGAAAGCGGAACATCAGAAACCAGCAGAATTGTTACAACCACTACCTATTCTTGATTGGAAGTAGGACAAGATTGGCATGGATTTCATCATCGGACTGCCAAGCACTAGATTAGGATATGATTCTATTTGGGTCGTGGTAGATCGCCTAACTAAAGTGGCTCATTTCATACCCGTGAAGACAACCTATACAAGTGCTAAGTTAGCCAAGATTTATATGAATAGGATCATGTGCCTTCATGGAGTGCCCAAGAGTATTGTGCCAGATAGAGGAACTCAATTCACTATGCATTTTTGGCGACAACTGCATGAGTCATTGGGAACGAGATTAGAATTCAGCACTACTTTTCATCCTCAAACTGATGGACAGACAGAAAGGACCAACCAGATTCTGGAGGATATGTTGAGGGCATGTGCCCTAGATTATGGTGCTAGTTGGGATAAAAGTCTGCCTTACGCAGAATTCTCTTACAATAACAGCTATCAAGACAGTATTGAGATGGCACCGTTTGAATTTCTCTATGGAAGAAAGTGTACTACACCATTGTTCTGGAGTGGTGTTGGAGAAATAAATTTGTTCGGGCCAGAACTAATCAAGGAGGCTGAAGAGAAAGTCAAGTTGGTAAAGGATAGATTGAAGATAGAACAGTCCCGACAGAAGAGCTACGCAGATCCAAAGCATAGAGAAGTCACCTATGAGGTAGGTGATAGAGCTTATCTTAGAGTCTCACCCCTTCGGGGAGTGAAGAGATTTGGAGTCAAAGGAAAATTGGCACCAAGGTATGTTGGACCATTCAAGATTCTGAGTCGCAAAGGGGAAATAGCTTATAAGATTCTGTTGCCTGAATCATTGTCTGTTGTTCACAATGTGTTTCATGTAAGTCAGTTGAAGAAATGCCATCCGGAGATGGAAGAGACTTCTTTGAAGGATACTATACCTTTGGAAGAGGTTAAGTTGGAAAGTGATCTCACCTATGAAGAGAAACCTATCAAGATTCTTGAAACTGCAGAAAGAGTTACTCGTACGAAGACTATCAAGTTTTGCAAAGTTCGTTGGAATCATCATTCTGAAGAGGAAGCAACTTGGGAAAGAGAAGATGACCTCCGGAAAGATCACCCTCAACTATTTGCTAGCCAATACGAATCTCGAGGGTGAGATTCACCTTAAGGGGGTTAGATTTGTAACATCCCAAAATCATAATTTGAAAAGTTTGCATATCATTCATGCATTCATAACATTTGGTCATTTCAAACAAGATTTCAAAATAAGAAACCATATTTTGCCTATTATTTCATGCAAATAAGGCAATGGGATTATTTTTAGTTTTATTTTCATTTCAAAGTATGAGAATTCTTTGGATAGATTAGTAATGTTTTAAAATGGATACAAAGCTTACACAAAAAATTTCAAAACAAAATTCAATATAAAACCATTTATATGCCTAATATCCATATATTAATAAAGGCATGGTTTTATTTTATTTTCAAACCCAAAAGGGTTTTTGAGTGTAAGTATGGGTTTGACACACTTTTGGACACTAGAAACACAGTACAAAAGTCTGGAGAAAATTTGAATTCAAACAGATTTGAATTAGCCATTCAAATTCAATCTAGAAAATCAAAATAGAAAAAGAAAAAGAGAAAAAGGGAAAAAATAACAGACGCGGCCTATCTAACCCAACCCACACTACTAGAGAAAAGCTTATGCGAGGCGCACCTAAAAGCTTATGCGAGGCGCATATCATATGCGCCTCTAGCTTCAAGCCTCGGCTATTTTTTATGCGAGGCGCATACATATGCGCCTCCTATACTTCACATATGCGAGGCGCATATCGATATGCGCCTCCTATATTATTATGCGAGGCGCATATCGATATGCGCCTCGCATATGTGAAGTATAGGAGGCGCATATCATATGCGCCTCGCATATGTTTTACAATGCGCCTCGTATATTTATAGTATATGCGCCTCCTATAGTGTTCTATATGCGCCTCCGGTAATATTTTCGAAATTCAAGTTTTACAGACCACTATAAATAATAATATACAGATATTCAAATATACAATATAGTCCAGAATATAGTATAAAGAGCACAGAATTTTTCAGAAACTTGCAATTTACCAAAGCATAATAGAACCAACATGAATACAATACATTACACATCAATCATGACATACAAGTTCATACATCAAGTGTTTGTGCCACAAGTTCACACCTCCGAGTACAAGTTCACAATCACATTACACCTTCGAGTACAAGTTCACAATCACATTACAACTCCAACGACGTAGCTCTACCTAGATGAAGTAGAACACATAACCTACCATGAAGAGCAACAAGGTGGTGATCACGAGGAAGTTCCTCCACTTCTTCATTTCATGCCTCCTCCACTTCTCTTCCGCCACCTCTCTACTCTCATAGCCTTGGTAGTTGTTGCCCGAGAAGTTGTTCACTTGCTTCTGGCAGTCTTTCCACTCCTCGTACACACCTGGAACCCGACCGATGTACACGACATAACACCTCCTCGCCGTCTCCTACACATAATAAAGATGATATTACTTATGTCAGTGGAAAGCAATAGCTAGCAGTTCACAAGATAGAATCATGCATATATATGTCAGTGGAAAGCAGTGCCCATAATTGCCATCACCACCATCCTAAACACACAGAAAAAAATGCAGCAGCATCAAGGAAAAGATTTTATGCTAGTGTGTAGCATAGGGCATGAAACTGGGCAGAATCAAACTTGAGAAGAGTACAAATAATAGCTGAAAAATCATATAACCAAGAGAACTCTATACATGGAAGAATTGGGTATAACAAATAATAGCTCAAAAATTATACTAGTAATACCTATAAATGGCTATATGTAGTGATTGCTACTTATATATGTGGTGCTACAATTATTCAGCAATTGAAAAAAAATTTGCCAAAGGAAATCAACATTCATCCACTTAACATGTTATCAATGTTTCTAAAATCTCAGATGCCAACTAAGCAAGAGAGTAATCCAGCTACACACAATAACTAAATAGTCAGAGAACTTTCAGATCCTATAGTGAACATTGCAAGCGTGAAGAATTTTCAATGAAAGATTTATGATCCTAAAGTGAAATCTTTTTCAACATTGAGCAAGAAAGTTACACTCAAAACCAATTGAATCAGAATAAAAGAGTGCATGCATTGAACAAACAGTAGCAATGTAGAGTTCCCAAGCAACCACATAGCAGTACATAGCATGTCATCTATAATTAATAGTATTTTTAGTAAACTATTGAGTAAGGGAACACCACACACATAAAATGGAAAGCAAGACAACCTTTCGGCTGCTTCAAGATGCTCGTTGACAGCCTCCTGAACATGTACTGGACATGTGCTCAAATGTCAATCTCGACCTGCTGCAGCTCCTCCCGCTACTTCTGCAAGCTGAGGCCACTGCTCCCAACAATGGTGATGGAGCAGAAGTCCACCCGTCTCGTCCGGCTCGCGTAGTGTGAGGAGGAACAGAAGCAGGGGCCGGCCACGTAAAAACAGAGTACGGGGGGCATGGGCATGGGCTGGGAACGGGCATGCTCTAAATTAAGCGGAATTCCAGCGTCAACGCGGTTGGACGCGGCAGGGCGCACGTCCCGGAGCCGCGCCGGCGGCAGAGGGGGGCAGCGGGACGCCGGATCCCACGGCCGTACGTGTGGGCCAGATCAGGCGCGAGGGACGCAACCGAATCGTGGCGGCGGAGGCAGAGCAGGAGCAGATAGGAGGAGGAGTTGGAGGAGGGAGGGAGACTTACACGTGTGGAGGCACTCGGAGACGGTGGTGGCGTCGCGGAGGAGGCGGTTGCAGAGGTGGCACATCATGCACGCGGCGAGCAGCTCCCGCTTGACCATGACCTGCAGCTCCCTGCTGGCCCCGCTGCCGGCCCGCCGCCCTATCTTCCTACCCCTGCCCATCTGCTCCTCCTCTTCTTCCCCCCTCGTGTTGTCTCCATCCTCCTCCTCCTCTCGTTCCTTGACCTCCTCTGCCGACGCCGCGGGCGCCTTTTCCTCGGTACTGGCTTCCTTCATCTCCGCATCCGCGTTGGCCTCTTCTGTAGGAGGCTTGGGGGCCTCCTGCGGGGGTGGGGGCGGTGGTTCGACGTCGTCTTCTTCCTCTTGCTCCTACGATGATGCGTGGGCGGGCTGCATGGCTATCGGGGGTCGTCGTTGGTCCTTGGAGGAGAGATCGAGGGGAGATGAGCGAGCGAGGTGGAGAAGGGGCGTCGTCGATGCGATGCGTGGGTGTTTCTGCTCATGAGCGGCAGCAGCAGCAGGTCGGCATCCTTGTCCTGGCGGCGGCAGCGCATCTGGAGGAGGAACCGGTCGCTGTCCTTGTCCAAGATGGGCGCTTGAAGTAGGATCGTACCAGAGACGATGGCGGCGGGATTGGAGGTGGGAGGTGGCTGGGCTGTGGCAGCAAGTGGTGGGGCTTGGGAGGCCAGAGAGAGACGCGGGGCTGGGTGGCCGGCGGCGGGATGGAGAAAGGGGATCGAAGGAGGAGGATGGTACTTCATTTTATCTGTGTCCCACCCATTCTAGTACTATAGGAGGCGCATATAGCAATATGCGCCTCGCATATGCGGCCACCTACCTCCGTCCAGGCCCGCAGGAGTTACTTGAGGCACATATGACCATATGCGCCTCGCATATTATCAAATATAGGAGGCGCATATAACCATATGCGCCTCGCATATTCGTGCACCTACCAACACGCGGGCCCACACAGATTATGCGAGGCGCATTCTACCCTATGCGCCTCGCCTATCTAATATATAGGAGGCGCATATGACTGGAATGCGCCTCGCATAATATGGGGCTGCTAGATTTAGTCCGTACAGGGATTATAGGAGGCGCATTATTATCATATGTGCCTCGCCTATTTTTATACTAGAGGCGCATGGAGAAGGAGTGTGCCTCTCCTATTTTATAGGAGGCGCATATGGTCTAAATGTGCCTCGCATAAGCATGTCTCCTATAGACTTTTCTCTAGTAGTGCCAACCACGGCCCAACTACCAGCCCACCTAGCCCACCCGGGAAAACCCCCTCTCCCTCTTTGTTTCTCACCGCCAACGCGCGCACCCACTCGCTGACAGATGGACCCCTTCTCCACATCACCCCTTCGTCCTCAATCAACGCCCGCAGACCTCGCCGTTGTCGCCTGTTACCTCGCCAATTGATTTTGAATCAATTCGATTGATTGCCTCAGTAATTCCCAAACCCGACTCTGCCTACTTAAACCCCTTCCGCCCCCGCATCTTTCCCCTCACTCGCCACCGTCTAAGCGCCACCAGGCTGCCCACACTTGAGCTCACACCGCCGCGGTACCGAACCTCTCCGGCGACTAATCCCGGTGAGCCTCGACCCCCCTTGCTCTCTGGTTCTTACAATCTTGTTCACCAGCCCCGTACGCACCTACTACCACTTGCGGTTTCCTTTCTTCTGGTCTGTAGCGTCGCCTTCGTCAACACCTGCGCGTGCCCGACAGCGAGCTCGAGTCCGGTGAGGAATAGCTGCCAAAACTGAGTGCCCCGCACTCACCCATGACCTCCACTGCGACCGCCTCAGCTCCGCGACCTCGATAACGCATTGCACCTTCCCCTTTACCCCCTAGCACCGCCAGTTCATCGCCGGCAGAGCCGTCGCTGCCATAGCTCGCCATTTGCGTCGCCCGTTCGTGGCAAAGTGACCAGATCCGCTGGATCTAGATCCAGCGGCTAAGATTAGAAAAGAGAGCAAAAGGGTACGGGCAGATCTAGACCGTTAGATCTCACTTAGATCCAGTGGCTCGCGAATGTGATCCGCACGAAGCAATACTGACCAATCAGGAGCCGCCGCGTGTCAGGGTTTTTCTTTTAAAATCCAGATTTGTTTTAATTAGATGAATTAACTTGTAAAATTCATAACTTTTGTTCTGTTTATCCAAAAAAATGCAAATAATATATCAATGGATTCACAAAATTAAATCCTACACAACTATGGGCTTAGTTTTGTATTTTGTTTATGTAAAAAAGAATTTTACGCAGAGACATTTGTAGGCTTATTTTGAGTATATAAATTATTTAGAAAATGCTTTTAAATCCAAATTAAGTTTATTTAGTCACTAAATGTTTAGTTTAGTGTTCAGTACTGTTTACTTGTCTTGTTTAGTTTAAGAAAAATCATCACATGGCATTTGCATGCATTCATATATTTTTTGCTTGATTGTTTGGAATGTAAATTTGGTGCTATCATTTTATGTGTAGATTTTGGTGCTAGTGGTGATTATGATTGTGAGGATTGTTGCTACTCCCCCAACTACCAAGGCAAGTGGTGCTTCATATTTTTGTCCCAATATTTTGACTATGCACTAGTGATATTTTATAGGGCTTGCATGATATTTCTGCTAAATATCTATATGCTATGTTATGGGAAATCCTAGTAGTTGTAGTCCTGGTAGAATTTTCTCTAAGTTAAGATACTTGTTATATTTCCATGCTTAGCCTAGCTAGTAGCAAACAAGGGTGGATTACATACATGCTATGGAAAATATTGTTAAGTCTTTGACTTATGTTTTTGCTTAATAAAACAACTAAGTGTATGAAACACCTGGGTGGAATGGTAATTGCTTGGATGGATTTTTGTTGAGTGGTTACCAGGGCCCCATTTTCATGGCCTACCATGTATATCTCACTTATGGAATGCCACCTAGGAACAAAGGGATTTGAGATGCCAATTGTTAAGAAGCTTCTAGTGCAGCCACATGGCAATATGGGCTCTGCCTGGATCATATAGGTTGCAATAACTTAGCTAGATGGACAGAAGGTGGTAGGGGTGATAGGTTTGGAACGCGTCCATTTGGTCTAAGGGAAGGCTTCTGAAAGATCTTGTCTCGATGCATGTCGAGTCTTGTGGGGAAAGTGCACCACCTCTCAATAAGGAAGAATCTAAGTACTTAGCCGTGTCCCCGGCAATGGACAATTTGATCATCAAGACATGGAAGCTATCAAGGATCTCCTCATCCCAATTTCTAAGTTAAAAACTTGTGGTTCAACAAGGATAAAGGATCACCAATTTTCATTGGTAGATGCCTTGTGTGATTTTTGTCAAACAAAAACTTAGTGTTTTCAACTGATAGGAAAAACCTATTTTGAGCAAAGCAAGCCTAAGCTACACTTAGCCAAATTCATATAGAAATTAGAAACTACTATTCTAATATGGTATCACTTGCCAATACTATTCCAATGTATTGATCCACTGTGGCTATAACTTATGATGTTGCAGGTTACTCTGATGAGGATTAGGGTTATGAGTCTACACTCAACATGCTTTCCTGTGGCACATGAAGATGAAAACCTTACTTTATTTCCTTATGCTATGAACTCTTGTACTAGCCTTTGGCTATGGAGTTGTAAAAGACTATGTTTATATCTGGAATGACGATGTAATAAAGACCTTTGTTTCTGTGTACTTCATCTTAAACTGTGGATGCTAGCATTTGATCCAGGGACTAGCATTGCAATCAAAGGGGCCTTTACCTTTATAAAGGTGGGGTCTTACACACCTGCAAAGTTCACAAGGGTGACTAGAAACAAGTAGCACAAGAGCAAGTAATAACACAATATGCATCAACTAAAAAGCTTTGAAACACTACACACAGAATGACAACTATGCTCTCTTAATGGTGCCTAAAGGTAGAAGGTGGAGACTCAATAGTGGTGGAAGACAGTCCTTTTTGTAAAGGAAACAGTGATTACAAGTTTCAAAAAAGAGCTTCCAAAAATTATGGTACTAGTTAACTTTTAGCCCTCATTGCACCTATCATAAGCATCTTGAAGTGGTTAAGTTTAAAGGGGCAAAGCTGGAGTATATGCTTGACGAAGTATAAGTTGGCAATCTCATGCCCCTTGAATACGAGGGCCACACCTCATGCATACTCAACTTTGGGTCCAGGTAAGTTCTTGTCACTGTAAGTATTTGCATATCATTGAGAACCGCCAACGGGGTACCCCTTGCACATGGTACAGGAGCTTTCCCATAACCAAAATGACAAGGCAAGAAGACAATGAGCATCTCAGCAATCTTTTTATTTACCATATGCATTGTTTTTATTGAGGATGCTTCATAGATAGCTCATTATGGTGATGCTGCAAGGTTCCACCATGATTACGCGTGGCTTAGGCTAGCGTCACAGGTGTTTCTCTAACATAGGATACATACTCCATGGCCTACAAGTTCCCTCTTTATTTCACACTGGTGACATCCATAGACAAAATAACATGATATCAACTGATTACAACAAGGTACAAGTGCAATGTTGAAAACGTTCCCCGTGACAACACGGTTCTGCTAATTCCAACTTATAAGTGCAAGCATATACATCAAAGTTGTCACAATGGTTGAAGTTTATTAGGGGCAAAAAATAAAGTGTGCCATCAAGTTAGTGAGGGCTTTAATCACTAAGTTTTCACATAACAAAATAGTTTTTAATTGGAAGATAGCTGAAAACAAGAATATACTTGGAATGGTGTAACACACCATGCATAGGAGTTTATAGTGGACACTTTGGAATAACTTGGTTTCTTGGGAGTTAGAAGCATGAGTAGAGCTTACTCATACAAGTGGAGGCTAGCAAAAGACTGGGAGCAACCAACTAAGAGAGTAATAATGGCCAAAACCATGCAATGCAACAAACCATACTAATCAAAGTAAAGAGTGGTACTACAAGTCAAGGACTAAATGACCATAGAGGCTAATGGTGACTTGTAATAGTCATAACATGGTGTGAGCATGTGCCAAGTCAACCCAAGAAAAACATCAAAGGAGAATACCACAATACTATGCTTTTGCATGCTAAAACAACGCATAATTTCTTCAAGACACACTAACCAATCCCAATTGTTTGGAACAAGACATGCTACAGCAATAATCACTAATCATAAGTTCAAAACAACACCTAGCATGTCATGCTAAAGTCTAAGTCACAGTCAGTGCAAGCTCCCCTTGCACTTCAAGCAAGAACTTACTACTCCTTTCTAAACACCAAGCAACCTTACTTGCAAAACAACACAGCGAGAACGGGGGTCAAAACTACTTTATTCAAGCAAACTAAACAAACTAAGCAAAGCAAACGAAAACTAAGACGCTCCAAGAACAACATAACTATGCATGAAACAATAAAAACGAAGTGTCTAGACAGACCTGAGCTTTTTATTGATGAAGAAGGGGATGCCTTGGGCATCCCCAAGCTTTGACGCTTGTACCTCTTGGATATTTCTTGGGGTGACACCATGTTGGCATCCCCAAGCTTGAGCTTTTGTCCATTCTTCATCTCATTGCATCATTCTCTCTCTACACCAGAAATTTTTCCTTCATACAAAACTTCACAAAATCTTCATTAGCAACATTAGTGTATTTAAAAGATATTAGACCACTGGTAAAGCTTTGTAACAGCAAGGCTTTTCACTAAAAACACAAGATGCTGTAGTAACTCCTTCACAAATCTCAATTAACCTGAAGAGAACTCAAAAAGGAATCAATAAGAAGCAAATGCAAATAATGGCAGAAATCTGTCAAAACAGAACAGCAGGTAGAAACCGATTTTTTCGAACATCTTCGGTTGCTCAAATAAAAAAGTTTTGAACTAACGAAAGTTATCTAACATACTGGGTGATTTGTTCATAAATTTTGAGCTCAATCCTAGTTACAGAGCCTCCTCGCGCATTTTTTTGGTGGAGGACAGAAATCTGTTTCGAGGCAGCAACTCCCCAAATCTTGCTTCTCTCTTATTAGAGGTCATTCTTGGCACAAAAAGCAAACAAAAATGATAAGGAGAGGTCATTACAGAAGTAATAACTTCCAAGACTCAAGGAAACTCTTGGGTTATCTCCCAACAAGTACTTTTCTTTAACGCCTTTAAGTTAGGCACAAGAAACAAGAAGAATCAAGTATTTTCAAATGAAGAATTGCCCCACTTGTTCCTTCTTTTCTTACCTTTCTTTTTATCCTTGGGGAAGATATGATTGCTTACCCGGGGAGCAAAGTGCATGATGCCTTTTCCCACATCTATTACTGCCGCAAGGTGTTTCAGTAGATATCTTCCAAGTGTGATCTGTCCTTTGCCTACACATTCAATAACAAGATAATTAGTAGACATCATTTTCCCTGAGATTTTTGTAAACTCACCTTCAGCTATTCCAGTGGGCAATATAGTGGCATTGTTGGTAAGAGAGATTTCCTGTCCTCCTTCAATAAGCCCCCAAAGACTCAAGGAATAAAAAATATCTTTAGGCATGAGACAAAATTCAGACATGATATCACAGCGAGCATCAAAAAGTGTAGTATTTATAGAGACTTTGATTATGGGAAACCACTTTGAAGGCTCATAATTTATGGGAACATAATCATGGTAAGCCCTAAGAGTGTGATAACAACTATTCATAGCAGCAATACTGGTCTCAAGATGGTTCAACCTAGCAAAAATACTTGTGAAAGAGGAATCAGACTTGACAGGTGTACCATAGATCATGATTAATTTACTTATGGCATCATAAGCTTCATCCTTAGTACAAAGCAAAAAATCTTTCTCAGCCACAGCATCCAAAGCATATCTATAACGAAGAGCAATACCGTGGTAGAAACTATCAATAACCAGGCTGAGGCTCACCTCAGGCTCAGTTTCCCTTTGGAAAGCAGAGATTCTAGACCAAGATTCTTTAAAACTTTCTTCATTTTTTTGCTTAAAAGTGGAGATTTCTACCATAGGTGGAATAAGGATTGGTCCAAAACCAGACATGGTAGCAACTGGGGTAGGAACTAAGTGTTTGTGTTTTTGAATAAAGAAAGCAAACCAAACTAGACGAATTTTTTTGGGTTTTTTGAAAAGAGGCAAGCAAAACCAAACAAAAGAAACAAAGCAAACTAAAAACAAAGTAAAGAGAAAGGAAGTGAAGGACTCCCCTAGTGAAGACATCCTTGGCCTCCTCGGCAACAGCGCCAGAAAACTTGTTGGTGACTCCTTGATGGCGCCAGAGAACTTGGTGCTTAACGTGGAGACTGTTGGGAACCCCAAGAGCAAGGTGTGAAGTAGCCCAGCAACAAGTTTTCCCTCAGTAAGAAACCGAGGTTATCGAACCAGTAGGAGGAAGGAAACGTCACACAGGTGTTTCAAGCAACGTGGAGACCTGCACAACACAAACTCAAGACTTTGCCCCAACGAATCAGTGAGGTTGTCAAGCTCACCGGTTTGCTGTAACAAAAGATTAAACATATGGTGTGGAAGGTAATGGTTTGCAGCAAGTAAACAAGTAACATTGGAAGATGTATCAATGGTAAGAATTGGACCGGAGTCCATAGTTCACTAGAGGTTCTCTCCTTAGATAAACAACATGACATGAAGGGTAAACAAATTACAGCGGGGCAATTGACAGGAACTGAGCAAGGCATAACAATGCAATTATTAGTCAGAAAGATCCTATCAGTTTGATTGGGAAATACAACAATATACATAGACCGTCATCCAATTGCATCTATGACTAGAAGTCCACCTTCAGGTTATCATCTGAACCCCCTCCAGTATTAAGTTGCAAGCAACAGACAACTGCTTTAAGCAAAGTGTGTAAGGTAAACAGTCCACATGTTCCATGAACAAGAGACCGTTGTTTTCTCCCTAGTAGCAACAGCACATCTACAACCGAAGAGATTATTGTCACTTCCCTTGGAAACTAGAGGCATGAACCCACTATCGAGCATAAATACCCCCTCTGGGAGTCACTAGCAACTACTTGGCCAAGATAGCTACTAACAACGGAGAGCATGCAAGATCACAAACAACACAGACATGATAGAATCATCAAGAAAAAACCATTAATCAAACCAACATAATAATCTCAATATCCATTGGATCCTCGCAAACACAACATGCATGATTACAAATAGGTTAGATCTTGATCATGAACGGAGCTCACAAGATCTATACATGAAAGCATAAAGGAGGAGATACAACCATCTAGCTACTACATGGACCCATAGTCCAAGGTGGAACTACTCACACATCATACCGGAGAGAAGGCCTCTGGGATGATCTCCCCTGGCAGGGTGCCGGGAAGAGCTTCAGATCCCCCCGATCTAGGGACGACGATGGCGGTGGCTACAGAAGGTTTCGTAGATATCTGATCGGGTCCTCGGGGTTTCTGCATCGGGGGCTTCTTATAGGCGAAGGGGGAGACTAAGGAGGTGGCCAGGGCCACCAAACCCTAGACAGGCGCGGGGTGCCCCCCCCCCCCCGCGCCTGGGGTGGGTCTGGCCCCCCTGGCTGGCCTCCCGGGCTCTCCTCTGGACTTCTTGTTCCCCACGGAAAGTAATTGTCACATCCCAAATTTTAGATTTGGTTCTGCATATCATTCATATCATTGCATCATACTCTTCCATGCAAAACCATTGATTGAAAAGACTCGGCAAAACGCTATTTACTAAACCCTATTTTATTTTACTACAATGCTCCTGCGAGAGGTTTTACTAGGACTTGTGTTTTCACCCTTGTAGACAAGTGGATTCACTCACCCCTTGACCCTAGGTTGATCCCCTTGATTTTACAAAAATTTAGGAACAAGAATCGCCCAATAGAATCCGCCGCCGCCCCGCGTCAGGCCACCGACAGGTGGGCCCCACCTGTCGGCACCGACATCGCCGACCGGCCCTGCCTCCGCAACGCCCCGCCGCCGTGTCCGCCTAGAACTCCGCGTGGGGGCCCCACTTAACTGCCACCCGCGCACGACCCCTGCCCCTACCGCGCCCGCACTCCCCTCGCGAGCCGTCGCCGCCTCGCGAAGTCGCCGCCGCCGGTAAGCATCGCCGCGCCGCCCCCTCTCTCCTCCCGCGTGCGCGCCGACCCCGCAGTGCCGCCGCCTGACCGCCCCCTCTCTCCCGCGCAGGAACCGCCGCCGCCTATCTCCGCCCGACGTCGACGCCGACGACCGACGCCGACGCCGAGCCGCCGCGCCGCCTCCCCTCCTCCGCGCAGACCCCGCCGACCTCGCCGCCTCTCCGTGCCGACCCGCCGCCGCCCCGAGCCGCCGGAGCGCCGCCCCGAGTCGCCGCCACCGCCGCCGCCGGTAAGCCACCGCCGCCGCCCTCCCTCTGCCGCACGATCTGCCGGTCAGCCCCAGGCGCTGACTAGTCAACCGCCCAGTCAGCGCCCAGTCAGCTGCCACGCGGGCCAGTCAACAGTCAGAGTTGACTGGTAATTCTCCTAATTGATTTAATTGGCAGAAATTCGTAGAGACTTGTAAATTACGTAGAAATTAATCTACTAGGCCAAAAATTGCAAATAAAATATGTGTAGATTCAGTAAGTCGTGTAGAATCTTTCTGTACCATTGTTTCACACTTTTGTAGCAAGATTTTGTCCAGATTAATTAATTGAGTTAATGGCCTTATTGGAGTAATTAATTCATAGAAAAAGATCTGTAACTCCAAAAATTGCATATGATATGTCCCTGGATTCAGTAGAACAGGGGGAATCTCAAAGTGAATTAAAAAGTTAGGCTTACAGTAAAAACTTCTGCAGAAACTATCTAGTGGCTTTCTGCAGTGTTTTAATTATTCAGGGAGTTTTATAATTCCTTTTTGAGTAATTCCAACTGGTACTGTTCCTAAATAGCAATGCCCATACAGCAGATGTTTCCCAAGATTTTACAAACAGTATACTATCGGTAGTGAATTATTTGGGGTCTAGCTCTAGTTTTGAGCATTATATTTTGCATAATGGTTTTCCTTGCGCTAAAACTATTTTCCATGCATGCATTCAGTAGCTTTATTGAATAGGATTATGTGGTGCAGCTGTAGCACCAATTCACTTATCATGCATACATTCATGCATCATCTTTGTTGCATATGCTTGTGGATTGTTTGTTTATGATTGCAATTATATCGTGTAGATTGTGACGAGTGCAACACTTGCTCGTGTGTGGATTGTTCTTCCGACCGCTAGAACCAAGGCAAGTAGATGCTACTTTGTTCATGATATTGTCCTACTATTTTTTTATGCATTGTCGTGTATTTTGTAGATGCATGTGTAGGATGATACTATCGCTATGCTATGTCCTATTATGTGGTAGGGCCTTCCTCGTAGATGAACCACCGTTGGTAGATGTGCTTAGCCATGCTATGATGGATGAGGGCTGGGTTACATCGCTGAAATTTGTTTCTAAAAGTGTTGGTTTGCGAAAACTAAAACAACTTAATCAATGAATCTCCTGGGTGTGATGGGATTGATAAATTTTGGAGGTTTCATTGCGGAAAGGCACCCAGGTATCAAGAGAAAATGATTGGCTTCTTTATTTTGTAGCTTACGTGTACAACCATGTGCCAATAATGAAATGGGCGGTTGGTTGGACTTAGTAGGTTGTGGTAACTCGAACCCGCGTATCCAGAGATGTAGAATTTTGGTAGGTTGGACCGGTGCGCGTCGGGATTGGGGAGCTACTTCCCGAACAGTCTCTTCTTGGACTTCTCCCTATCATCACCCAAAATGAGAGTGATGGTACGAGTTGGGCTGGCCAAGTCACATGGGTAAAGTGTACTAACCCCTGCAGGGTGTATAATCTAATCGATTAGCCGTGTCCCCGGTTATGGACAACTGAGTTACTTGATATTGATTCCATGACATGTTTCTCACTCATCCTAATTTCATAATTGCTTTAATATTGTTGGGTTAACTTAATTGGGATCTTTCAAAGAAAATCAAAAACTGTTTATGAAAGTAGGACAAAGGTATTTGCAAATGCAAGCTAGCCACAGCTCCACTTGCCAAATATGCATGTAGATGTTAGCATTATTGTCTCCTTTACTAGCTCTACTTGCCATACATTGCATGTATTGACCCTTCGGGGCTGCTACGTTTCATGTTGCAGGATATTCCGATTCTGAGTAATCGATATAGGCCACGGTACTCCACTCGGCACTTGTTCACTTGTGGGCAATTTGAAGAATGTAGGATTTGCTTTATTTATGTTGCTACCTGAATAATTTGAGCTAGCCTTGAGCTAAGCTTTTATTGTAATAATGGTACTATGGATCTTCGTTATTTATGATACACGGATATTTTGCTATGTTATTCATCTTATTCTATTGTGGGCCAATGAACCGATCCAGGGATTGGCATGTCACATAGAAGCTACGGTCTTTTCAGAAACGTGGTGTTACAAGATGGTATCAGAGCCCGTGTGTCGACTGTAGGATCGTGACCTAGGATTGGATTAGGAAGCCATAGAACTATTAAAGCTTATATAAACTCTGTCTTTCATCTTATGCCTTTCACTCTCGTAAATTCTTATCATATGCTATTCTCACACTTTCCTCTTTAAATTGATAGATGGGAGAAGTCAGGACTGAGTATGCAACCATGGAGTCACCAAGGCCCTTTGCAAGGCAGTTAGCACATCTCTCGCAGTCATTGGGATTGCCACTGCCCATGTTCAAGGGAAGAAGGCTGTACACCTATGGATATGGTGAGGATGCATGGGATATCACCACCTTCATCTTCAGGGATGCCGCCTTGCCAAACCCTGTGCACTAGATCTACACCAAGACATACTGCAACTGGGGACTTGGAATCAACTTGGCCATACATGAAGCCCTGTCTCGCCAGTGCCATCATGTCCGACACCTACTGCCTGCAGACTCATTCTACCGTGATTATGGGAGGCGTGATGAAGATGGGCACATTGTGGTTACCTCGGGCGACAGGAACAACATGCCGCCCCGTCGGAGGCACATAGAAGACATGGAAAGGGAGAATGGATCTCTAGCTGAGAAAGTGATGATGATAAAGGAGATTGCAGATTTTGCTAGCAATGGTATGGTGGTCCAAGGACAGGAGATTGACACCTTGCACGAAGCTGTGGGAGTTCTGGAGAATGCTCTGATAGCCAGAGATGCAACCATAGCTCATCTTCATGGTACTGTGCAGGATAACACCAATAACATACAACAGTTGCAAGGGACCGTCCAGGAAAGGGACCAAACTATTGAAGCTATGACAGCCCAGATTGCCGCTCTCCAAGCACAGCTGAATCCACCCTCTGATGATGACAATGGAGATGATGGCAACAATGATGATGATGATGACAGTGGGAACGATGATGATGATGATGAGGACGAGGATGATGATGATGGAGACGATGATGGTGGAGGAGATGAAGCTGTTGCAGTTGCAGCTGAGAGTGAAGAAGAAGAGGAGGATCCAGAAGAGGTGGAGTTTGAGATTTCAAGTGATGACTCAGGAGAGGTGTATACTCCGCCACCATGGTTGAACCGTGGACCGAAGCGCCAACGCATGAGTGCAAGGACCTACCGCAACCTCTTCAAGAAGTAGATAGAAGTCCACCAATTAGTCCTCGTTAGGTAAATCGTTAGGATTAGTCTCGATCGATGTGAAACTTAGTTGCTGTTAGTTTAAGAGTGTTTAGTTGATTATTTGTGTACTCCAATATCCCAGGAATTATTTGTGCGAATTTTATGAAAGAGTTATGGCAAGTTTGGTTACTATCTGTGTTATTTTCGCTGCAGTTTTCTGCTGATACAGAAGTACTGTATGATTTTTCATATTTTTCTGGTAACTTGGAAAAATCTGAAAAAAATTAGGGCTGGTGCGAAACTCTTTGTACTGTATGTGCAAAAATCAGCATAATTTTCTGACGAGTCTAAGTCAGGTAGAAAAATTCGTGAATATTGCTGGACTGTTCTGGCAGATTGCTATTTTTGCTACTTGTTGATCAACTGTTTAGCTAACCATTGCCAACTCTTGTAAAACTATTTCAGTAGGTATATACTGCTAGGATAACCCCTGGGATGTTGCTGGACCACTTGTTTGTTGATGTGTTGCTTGCTTGAGATTGTCTGCCATTGTTTGTTGTTGTTTGATCATAATGCATGGGTAGAAACCTATTATCGTAGTTGATTCTTTCTCAGCTTACCTGTGCTGAACCGCAGATGCCTCCCCGCCGTCAACCCACTGAGTTGGAGCAGCTCATGGCAGCTCAGGCGTAGCTGACCCAAGTTATGACTCAGTTCATGGAAGCTCAGAACAACAACAACAACGGAAACAACCAGCCTCGGGGAGATGCTCTCACCAGGTTTCTGAGGCTAAGGCCAGCTAAGTTCTCTACTGCGACGGAACCAATGGTTGCTCTCGACTGGCTGCGTTCAGTCAACAAGGATCTGGTAACTTTCGGATGCACTGATGCTGAGAAGGTGAGGTTTGCCGCTCACCTACTGGAGGGACCAGCCGCTTCTTGGTGGGACACTTTTCAGATCACCCACCCGCTGGATACTGTGACTTGGGCAATGTTTGAGGAAGGTTTCAGGACCAACCACGTGTCTTCAGGAGTTCTGATCCTGAAGAGGAAGGAGTTCCGCAACTTGCGCCAAACCAACCGCACCGTGGCTGAGTACATTGAGGAGTTCAACAACCTGTCCCGTTATGCACCTGAGGATGTTGACACTGATGCAAAAAGGAGGGAGAGATTCCTGGATGGCCTCAGTGATGAGCTTTCAGTGCAGCTACTGGTGGTTTATTGCCCCACTTTCCAGGAGCTTATGGACAAGGCCAGGATCTTGGAAGGGAAGCACAAGCAGGTGGAAAGCCGCAAGAGGAAGAGCAACAATCACCACTCTGGTTCTCACCACAAGTCTCGCACTTCATATGATGGGTACTCCAAGCATGGAGGGAGTGACCATGGGAGCCATGATCGCCACCACCATGGAGGCGATGGACATCGCCATGACAACCACAAGATCAGCCACCACAGCCACAAGGGAGGACACTCTCACCATTCTGGAGGACACGGTGGACATGACCGCAACCGTGATCGCTGCTTTGTGAAGAAGGATCTGAGTGAGGTGACATGCTTCAAGTGTGGATAGAAGGGACACTATGATGACAACTGTCTGGAGAGGAAGGGACTGAAGCCAACCAACAACCAGAAGGCCACAGTGAACCACATGAACGTGGAGGAGATCCCAGATGAGCCTGACCTTGTGATTGGTAAGTTCCCAATCAACACTCACCCTGCACTTATACTTTTTGATACTGGTGCATCGCATTCATTCATTTCAAGGGCATTTGTGGATAAGTATAAGCTACCTACTGAGTCTATGAAAGAGTCTATTAGAGTGAGTTCACCTGGAGGAGATATGATAGCTAGTGCGGGATGCCGTGGCTTAACTGTGAGGATTGGAACACACAACTTCATTGCACATTTGGTAGTGTTGGAATCACAAGGGTTAGATGTTATTCTGGGTATGGATTGGATGTCTATGCATGGAGGACACATAGATTGTGCACAGCGAGCTGTTTCACTCAAAACCCCGGATGGTAAGAGAATTAGGTTCAAGTCGGCAGTGCGACCGGGAAGGTGTAAGCTGAATTATCTTAAGGGGGTTAGCATGGATACTGTGCCTGTGATTAGGGATTACCCCGACGTGTTTCCGGAAGAGCTGCCAGGAATGCCACTTGACAGGGAAGTGGAGTTTCTTATCGACCTGATGCCGGGAACAGGACCTATAGCAAAGAGACCATATAAGATGGATGTGGATGAGTTGAAGGAGTTGAAGAAACAGCTGAAAGAGCAGTTGGACAAGGGATTCATTCAGCCTAGTTCGTCGTCATGGGGTGCGCCTGTTCTGTTTGTGGAGAAGAAAGACAACAGCAAGAGATTAGTGGTGGACTATCGCTCGCTGAATGAGGTGACCATCAAGAACAAATACCTCCTGCCGAACATAAATGATTTGTTTGATCAACTAGAAGGAGCGAAGGTGTTCAGCAAGATTGATCTGCGCTCAGGCTACTTCCAATTGAAGATCCGGGAGGAGGACGTACCAAAAACCGCTTTCACTACTAGGTATGGTTTATATGAGTATACGGTTATGTCTTTTGGACTAACGAATGCTCCGGCATATTTCATGACCATGATGAACAAGGTATTTATGGAGTACTTGGACAAGTTCGTGGTGGTGTTTATTGTTGACATACTGATATATTCCAAGGACGATGCTGAGCATGAGAAACATCTGCGACTGATTATGGAGAAGCTGAGGGAACACAAGCTGTATGCCAAATTCAGCAAGTGTGAGTTCTGGCTTAACACTGTTGGATTTCTTGGACACGTGGTGTCAGGAGAAGGAGTCGCTGTTGATCCAAGCAAAGTGACTGCAGTAACTGGGTGGGAAGCACCCAAGAATGCAGGAGAGATATGAAGCTTTTTGGGACTTGCTGGATATTACAGAAGATTCATTGAAAACTTCTCTAAGATTGCTAAGACGATGACAGAACTTCTGAATAAGGAGAGTAAGTTTGAATGGACGGATGTGTGTGAAGCCAGCTTTCAGGAACTGAAGCATCGACTGGTGACTGCACCTGTTCTGTGTTTACCAGATCTTCAGAAGGATTTCCAAGTGTACTGTGATGCTTCTCGACAGGGACTTGGGAGTGTACTGACGCAAGATGGGAGAGTGGTGTCATATGCCTCGCGACAACTTAAACACCATGAGCGGAATTACCCCACACACGACTTGGAGTTAGCGTCAGTGGTTCATGCGCTCAAGGTATGGAGGCACTACTTGATGGGGAAACACTGTGACGTGTACACCAACCACAAGAGTCTGAAGTACATATTTACACAGAAGGAACTGAATATGAGACAAAGGAGATGGTTGGAACTTCTCAAGGATTATGATATGAATCTGCAATACCATCCAGGAAAGGCCAATGTAGTAGCAGATGCTCTGAGCCGGAAGGTCTATGCCAATGGATTGACAATTGGGGAATTGCCCGAGGATTTGAGCAAGCAATTCAAGGACCTTAGACTGGAGGTAGTATCTGAAGGATACTTGGCAACGATGGAAGTCCAACCAACGCTACAGGACAGAATCAGGAAGGCTCAAGTGGGAGACAAAGAGATTGATGAAGTAAAGGAAAAGATGAAGGAGGATCGAGCAAGGGAATTCCGCGAGGATGAGCAAGGAACCTTGTGGTATGGAGATCGTTTGTGCGTTCCCAACGATCCGGAGATAAGGAAATTGATTCTGCAGGAAGCTCATGACTCGCCGTATTCCATACATCCGGGCAATACCAAGATGTATATGGACCTAAAGGACAGATTCTGGTGGAACAACATGAAGGGAGACATCGCGGAGCATATTGCCCTATGTGATGTATGTAGCCGGGTGAAGGCGGAACACCAGAAGCCATCAGGACTGCTACAGCCATTGCCCGTGCCGGATTGGAAGTGGGATAGAGTGGGAATGGATTTTATCACAGGATTGCCCAGGACCAGGTCAGGATATGACTCCATTTGGGTAGTTGTCGACCATTTGACCAAGGTAGCCCACTTTATACCGGTGAAGACGACCTATACGAGTGCAAAGTTGGCCAAGATTTATATGGACAGAATTGTGTGCCTACATGGAGTTCCCAAGAGTATAGTATCTGATAGAGGCACCCAATTTACCTCACACTTCTGGCGCTAGTTGCACGAGTCACTTGGGACTAGATTGGAGTTTAGCACAGCATTTCACCCACAGACTGATGGACAGACCGAGAGGGTGAACCAGATTTTGGAAGACATGCTGAGAGCTTGCGCCTTGGCTCATGGCTCTAGTTGGGATGAGAATTTGCCGTATGCTGAGTTTTCCTACAACAACAGCTATCAAACCAGCATCAAGACGTCACCGTTTGATGTACTGTATGGGAAACGGTGCCGGACACCATTGCTATGGGATGGAGTAGGAGAACGTCAGTTGTTTGGGCAAGATTTGATCAAGGATGCTGAGGAAAAAGTCGCCTTGATTAGGGACAGGCTGAAAGTAGCACAATCAAGGCAGAAGAGCTACGCCGACGCCAAGCGCAAGGAAGTGGTGTATGAGATAGGTGATAGAGCATACCTCAGAGTGTCGCCACTTCGTGGAATCAAGAGATTTGGGATCAAGGGTAAGCTGGCACCTCGGTTTATTGGACCATATCGAGTATTAGCACGCAAGGGAGAGGTAGCTTATCAGTTGGAGTTGCCAGAGGCTCTGTCCGCTGTTCACAATGTGTTCCACGTATCCCAGCTGAAGAAGTGCCATCCGGAGATGGTGGATACACCATTGAGAGACACTGTGCCACTAGAGGAGGTTCAGCTTGAGAATGACTTGACCTACGAGGAGAAGCCGGTCAAGATTCCGGAGACAGCGGAGAGGGTTACCCATACCAAGACGATCAGGTTTTGCAAGGTGCAGTGGAGCCACCACACCGAAGAGGAAGCCACTTGGGAGCGTGAGGATGACATCGGAGAGGACTACCCGCACCTATTTGCTAGTCGCGCCGAATCTCGGGGACGAGATTCATCTTAAGGGGGTTAGTCTTGTCACATCCCAAATTTTAGATTTGGTTCTGCATATCATTCATATCATTGCATCATACTCTTCCATGCAAAACCATTGATTGAAAAGACTCGGCAAAACGCTATTTACTAAACCCTATTTTATTTTACTACAATGCTCCTGCGGGAGGTTTTACTAGGACTTGTGTTTTCCACCCTTGTAGACAAGTGGATTCACTCACCCCTTGACCCTAGGTTGATTCCCTTGATTTTACAAAAATTTAGGAACAAGAATCGCCCAATTCGGAGTTCGTATGAAGAAGTTACGGAGGGTTTACTAAATTGGAAAAAGGGAAAAAGAAAAGATAAAAAAAAAGAGAGCGCCGCCGCCAGAATGCTGGGCCGCGCCAGCCCAGTCAGTGCCCAGCGCGCGCGCCGCGGCCACCGCCCGCGCGGCGGATAGAATCCGCCGCCTCCCCGCGTTAGGCCACCGACAGGTGGGCCCCACCTGTCGGCGCCGACATCGCCGACTGGCCCCGCCTCCGCAACGCCCCGCCACCGTGTCCGCCTAGAACTCCGCGTGGGAGCCCCACTTAACCGCCACCCGCGCGCGACCCCTGCCCCTACCGCGCCCGCACTCCCCTCGCGAGCCGCCTCCGCCTCGCGAAGTCGCCGCCGCCCGCGCTCCGCGCCGCCGCCGGTAAGCGTGCCGCGCCGCCCCCACTCTCCTCCCGCGCGCGCGCCGACCCCGCAGCGCCACCGCCTGACCGCCCCCTCTCTCCCGCGCAGGAACCGCCGTCGCCTATCTCCGCCGTGCCGCCGCCCGTCCTCCGCGCGGACCCCGCCGACCTCGCCGACCCGCCGCCGCCCCGAGCCGTCGGAGCGCCGCCGCGAGTCGCCGCCACCGTCGCCGCCGGTAAGACACCGCCGCCGCCCTCCCTCTGCCCCACGATCTGCGGCCAACGGCCCAGATTGGCTGTTGACCGGTCAGTCCCAGGCACTGACTAGTCAACCGCCCAGTCAGCTGCCACGCGGGCCAGTCAACAGTCAGAGTTGACTGGTAATTCTCCTAATTGATTTAATTGGCAGAAATTCGTAGAGACTTGTAAATTGCGTAGAAATTAATCTACTAGGCCAAAAATTGCAAATAAAATATGTGTAGATTCAGTAAGTTGTGTAGAATCTTGCTGTACCATTGTTTCACACTTTTGCAGCAAGATTTTGTCCAGATTAATTAATTGATTTAATGGCCTTTTTGGAGTAATTAATTCGTAGAAAAAGATCTGTAACTCCAAAAATTGCATATGATATGTCCCTGGATTCAGTAGAAAAGGGGGAATCTCAAAGTGAATTAAAAAGTTAGGCCTACAGTAAAAACTTCTGCAAAAACTATCTAGTGGATTTCTGCAGTGTTTTAATTATTCAGGGAGTTTTATAATTCCTTTTTGAGTAATTCCAACTGGTACTGTTCCTAAATAGCAATGCCCATACAGCAGATTTTTCCCAAGATTTTACAAACAGTATACTATCGGTAGTGAATTATTTGGGGTCTAGCTCTAGTTTTGAGCATTATATTTTGCATAATGGTTTTCCTTGCGCTAAAACTATTTTCCATGCATGCATTCAGTAGCTTTATTGAATAGGATTATGTGGTGCAGCTGTAGCACCAATTCACTTGTCATGCATACATTCATGCATCATCTTTGTTGCATATGCTTGTGGATTTTTTGTTTATGATTGCAATTGTATCGTGTAGATTGTGACGAGTGCAACGCTTGCTCGTGTGTGGATTGTTCTTCCGACCGCTACAACCAAGGCAAGTAGATGCTACTTTGTTCATGATATTGTCCTACTATTTTTTTTATGCATTGTCGTGTATTTTGTAGATGCATGTGTAGGATGATACTATCGCTATGTTATGTCCTATTATGTGGTAGGGCCTTCCTCGTAGATGAACCACCGTTGGTAGATGTGCTTAGCCATGCTATGATGGACGAGGGCTGGGTTACATCGCTGAAATTTGTTTCTAAAAGTGTTGGTTTGCGAAAACTAAAACAACTTAATCAATGAATCTCCTGGGTGTGATGGGATTGATAAATTTTGGTTGTTTCATTGCGGAAAGGCACCCATGTATCGAGAGAAAATGATTGGCTTCTTTATTTTGTAGCTTACGTGTACAACCATGTGCCAATAATGAAATGGGCGGTTGGTTGGACTTAGTAGGTTGTGGTAACTCGAACCCGCGTATCCAGAGATGTAGAATTTTGGTAGGTTGGACCGGTGCGCGTCGGGATTGGGGAGCTACTTCCCGAACAGTCTCTTCTTGGACTTCTCCCTATCATCACCCAAAATGAGAGTGATGGTACGAGTTGGGCTGGCCAAGTCACATGGGTAAAGTGTACTAACCCCTGCAGGGTGTATAATCTAATCGATTAGCCGTGTCCCCGGTTATGGACAACTGAGTTACTTGATATTGATTCCATGACATGTTTCTCGCTCATCCTAATTTCATAATTGCTTTAATATTGTTGGGTTAACTTAATTGGGATCTTTTCAAAGAAAATCAAAAACTGTTTATGAAAGTAGGACAAAGGTATTTGCAAATGCAAGCTAGCCACAGCTCCACTTACCAAATATGCATGTAGATGTTAGCATTATTGTCTCCTTTACTAGCTCTACTTGCCATACATTCCATGTATTGACCCTTCGGGGCTGCTACGTTTCATGTTGCAGGATATTCCGATTCTGAGTAATCGATATAGGCCACGGTACTCCACTCGGCACTTGTTCACTTGTGGGCAATTTGAAGAATGGAGGATTTGCTTTATTTATGTTGCTACCTGAATAATTTGAGCTAGCCTTGAGCTAAGCTTTTATTGTAATAATGGTACTCTGGATCTTCGTTATTTATGATACACGGATATTTTGCTATGTTATTCATCTTATTCTATTGTGGGCCAATGAACCGATCCAGGGATTGGCATGTCACATAGAAGCTACGGTCTTTTCAGAACCGTGGTGTTACAGTAATTGACTTTGTCCTTTGTCCCGTCCAATTTCGAGAATATTTCTTTACTAACTTTTCTGAAACGAAAAACAGCAGAAAACAGGCATCTAGCACTTTTGCAACTTGTTAATAGGTTAGTACCAGAAAACATGTAAAAAGCACCTCAAAGTGTGGACAAGTAAAGCAAAGTAGATACTAAACAAGCATGGAGCATCAAAAATTATAGATATGTTTCCAACGTATCAAAGACCCTAACCAACTAGCTCTCCGTGGTTTCGATATTCTTATTTCTAAAATAGCTACAATTGACATGTGCACTTGCAATCAGTAAGACTATGAATGCAAATTCCAAACTAATAACTGAAGAAGACAAACTTTGTATTGTCTTAGCGTGGTACTTCTTTGAGAAAGTGTCTTCTGCTAGAAGTGTTAGTGGAAGGGTAGAAGTGTAAGAAAAGGTTTGACCTAACCTCTGAAATGTTAAGTATGTAGAATGGAACATGTTCTGGAAGACAAACTTTACAAATAGAGGGAAACTGTAATGATATGATCATAAATGTTTCAGCTAATACTTTATAAAAGTAGGATTCAAGATTTTGTTTAGCCACTTGTAGAATATTCATTCTTGATTTACTTGACTTATTATTGAAATAGGACATATATACGGACTACAAAGAAAGTTTGATTGACCTAAGTACAAGAAATTACTCAGATTCATGAAATCCCAGATTAAGTTACATTTGAGATTATGAAGTAAAAGTTACTTGATCTCATTAAGCAATGGAATTTACTTAATACTTCCCAGTAAACTGCAAAGTTGAAAGATGGAAATGAAACTTAAAAGGAAGACATAAAAGCTCAATTTGTCACAAAGGATGATTTTGACAAATGGTTAATGTCTGCTGGATTTAAATGAGTAGATAAGTATAATTTAAAATTGGCAAAGGACTAATCAAAACTACAAAGTCTTTAAGAGTTTAAAGAAAAAGGTTGTAACTAATACAACATGTAGGTTTTGACCAATCATAAATTGCTGAAGAATTTTGGATTTGCCAAGATTATCGAGAAAAGTCTATAAATTGAGTGGGAGCTAAGAAGTTTTCCAAATAGAATATGTGGGCAACATATTTGAGTGGGAGATGTGAGTGACATCCTAGAATATCAAATATTGATGAAATATTTGAGTGGGAGCTTAACAATGTTCTTGAATATGTAATTGACATATTGGTGAACAATATGTTGGATATTAGAAATGATTAGATCATTATATGAAATTAGATATATGGATAGATAGGGATGTTTAATAAACATCAAATTTCAAAATACTAGAAATAATGTGACCCATGTTCTTAGTTGTAAAGAAAAAGATTCTAGGGTGATTTCTGAGTTAATCACTGAATCAGAGTTAAGTATAGCGCAAAGGAAGCGTGGTCAAGGATCAAAGTTGCAAATATTGCACTTTTATTAAACTATATAGATTAGGATAGTTCAGTATTAGCAAGTATGATTTTCGTTTAAAGAAAGTTTAACTTTTTACTAAGTGTGTTTATTGATACACATGACATCTTGAAAGTTCAATTGACTAATAGATATTCATTCTATATACTAAAAACAAAAGTCTCACTGTCACCAAAATACTAAAACACAATATATGATAATAGTGTGAATGTCAAAATAGGTGACATTAATGATTTGAAAATATGACCTTATGAATCTGGTAAAATAGGTTTAGGACGGGAAGTCCTCCATGAGCAAACATGATCAATAAAAACATATACGATATGGTTTATGCTTAGTAGCAATGCAACAGATTATTTGTACTCTAGTGCAAGTGGGAGACTAAAGGAGATATGCCCTAGAGGCAAACAATAAAGGGGTTTATTATCATATCTCATTTGTTCATAATAGTTTTATATCATGTTATAACTGTATCAAGAAAAAACATTGATACAGGTGTGATATATAAAAAACCTAGGTTCCTAGTAGCCTCTAATCAGCTAGTTCATTGGCAGCTGATGATCATGGTTTCATGATCATGGTGCTATTAAATGTAGGGTTCGTAGCATGGAAAACAAAAAAATTCTATCGTGGGAACACACAAAACCAAGATCTATTCTATGAGATCGATGCAACAAGATTGTAGAGAACTAACCCTCGAAGATCCAAAGCGTTTAACGAGATTCGAATCTCGTGGTTGATGTAGTTGATCACTTGTCGATTGATGACCCACAAGTATGTGGGGTGTATCGTAGTACTTTCTATAAATAGGAGTGTCGATCCCAACAAGGAGCAGAAGGTGCTGAACAGTGGTATGGAGCAGGAAATCCCTGTGAATACTTAGCAAACGGATTTATAGTGGTTTTCTGACAAGGCAACAAAACAAGGAGCAAGTAACAAAGGAAATGAACAAACGGAGCAAGTGGCCCAATCCTTTCTTAGCAAAGGACAAGCCGGTGGAAATACTTATAAGGACCAAACGTTCTCGAGGACACATGGGAATTCTGTCAAGTGCTTTCGCTTCAAATAGCCGAGTACTCTTCTTTGGTGTTGTAAGTGTTGTGTGGGTGAACCTGTGCTAACATACCGCCCTTCCTAGGACTAATACATACTTGTGATTAAACCCCCTGCAAACATCCATAACTACAGGAAAGTAATTAGGATATAAATCTAACCACAGCCTTAAACTCTGAGATCCTACGCTCCCTTGTGCAAAGGTGTCCTAACGGGGGTTCAGGTTTCTGTCACTCCAGCAACCCCACAATTAGTAGCCAAATACACAATGCATTCCCCTAGACCCATAAATGGTGAAGTGTCATGTAGTCGACGTTCACATGACACCACTAGAAGAATAGCACCACAACTTAAATACTAAACCATTGAATAATAACTCATCACAGATTCACTACTAACAAAATGACTTCTCCCATGTCCTCAAGAAGTAAACGAACTACTCACAAGACATCATATGGATCAAGATCAAAGATCATATGGTAATGGATAAAAATCTGAACATAAATAATAATCCAATGGTTCCACTCACAAGCATCAACTACAATAGTAATAAACACTGGGAAAGTTCCCCTAATGAACTAAGCAATATCCAACACAATTGTTACAGCAGGACGGAGTGGTGATGATGGTGCTGGTGGAAATGATGGTGTGGATGATGATGATGATCCCAATGAAGCCTAGCTTGATGACGGTGTTGATGGCGACGGTCTCCCCTCTCTGAGAAGGAATTCCCCCGGCAAAAATCTGTCTGCCGGAGATATCTTTGTCTCTCGGTGTTTTCCGCCCCCGGAGGCGGCGGAAATCTATCTGTGGTTGCTCCCCGAGGCTTAGGGTTACATAGGGAAGATATAGGCGAAGGGGCGGAGTCGGAGGACGGGCAGGTGGGCCACACCTGCCCTAGGCGGGGTCAGGTGGGCCCGCGCCTAGGGGGTGTGGGCCCCCTGAGGCCCTTCTTCGTCCCTTCGTCTGGCTCCCTCATTCTTATGGAGAAATAATATGTTTCCATTTTTTCTGGTATTTTTCTGATCTTTGCGAAATTGCACTGAAACGCCTTCTTTTCCATCAGAATCCAGACTCCAGCAGTCCATCCTCCAAGAATCATCCAACATGCATAAACAGATGAAAAGCCATAAGTAATACCTCATAACAAGACAAATATCAATGAATAGAGGTAAATTGTGATATAGAATGGTGATGCAAATTGGGCGTATCAACTCCCCCAAGCTTAGACTTCGCTTGTCCCCAAGCGAATACTGAGCTCGGTAAACATGTCCACAGGTTTATGATGTGAAGTGTCGATAAAATAATACGAACAAGAAGCATCACACTTACCATTGCACAACTCATAGAAGAAAGCAACTCACTATTATATAACTTAGCTTGCAACCAAGTACAACAGTCACAATAGAGATGCATAAAGATAAATCATAATTGGAATTGGCAAACTTGTTCTTGGTCGGAGAACAACAGGCAAACAATTTCACAAAAAAGCTTTTTGTAGAAGTTTCAAAACAGGAACACTCTTTGATCAAAAAGGTTTTTCACAAGTGAAGGCTTTCAAAGTAATACTCAATAGATAAGAGTTTTGTGCAAACAAGGAAGATGAAGAACATGATTGAATAATCACCATATTAATGCTTGAAATAGAACAACTCAAATGCTTGCTGGAGATAGAGAGGAAGTAGGTTTACTAACTCAACTTGGAAGTGGGAGAGAGGTCCCTTCTTAGAGGGTAGCAGGGATTACAAGTCATAAAGAGCTTCCAAAAGATTATGGTACTTACTAGCTTTGAGCCCTCATTGCCCCTATCATAAGCATATTGAGATGATTAAGGTTAAAGTGAACAAAGATGGAGTATATGCTTGACGAAATATAAGTTGGCAACCTCATGTCCCTTGAATATGAGGGCCACTCCTCATGCTACTCAACTTTGGTCACAGGTAAGTTCTTGTCATTGTAAGTATTTGCATATCATTGAGAACTGCCAACGGGGTACCCCTTGCACATGGTACAGGAGGTTTCCCATAACCACAATGACAAGGCAAGCAGACAATGAGCATCTCAGCGATCTTTTTATTTACTATGTGCATAGATTTTTATTGAGGATGCTTCATAGATGACTCACTATGGTGATGCTGCAAGTTTCCACCATGATTAAGCATGGCTTAGGCTAGCAGCCTAGGCATTTCTCTTACACAGGATACAAACTCCATGGACTTACAAGTTCCCTCTTTATTTCACACCATTGACATCCATGGACAAAAGAGCACGATATCAACTGTGTACTGATGCCCCACAAGTATAGGGGGTGTATCGTAGTACTTTCAGTAAATAGGAGTGTCGATCCCAACGAGGAGCAGAAGGTGCTGAACAGTGGTATGGAGCAGGAAATCCCTGTGAACTCTTAGCAAATGGATTTTTAGTGGTTTTCTGACAAGGCAACAAACCAAGGAGAAAGTAACAAAGGTAACGAACAAACAGAGCAAGTGGCCCAGTCCTTTCTTAGCAAAGGACAAGCCGGTGGTAATACTTATAAGGACCAAACGTTCTCGAGGACACATGGGAATACTATCAAGTGCTTTCGCTTCAAATAGTTGAGTACTCTTCTTTGGTATTATAAGTGTTGTGTGGGTGAACCTGTGCTAACATACCGCCCTTCCTAGGACTAATACATACTTGTGATTAAACCCCCTACAAACATCCGTAACTATAGGAAAGTAATTAAGATATAAATCTAACCACAGCCTTAAACTCTGAGATCCTACGCTCCCTTGTGCAAAGGTGTCCTAACGAGAGTTCAGGTTTCTGTCACTCCGGCAACCCCATAATTAGTAGCCAAATACACAATGCATTCCCCTAGGTCAATAAATGGTGAAGTGTAATGTAGTCGACCTTCACATGACACCACTAGAAGAATAGCACCATAACTTAAATACTAAACCATTGAATAATAACTCATCACAGATTCACTACTAACAACATGACTTCTCCCATGTCCTCAAGAACTAAACGAACTACTCACAAGACATCATATGGATCAAGATCAAAGATGATATGGTAATGGATAACAATCTGAGCATAAACAATAATCCAATGGTTCCACTCACATGCATCAACTACAATAGTAATCAACACCGAAAAAGTTTGCCCTAATGAACTAAGCAATATCCAACACAATTGTTATAGCGGGACGGAGTGGTGATGATGGTGCTGGTGGAGATGATGGTGTGGATGATGATGATGATGATCCTGATGAAGCCTAGCTTGATGACGGTGTTGATGGAGACGGTCTCCCCTCTCCGGGAAGGAATTCCCCTGGCAGAAATCTGTCTGCCGGAGAGATCTTTCTCTCTCGGTGTTTTCCGCCTCCAGAGGCGGCGGAAATCTATCTATGGTCGCTCCCCAAGGCTTAGGGTTCCGTAGGCGAAGGGGTGGAGTCGGAGGCCGGGCAGGTGGGCCACACCTTCCCTAGGCACGGGGTCAGGTGGGCCCGCGACTAGGGGGGTGTGGGCCCCCTGAGGCCCTTCTTCGTCCCTCCTGCTGGCTCCCTCATTCTTCTAGAGAAATAATATGTTTCCATATTTTCTGATGTTTTTCTGATCTTTGCGAAATTGCACCAAAACGCCTTCTTTTCCATTAGAATCCAGACTCTGGTTGTCCATCCTCCAAGAATCATCCAACATGCATAAACAGATGAAAAGCCATAAGTAATACCTCATAATAATACAAATATCAATGAATAGAGGTAAATTATGATATAGAATGGTGATGAAAATTGGGCGTATTAACTCCCCCAAGCTTAGACTTCGCTTGTACCCAAGCGAATACTGAGCTCGGTAAACATGTCCACAGGTTTAAGGAGTGAAGTGTCAATAAAAGAATACGAACAAGAAGCATCACACTTACCATTGCACAACTCATAGAATAAAGCAACTCACCATTATATAACTTAGCTTGTAACCAAGTAAAACAGTCACAATAGAGATGCATAAAGATAAATCATAATTGGAATTGGCAAACTTGTTCTTGGTCAGAGAACAATAGGCAAACAGTTTCACAAAAATGCTTTTTGTAGAAGTTTGAAAACAGGAGCACTCTTTGCTCAAAAAGGTTTTTCACAAGTGAAGGCTTTCAAAGTAATACTCAATAGATAAGAGTTTTGTGCAAACAAATAAGGTGAAGAACATGATTGATAAATCACCATATGAATGCTTGAAACACAACAACTCAAATGCTTGCTGGAGATAGAGAGGAAGTAGGTTTACTGAATCAACTTGGAAGTGGGAGAAAGGTCCCTTCTTAGAGGGTAGAAGGGATTACAAGTCATAAAGAGCTTCCAAAAGATTATGGTACTTACTAGTTTTGAGCCCTCATTTCCCCTATCAAAAGAATATTGAGATGATTAAGGTTAAAGTGAACAAAGATGGAGTATATGCTTGACGAAATATAAGTTGGCAACCTCATGTCCCTTGAATATGAGGGCCACTCCTCATGCTACTCAACTTTGGTCACAAGTTCTTGTCATTGTAAGTATTTGCATATCATTGAGAACCGCCAACGGGGTACCCCTTGCACATGGTACAGGAGCTTTTCCATAACCACAATGACAAGGCAAGCAGACAATGAGCATCTCAGCGATCGTTTTATTTACTATGTCCATATCTTTTTATTGAGGATGCTTCATATATGACTCACTATGGTGATGTTGCAAGTTTCCACCATGATTAAGCATGGCTTGGGCTAGCGGCCTAGGCATTTCTCTAACACAAGATACAAACTCCATGGACTTACAAGTTCCCTCTTTATTTCACATTGTTGACATCCATAGACAAAAGGGCACGATATCAACTGTGTACAGAGTACAAGTGCAATGTTGAAAACATTCCCCATGACAGCACGGTTCTACTAATTCCAACGTATAGATGCAAGCATATACAACTTCGATGTTCACAATGGTTCAAGTCTATTATGGGAAAGTAAATAAGGTGTGCCATCAAGTTCGTGAGAGCTTTACTAACTAGTTTTCTCATAACAAAATACTTTTTAATTCGAAAGGTAGATGAAGCTTGAGAATTTGCTTGGAATAGCAAAAGCTACTAGGTAGATATGGTGGACACAAATGGCAAAAGTTTTGGTTCAAAGGGATTTGGAAAAATGAGAAGTATGCCCTCTCAAAACAGGTTTTGGGCTAGCAAGGCTGGGTAGCAAGCAAGAGAGTTGAAAGAAACAAGCAAACATACAAGTAATAAAGACAAACATGAAATCTTCCTTGAAGACACAAAATAATCTTAAATAAAGAATACTAAGCTTATGAGCCAACAAGAAAGAAAACAAATGATACAAAATACATGTAAGCCTTTTTTCTTTCTTTTTCTCCTTCATAGTAATGCTACTGACCAGAACTCGGTTTGCCAAAACCAATTTAGATCCACTTGATGATCCCAAAGTGGTGCCAATACTGATCAACAAGATCCATCATATAATAGAGATTGCAAACTAAAAATAAGAAGTGCAAAAAGTAAAAGATGAGACTTCTCATTAATATTCCAATAAAGTCACTCACACCAAGGGATACATAGATAATCAACTAAAGGAGAGATACTTCCACATGCAAAACCAAACTATAAGATAACCCCTCTACCAAAAATATGAATCCACTAAAAAGGTAAAAGATAAAATATAATGGTGGTGATACCGCGACACTCCCCCACATTTTTAAAGGACTTGCAAAGTGCTTGGTTGGAAATGGGAAATCTACACTATTCTGGACTGATATGTGGAATGATAGTTGCCTCCAACATAAGCTTCCTCACCTACTTTCATATGCCAAAAACCCTCACATTTCTGTCAGTGAGTTCCTGCATACTACAAATACTCAGGATCTCTTTTATCTTCCTTTGTCCCAACAAGCCTATCAGGAATATCAAAGTCTTGAACAAATTCTCAATTCTGGCAGGGAAGGGGAATCTGATTGTTGGTCTTACATTTGGGGCCGTAATTTTTCGGTCAAAAAGGCTTACTTCCTTTAGTCGGTTACCAACCGGTTCAGCCACATTTCTCTTGGATTTGGAAATCTTCTTGTCAACAAAAGCACAAATTCTTCTTCTGGCTCTTTCTGCTTGATAGACTCAACACAAGAAATCTTCTGAAAAGGAAATGTTTTTCTCTGGCATCTTATGACTGTGTCTTCCAGGGCTGCCATAGTGAAGAAACTAGTTTACATTTGTTTTGGGAATGCCCATTTGCAAGAGCCTGCTGGGCTGAAATCTCACAGGTCAATACGGCTGATCAAAGCATCTTTGAAGTTATAGCCAGTATTAAAAATAACCTCAAGGTCCCTTTTGCAATGGAAATTCTGATACTTGGAACTTGGAGCATCTGGATTTGCAGAAACAATGAAATTTTCAACAATCAGCATGCGTCGATGGAGACCTGGAAGGCTATTGTAGCCCAGGAATTAAGATGGGTCCTTCATAGAATTAAGAAGAAGTATTATCAGGGCCTTAAGGATTGGATTGAAACCAATTTAGACAGGAGATAGCTGATTAGAATGTTATCCCTCTTTTTTGAGGTGGAATATGTTTGTAAATATTCTTTTGTAACTCTCTATGATATATAAAAATTGCAGTGGGGTTTTTCCCCTACTGTTTTACCCTCAAAAAAAGCTTGGAACAAGCCAAGGGGATGCCAAACCTGATGACGAATTACTCCTTCGGTGGTGGTGTTCTATTGATAAGCTCCTCAATAAGTTTCCTCAACTACTCGAACTCAAAAGTAAGAGTACGGATTAGCTCCGAGTTTTGCTCTATACGGTTCATGATCATGTCAGTCCAAGAATCCCAGTTCTTGTTATTCTTTCCCCACTCTTCATCCTTAGCGTGATCCTTCTCTGCATTGTTAGAACGAGGCATATCCCAAACCGAGGGCAAATTCCCTTTGGGCACATGTTGATATTGATATTCATGTATAAGTGTATGGAAGGGTCTCTTGTTACGTGGAGGAGATGATCGTGGAGAGAGAATATGACGTCGAGATTTCCCTCCTGTAGACATCTGTGATGTCCTCTTAAGCTTGGTAGGCCGTGCCACCAAACCAATGCTTGCGACGGTAGCACGAGTGTCCGGTTGCTTGTCCTCCTCCATGTCACCTTCATACCCTACCGAAATCTCCTCCTCCTTGGGGACTTGAGGTTCTTCTTCCTCGGGCTTCTTGCCTTTGTCGTTGGCGGAGGCCATGGTGCTCTTAAACTTGAGAAGATTTCCTGTCAGAAACAGATTGAAACAAAAACACGACGAGAACACGATGCACGAACCTCGGGGGGTCTGGGGGTTATATATTACGAAGGTTCAAGGCATAAGGAAGGTACTGACACGGAAACGAGGCGGAGATGGAGTTCGAGGGTGGCACACCCCCCTCAGGCGCGGCCAGGCTGGCCCGCGCCTAGGGTGGGTCTGTCCACCCCAGACTCTGTTTCCTCTTCAGTTCCGTATCATAGCTTCCCTTATGTATTAAAAACATCAAAAATATAAAAAGATTGGGGTTTCACGAACCTTCTGTTTTCACCACTTTTACCTATTCAAAGACGAACTCTGCAGATTCCTTTTCTCTTTCTCCTGAAAATTTCCTTCTTACAAAACCCTTGCACAAACTGAATGACAACATTAGTGTAAGCAAAAACAATAAACCTTTGGTAAACACTTCAACTGAAAACTCATCAAAACAAAAGCTTCTGTAAGAGGCAAATACAAATGATGGCAGAAATCTGTCAAAACAGACCAGCATGTAAAGATTGAGTTTTTTGAAGACCTTCTGTTGCTCAAATCAAAAAGTGCAGAACTGATGAAAGTTAGGTAACAACTTGGAGAACCAGCACAGAAAAATGCAGCTCCATCCGAAGTCCTGAGATTCCTCATGAATTTTTACAATAAAACACAAAAATCTGTCCCAGGACAGCCACTTTTCACAACTCCTCTACTTCACAAAAGTAGTTGAACTTGACACAAAAACCAAAACAAAAAGGATAAGGATCAGTTATTGTCGTGGTATTGCCGACGAGTACGCCATGGAGGGGTCCTCACAGTGCGTGTTTAGAGACGTGGGGTAAGGCGAACGGTTGACGGGTACGAGGTAACACAGCTTACCCAGGTTCAGATCCCACAACGGTGGCGGAATCCTACTCCTGCTATAAATCACTATAAGGGCAATACGCCGAGTTACAGAGATAGGTTCGCTGTGCGAGGTGTGTGTAAAACGATGCCCTAAAGGCTCCCATAGGCCCGACTTATATAGTCGCCAGGTCCTAGGGTTACAGGGAAAAGTCCTGGCCGGACAGGTTACAGAGTCCTACACCATCTATCACTAGTCTTGTGTATCTTGTACTCCAAGGCTCCGGGTACGCTGGTGTAACACCCTCAGAATCGACCCTATGCAAGTTTCAGCGCTTCCCGCCAAACCCGCATAGAAACGATTCAAAGGTGCCCACCAGGCACTTTCGTGCGGGTGGAAAACGAAGTAATAACATCACACAACAGTCCTCGATGGGACCCACAGAACAGATATATATATAACAGCGACTCAATGAGTCAAGAATACAGATATACAATACAAAGATCCAAATCACCTTGATAAACGATAGAGCGTCCCGCTACGGACAAGATGCAAATGGGGCTAAGAGCCCTGAAGAACAACCAATGGCGTCCATAACCCTGCCCAGGCCAAGCCGGAAGGGTAACCCTGCTAACGACGTCGATCTCAAAACCTGCTTAAACAAAAGGGGTGCCGACAAAGGGCAAAGGAAAAAGAGGAGTGTCAGTACTGAGGCCAGTACACGGCGAGACTAGAATTCGGTGGTCCTCGCCTACACAGGTATGGTGGACTGAAGCGGCAGCGGCAGCATGCACTGAACACCCTATAGAGACTCGATACAACTGGCGGCAATCAGAGAGGGGTAAGAAAGACCTATTCGGATCCAACCTGATTCTAACATCAAACAAACCCATCCTGGTGTTTCCCCCTCGAGACCAAACAAGGAAGTCAACCGAGGAACTCACACCGTTGGCAGTTTTATTTGTTCAGTTATCGTTGTAGCAATTACTAGTCCGGTGTAGATAATCGTCCTGATAAAATAAGCAGTGGGCCATTTTAGTTAACCATTCCGTTGTAGTTGCAACACTTACTAGTCAGATACAAATAGCATGAGATAACCCAAACCCAGCAGTTGTTGGTACTTTTATTTAGCCATTCCGTTGTAGTTGCAATACTTACTAGTCAGATACAATTGTCGCAAGCGACAAACCAAACAAGCAATTGTGGGCAGTTTTATGTAGCCATTCCATTATAGTGAAGCTGATTACTAGTCATTATAAAGTCAAATTTATAGCACTACTTTAGTTATAGTTGTCTATGATCGAGATACTGTGCTCCAAGTCGTCCCTAACCGCGGACACGGCTTTCAGAAAGTTTTACCCGGCCGGGGTGCATCAATAGCAACACACACTCGATCAACCTCGGAAAAACCAAATCAAAACCCAACGAGGCCTTCACGACAAAGCAATCACAGGATTCAGAAATATTTCAGGGGGCCACCCCTTGGAGTACACCCGCAACGAAGTTAGCTGACTCCGAGACGGACCCGAGGTTTGGGTGGACGGCTGTGAACGACTGGGAACCCAAAACTGGGCTTGTCGACACCGCGAAAACGTGTCCCGATCCTAAATAGTACAGTGTGCTCCTCGCACAATCGTAAATAAAGCAGTAGCATGGCATAAGTACAGGATAGTAAATAAATCCTCAAACTAGTTTGTGGCCCCAAGAAATAAGAATGAATCAAGCTCTGGCTCAGGGGGGTCCCATAATTCCCCGTATGTGGATAGCGCGAATATTCAAGGAACAGGTATCAAGTACTCGGGGTCCTACGGGACACAAGTGGACGGTTAACAACCAAATAACATCTATTGCCCACCTGTGCCTCTGCTTACTTACTTCAATTTTAGTTGTTAAACATTAATTAAAGTGAACGATAAATAAAGCCATGATCATCTCCAACGTCAAACATGCGGCAATACTCCAACAGTTGTGGTACATGGCGACACGCGACAGCACTTGAGCAAGCGACTACGACGCGCAAGTCCAACTATCTACCAAACAACAGGTAATAGGAGGTGTCCAGGGCAATATAAGGCTGCAAGGGATATCACGGGTACGAAAACTAGAGCATCGCAACACAGATAACAATAGATCAACAGGAGGGAATAAATACTATAAAGTAAGATAGGTAGAAAGAGGGAGGTGCTCGCCTGAAAACATTGTCGAAGGTTCAACCGAAGATCGGGGCGAAGCTCACATCAACTCAACGTCCCAATCCGCGAAGAAGCAAAACACTAGAATAAACACCGGATGCACTATTTAATACTACGACAGAAGATCGGGCATGATGCATGCATGATGTATGGCATGGCAAAGATGCGATGCAATTAGGCAATATTAAGTGGAACCGGGGTCCCGACATTAATATATGGTTCTAGTTGTTTAGATACCCCGCAATTTAAATGTTGTCTTAACATGGCAAAATAAGTTACCGGTTCGCTACACAAATTTAAATGAGGCCAATATGAGACTAGATTTGTCCGCATATGGGCCCCATATTTAATTATGAGGTGAATCGGCATAAGGCCCCCAAACCACATGACAATATGCATGCATGACCAATTTAATATGCACGAGTTTATATTGATAGCATTTAGAAAATAAAGGCTCGGATCAGGGTCACACATTAGGGTTCGGCAGATCTTGGTTCCGGGGGGTTCGGGGTCCGGTCTCAGGGTTCAGAGTTCGACGGGATCGTTCTCGGACTTCGGGATTTAGGGTCTTCGGATCTGGGAAGTATATCTTGTCGCACGGGCGTCGATGCTTCCGGGAAGGAGAACTTGACGTTCAGGGTCTCGATGCCCGGGGTGAAGTACTTGGCGCGCCAGGGTTCGGTCTTCAGACTCGGGGAGAGGAGCTCGGCGTTCGCGTCGAAGGTCTTGGCGTCCCATGAAGGCGTTCTCGGAGCTCCGAGGGGTTCGGTTCCGATCTTCAGATAACGGCTTTCGGATCCACGAAGGAGGCCTTGGCGTACCCCGAGGAAGTTCTTGACGATGGTTCCCCCCTTGGTTCGAAACGGTCTTCAGACTTTGAGGGTCGGTGTCGAACTTGGAATCGGTACCGGGTCTTCGAGTGGCGCCAAGCCATGCCATGCCATCCATAACGCTTCCATACACTGGTACCAAACATCACCGCGCTGAACCGGAACAGAGACGTGCGCGGCCACGCGCGCGAGGTGGAATGCAGCGAGGAGAAGCAGGAAGGGCGGACGCGGCGGCCAGGCCCGAGCGGCCAGGGGCGACGCTGCAGGGACCCGGGCGCGCTGGCCGGCGGCGGAGAGGGTACAGCTCGGGGTGGGGCCGGGGCTGGCGCGAGAGAGAGGTGAGGCGGGGCGGGATGAGGCGGCCGGCGCGAGGCGGTCAGAGCCGGCGAGCGGGCGGCGCCGCTCGGGGAGAGAGAGGCGGGCGGCGGAGCTTGGGCCAGGGGCGAGGCGGCCGGACGCGAGCGAGGTGGGGGAGGTGCGACCGGTGGGGAGGGAGGGGCCCTGGCGGCGGAGGGCTCGCGGGAGGGGACGGCGAGCGGGGAGGCGACGGGGAGGAGCCGGGGTCGGGGGACGCGGTGGCGGGGAGGGGCAGACGGGGGGAGGAGGAGCCGGCGGGAGGTGGGAGAGAGAGGAAGGGGACGGGGGTTGGTGGGTGGTGGGACCGGGGTGAGTAGATTAGGTCTGGGTGCAAAAGGGGTTTAGGGTGGGCCGATTTTATTATGGGGGTGGCCGACTGGGTCGGATCGACCCGGTTTGGCTGCCCCCACTAAAAATAATTAAATATTTTATTTGTTCCAAACAGGGCTTTTGCAAACCGATAGCAGACAAAACAAAATAATCCGGAGACCCGGGTTTTAATTCGAAATCAAGACGGGGCGTTTAGAAAACAAAACTAGGTTTTTCTGAAAATAATTTTATGCAAGCAAATGAAAGATGATGACGATGCTCAAATGCAATGTGGCATGATGACATGAGCATGCGGTCATGACGATGCAATGCATAAAAACAACGTGATTTTCTAGTAGTGGTTTTGCGGGATGCCACAATTCGACACCACTAACAATGAATCTCGCCCTCGAGATCCGCCTCATGGTACCGGAAAGAAGGTCGGTGATCTGCATCTTCTCGCTTCGTGTAGATCCTCGCGACACCACTAACAAGAGGTCGTTGTCCGTGATCGTCGAGAGAACCCTCCGGTAACAAAGGGTGAAGGTAGAGGTATCCACAAATAAAGCCACCTCTAGCTTCCGTGGACGGAGTAAAATCGCTGGAACCACTGATTCGATGTACAAGAGCGAATGATAAGAGTAGTGGTATGGTAGCTACTCCATCCCGCACTCAAACCATTACTCTGCACACGAATAAGCGGATTATGCAACCAACTCTCGGAATTCAGACTGAAGATCTCGACCAACGAGGTTCAGAAGCAAAGGAGTGATGCAGACTCTGCATCGGATCTGGCGTAGATGATTTTGTCGTGTCGGAAACACCGGAAGGCACGAGAAGGAACAAAGAGAAGTCCACCAGACGAAGGATTCCTCGGATAGCATGAAGACCAGATGTAGCAACACCGTTACCAAAGGAGGAAGCGAAACCCTGAAGGTACGATGGAACCCAACCACGAGAAATCCTGGACTCGAAGAGAGAGAAGAGAGCGGATTCAAAACACGCAGAGGTAAGAGGAGAATAGCAGAGGGGTAAGGAGTAAAATCAGACCTAATCAGAACTATCCAACCGAGTTTGCAAAATAGTTTTGACACTCTACAACGTCCGTTAGCTAGGTTATCCTACAGGCTGGACTTGTGGGGTATCGCAACTGCTGAGCTCTGATACCACTCTGTAACACCCTCAGAATCGACCCTATGCAAGTTTCAGCGCTTCCCGCCAAACCCGCATAGAAACGATTCAAAGGTGCCCACCAGGCACTTTCGTGCGGGTGGAAAACGAAGTAATAACATCACACAACAGTCCTCGATGGGACCCACAGAACAGATATATATAACAGCGACTCAATGAGTCAAGAATACAGATATACAATACAAAGATCCAAATCACCTTGATAAACGATAGAGCGTCCTGCTACGGACAAGATGCAAATGGGGCTAAGAGCCCTGAAGAACAACCAATGGCGTCCATAACCCTGCCCAGGCCAAGCCGGAAGGGTAACCCTGCTAACGACGTCGATCTCAAAACCTGCTTAAACAAAAGGGGTGCCGACAAAGGGCAAAGGAAAAAGAGGAGTGTCAGTACTGAGGCCAGTACACGGCGAGACTAGAATTCGGCGGTCCTCGCCTACACAGGTATGGTGGACTGAAGCGGCAGCGGCAGCATGCACTGAACACCCTATAGAGACTCGATACAACTGGCGGCAATCAGAGAGGGGTAAGAAAGACCTATTCGGATCCAACCTGATTCTAACATCAAACAAACCCATCCTGGTGTTTCCCCCTTGAGACCAAACGAGGAAGTCAACCGAGGAACTCACACCGTTGGCAATTTTATTTATTCAGTTATCGTTGCAGCAATTACTAGTCCGGTGTAGATAATCGTCCTGATAAAATAAGCAGTGGGCCATTTTAGTTAACCATTCCGTTGTAGTTGCAACACTTACTAGTCAGATACAAATAGCATGAGATAACCCAAACCCAGCAGTTGTTGGTACTTTTATTTAGCCATTCCGTTGTAGTTGCAATACTTACTAGTCAGATACAATTGTCGCAAGCGACAAACCAAACAAGCAATTGTGGGCAGTTTTATGTAGCCATTCCATTATAGTGAAGCTGATTACTAGTCATTATAAAGTCAAATTTATAGCACTACTTTAGTTATAGTTGTCTATGATCGAGATACTGTGCTCCAAGTCGTCCCTAACCGCGGACACGGCTTTCAGAAAGTTTTACCCGGCCGGGGTGCACCAATAGCAACACACACTCGATCAACCTCGGAAAAACCAAATCAAAACCCAATGAGGCCTTCACGACAAAGCAATCACAGGATTCAAAAATATTTCAGGGGGCCACCCCTTGGAGTACACCCGCAACGAAGTTAGCTGACTCTGAGACGGACCCGAGGTTTGGGTGGACGGCTGTGAACGACTGGGAACCCAAAACTGGGCTTGTCGACACCGCGAAAACGTGTCCCGATCCTAAACAGTACAGTGTGCTCCTCGCACAATCGTAAATAAAGCAGTAGCATGGCATAAGTACAGGATAGTAAATAAATCCTCAAACTAGTTTGTGGCCCCAAGAAATAAGAATGAATCAAGCTCTGGCTCAAGGGGGTCTCATAATTCCCCGTATGTGGATAGCGCGAATATTCAAGGAACAGGTATCAAGTACTCGGGGTCCTACGGGACACAAGTGGACGGTTAACAACCAAATAACATCTATTGCCCACCTGTGCCTCTGCTTACTTACTTCAATTTTAGTTGTTAAACAATAATTAAAGTGAACGATAAATAAAGCCATGATCATCTCCAACGTCAAACATGCGGCAATACTCCAACAGATGTGGTACATGGCGACACGCGACAGCACTTGAGCATGCGACTATGACGCGCAAGTCCAACTATCTACCAAAGAACAGGTAATAGGAGGTGTCCAGGGCAATATAAGGCTGCAAGGGATATCACGGGTACGAAAACTAGAGCATCGCAACACAGATAGCAATAGATCAACAGGAGGGAATAAATACTATAAAGTAAGATAGGTAGAAAGGGGGAGGTGCTCGCCTGAAAACATTGTCGAAGGTTCAATCGAAGATCGGGGCGAAGCTCACATCAACTCAACGGCCCAATCCGCGAAGAAGCAAAACACTAGAATAAACACCGGATGCACTATTTAATACTACGACAGAAGATCGGGCATGATGCATGCATGATGTATGGCATGGCAAAGATGCGATGCAATTAGGCAATATTAAGTGGAACCTGGGTCCCGACATTAATATATGGTTCTAGTTGTTTAGATACCCCGCAATTTAAATGTTGTCTTAACATGGCAAAATAAGTTACCGGTTCGCTACACAAATTTAAATGAGGCCAATATGAGACTAGATTTGCCCGCATATGGGCCCCATATTTAATTATGAGGTGAATCGGCATAAGGCCCCCAAACCACATGACAATATGCATGCATGACCAATTTAATATGCACGAGTTTATATTGATAGCATTTAGAAAATAAAGGCTCGGATCAGGGTCACACATTAGGGTTCGGCAGATCTTGGTTCCGGGGGGTTCGGGGTCCGGTCTCAGGGTTCAGGGTTCGACGGGATCGTTCTCGGACTCCGGGATTTAGGGTCTTCAGTTCTGGGAAGTAGATCTTGTCGCACGGGCGTCGATGCTTCCGGGAAGGAGAACTTGACATTCAGGGTCTCGATGCCCGGGGTGAAGTACTTGGCGCGCCAGGGTTCGGTCTTCGGACTCGGGGAGAGGAGCTCGACATTCGCGTCGAAGGTCTTGGCGTCCCATGAAGGCGTTCTCGGAGCTCCGAGGGGTTCGGTTCCGATCTTCAGATAACGTCTTTCAGATCCACGAAGGAGGCCTTGGCGTACCCCCGAGGAAGTTCTTGACGATGGTTCCCCCCTTGGTTCGAAACGGTCTTCGGACTTTGAGGGTCGGTGTCGAACTTGGAATCGGTACCGGGTCTTCGAGTGGCGCCAAACCATGCCATGCCATCCATAACGCTTCCATACACTGGTACCAAACATCACCGCGCTGAACCGGAACAGAGACGTGCGCGGCCACGCGCGCGAGGTGGAATGCAGCGAGGAGAAGCAGGAAGGGCGGACGCGGCGGCCAGGCCCGAGAGGCCAGGGGCGACGCTGCAGGGACCCGGGCGCGCTGGCCGGCGGCGGAGAGGGTACAGCTCGGGGTGGGGCCGGGGCTGGCGCGAGAGAGAGGTGAGGCGGGGCGGGATGAGGCGGCCGGCGCGAGGCGGTCAGAGCCGGCGAGCGGGCGGCGCCGCTCGGGAAGAGAGAGGCGGGCGGCGGAGCTTGGGCCGGGGGCGAGGCGGCCGGACGCGAGCGAGGTGGGGGAGGTGCGGCCGGCGGGGAGGGAGGGGCCCTGGCGGCGGAGGGCTCGCGGGAGGGGACGGCGAGCGGGGAGGCGACGGGGAGGAGCCGGGGTCGGGGGACGCGGTGGCGGGGAGGGGCAGACGGGGGGAGGAGGAGCCGGCGGGAGGTGGGAGAGAGAGGAAGGGGACGGGGGTTGGTGGGTGGTGGAACCGGGGTGAGTAGATTAGGTCTGGGTGCAAAAGGGGTTTAGGGTGGGACGATTTTATTATGGGGGTGGCCGACTGGGTCGGATCGGCCCGGTTTGGCTGCCCCCACTAAAAATAATTAAATATTTTATTTGTTTCAAACAGGGCTTTTGCAAACCGATAGCAGACAAAACAAAATAATCCGGAGACCCGGGTTTTAATTCAAAATCAAGACGGGGCGTTTAGAAAACAAAACTAGGTTTTTCTGAAAATAATTTTATGCAAGCAAATGCAAGATGATGACGATGCTCAAATGCAATGTGGCATGATGACATGAGCATGCGGTCATGACGATGCAATGCACAAAAACAACGCGATTTTCTAGTAGTGGTTTTGCGGGATGCCACAGCTGGTGACTCCACTGTAGCCTTCCTTTATCCGGCATGGACCTCCCTTCTGGATCCACCTAACTGGGCCGCCCAGCAGGCCATAGGCCATGCTACCGACTATGGGCCACCCGGATTAGTTGGATAAGAGACATGCTATGAGAATACCCATATAGCATATCCCCAACAGTAGCCCCCGGAGAACTCCGAGATCTTGCGCCGTCTTGCCTCTTCCCGTGGAATGCTCCGTCTAGATGGATGTTGGCAAATCGCCAAGCAATATCTTGTAGTCCTCCCAAAGAACCCTGCAAAGGTTTCTCCGTCTTCTATGAGTAAGTCGGAGAAATGCTGAATCTTCGATCGTACTCTTCTGTAGTCGGAATAAATCCGTCCACGCTGGAATCTTCGATGGGACGGCTCATCTACCATGTCAGTTATGACGACGTAGGCTGTAGGTCAGCGACGCCTCGTAACTCACACATGCAGAGAATGCAATCATATCCGATTTCCCCGCGCGAGCGATACGAACCGTTGGCGGCGGCGGTTGGAGACGTGGCGAAATTACCGCGCACGTTCACGAACACGTCATCTACGCGGCAACCATCCGATTAGCTGCACGAATCTTGACGCAGAGTAAGATAAATAGTAACCGTGGGACACTTGCCACTTTTTCACCCCATTCTCTCGCGTCATCGTCTTCTTCCTCCAGCCGCACGCCTCCTCGAGCTCTTCGCGGAAAACCTCGAAAACCCTAGCCTCCCTCTGCGTCAGTCGCATCCTTCCAGCACCCCATGGCCAGCAGCAGCTCATCCCCTTCGATGGCGGCGTCGAGCGAAGCCACGGCGAAGCCGGCGAGCTCCGTCGTCGTGCCCCCCCTGAGGGCCTAGTCATCCCCGCGTCGGCGGTGATTGAAACCACCGGCGGTGACCACAATCTGGTGGTGCTGGAGCCTCTGGAAGAGGAGCCAGACTCGCACAAGGGCGATTGGCGTGGCTCGGACATCACCGACCGCGACATCCAAGAGATGGTCGCCGAAGGCTACCTTCCCATGACAAAGGGGCTCGCCTGGCGGGCGGCGCCGGCCGGCGAGGTGACACCTTCTCCCCAAGTCGGAGAAAAGGTGTACCTCAAGGCCTAGCTGGTACGCGGAGTTTCTCTGCCCATCTCCCACTTCTTTCTGCCCGTCTTAAACCACTTCAAAGTCCAACCCCACAACCTCTCCCCCAATAGTATCTTAGTGCTTAGAAACTTCGCGGTGCTTTGTGAGGGTTACCTAGGGATCAAGCCTAGGTTAGACTTGTTCGTGTACTTCTTCACCGTCAAACGTGAAGCCAGACATAGTAGGGAGGAGCTTAGGAACTGCGGCACCATAAGCTTCAAGATCCGACCTGGCCGGCGGTTCCCCGACATCGTCGGCCACGAGTCATGCAAAAATTGGCAGCGGACGTACTTCTATGGCCCCGACATTCCTTTGGCGGGCCGAGAAGTAACGTACCCAGACTTCGTGGATGGAGCCACCTCTGAAGTTTCCACATGGAGATCCCATGCCTCCCTTCCCTCCGGCCTCAACGCTTCTCGCGCAATAAGGCGGATCGAGTGGTTCGTAGAGGCGGGTTTGACCGGCTTGTACCTAGCCATGTGCTGCTTCATCAGGCGAATCCCACCCCTGCAGCACCGCGCAAAGTTCATGCACGAGTACACGGGTGATCTAAAGGATTCCCTTCGGATCTTCGTGGATAACTTCTCGAGCGACTCCGTCAAGCTCCGTCTGAAGGACATCATCAAGGTGAAGGATAAGAAGCGCGGCTTCACCATCACCTGCGACATGTACGTAGACGGCAAGTGCCTAAAGGTAGGTATTTATTTTCCGTGTATGACATTGCTCCAGTTTCTCCGTCTTGCCAGTGCCATCTTATCTAACACGGTGACCTCTAACTTAACAGCTTAGCGATCTAGATGAGGACAACCTGTCTGCCCAAATCTACGATCCGAAGATGAAGGAAGTTACGGTTGTGTCCGACGATGATGCCCCGTTGGCACGAAAGCGTAAGAGCTCCACCTCTGACGCTGCCGACGGAGGCAGGAAGAAGAAGACGGAGGGTGGAGCCTCCAAAAAGAGTACTGCCGCCCTGGAGGCGGAAAAGAAGAAAGCCACCGGGATGTTTGCCAAAGCGCCCCTCCTAGTGTAAGCCTCTCATTCTCCGACATTGTCTTATTCATCTGTCTTATTCCTGTACTTATGCATTTTGCACGTTTCAGGAAGAAAGCCACAACCAGCCTCAAGAAGTCCTCCAAGACTCTTGGGGCTTCTAGAAATATCAAAGATATGCTGCATCGCGACTCCTCCCCCGCCATCGCCCCTGCTACTCCTGTCGTCAAGCCATCCTCCGCTCCGACAAGCTCCCAAGTCCAGGAGGCACCAGTCCCTTCCGCCATGGAACTGGACTCTGGCGCCTCTACCGAACTAGCTGTTATCAGCGAGCAGGCGACGCAGGAGAGCGTTGCTCTTCAAATGGCTGAAGTTCCGGCTAAGGATGCCATCGGTAGCGGAAAGGCGGTGGTGGGAGCTGGTACTTCTGCCGAAGGCGGCGCCTCTGCTCCCCAGAAACCCTTCGAATTCCCGAAGATTATTTACCCGGCGCTCATGCTGAGTAACACAACTATGGTTCCTAGAGGAGTGCCGTCATCTCCAACGTGCGGTCTTGAGGAGCTGCTCCGACAAGCAGACATCTTGCGAGGAAACAACATTTCTTTTGGCAAGCTGCTGGCCGAGAGCGCTACAAACCTCAAGATCATCGCACTTGTAAGTTTTTACTTTACCTTTTGCATTTCGTATGAGTATCCCACTGTAGCCCCCGAGGATGTAGACGGAAAACCATAGGTTTTGCATCTATATGCTCTAAGAGTGACTACATTAGAAAGAACTCTTACTGTAGACCCCAAGCATTTAGATGGAAGAAATTATTCCGACTAGATGCTTTAAGAGTAGCATACACAGTGTTCATAATTTTCAGTGCTGTAGCCCCCAAGCCTCTAGTTGTAACTGAATTAGTTCCGACTAGATGCTTAAAGAAAAGCTAAGCATTTTCTGAGCTAAAAACTTTATACTGTAGCCCCCAAGCTTCTAATCGAGAACTGAATTAGCTCCGACTAGATGCTTTAAAGAAAAGCTAAGCATATTGATAGGTTCAAAAACTCTCGCTGTAGCCCCCGAGCACCTAGATGGAGAATCTACGACTAGGGGCTCCAAGCAGACCAAACAGCGACTTAACTTTGTATTTGCTTCCACAGAACGAGAATGCTCGGAGGGGCATGCCAATGACAAGTATCAGAAGATGCACGCAAATCTTGAAGCCGAAAAGGGTAAAACTGCCATCTTGAAGGAACAGATCATCAAAAACAAGAGTCTGTTTTCTTTTTGCGCATTTCCGTCTTACTTGTGTGCCCATAATCTCCGAGTACTCAATGTGTACTTTATTTTCTCCGACTTGCAGAGCATGTTGCCAAGGCCAAGGATATTGTCGAGCAGTCTAAGCACATCCAGCAGCTGGACAGCGAGAACAAGATCCTTAAGAAGGAGAGGGAAGAAATGTTGAAGATGCACGAGGATTCCATGAAAGCCCTGCAGGACTCCGCCTCCGCGGAGATCAATCGCTTGAAGGAGGAGCTTGCGATCCTAAAGGATCAGAAGCAAGCTGCTGATGAGCAAAACCTTTGCCATAACGAAGAGTTTAAGCTCCTCCAACAAGAGAAGGAATCCTTGGCGGACACCATCTGGCAGGCTAAGGCCAGCATCTTCAGTAAGTGTCCTCCACCTTGTAGTTCTGTAGTCTAGATACTTTTGAATTTATTGAACTCATGCCATCCTTGTCGGAATTTTCAGCGCCCATGGGTTTGACCTGCTCGCCTCCTTCGGACAAGGAATGCATGGTTCTTGCCGGCAAATTCATCAATACCGCCATCGCCCAAGCCAAGGAGATTGCCAAGCCCCTCCAGATTTATATCAAGGCCTCAAACTCCATGACGAAGTACTCGGAGATTCTGCGCCGAGCCCCCGAGCGTGTCGCGAGCTGGAAAGCTTCATGCGCACGGGCTGGCGCAAGGATGGCGCTGTCTATGGTGAAGGCACACTATGAAGATGCCGACATCGACACAGTGACATCTGGTATCCCCGACGTGGATGATGACGGCAAGGAGATCGACCACGAAGCCATCCTGTCATCACTCGCGGGTTATGACACCAGGGTTGCCGAGTTGGTGGACGTTGACGTCTTCGTGCCTAGGAACTTCATCGACAACGTCAACCAGGACTCCTCCGAGTCTCATCACAGCGCCGACGTCGAGGTGATTCTCTGGCTGGCGATCATGTGGCCTCCAAGTCTCCTGCGCCCAAAGAATGAAAAACACTTTGTAATTTCTGTTTCACGTCTGGAGTGTGCGCGGGAAAAAACTTGTTGATGTAATCTTAAGGCGGAAAACAATGGTTGTCGTATCCTGCTACTTAAGAATTAAGTTTCAGCATGTATATATTTTTTAAGCAAGTGCTGGCTTATCCATTACTCTGGTTCTTATGCTTCACTTTTCGTGAGTCGGAAGACTCGTTGTCGGAACCATGCGCTTAGGTGATGATGCCCAATGGCACCGTCAATAACCTGAGCACAAAATTGCCGACAATAAGTGCCAAAAGTCACTACTCCAGAATCCACATAAAAACGACAAAGAATGTGTAGACCAGAAAACTTAAGCTAACGCCCGTAGGCAGAATTTTCACAAGTGCAATCGCAAGACTTGTGCATAAAGGTTTATATGATCCAAAAATGAACACTAAAGGAGGTAAAAGACTCAACAATATGAGTGAACCAAAGAGCTTTATTTCATTGATCATATAAGAGGTACACAATTAGATAAAAAATGCTAAGTGTAGAAAGGACGTAGCTGTGCTATGTTCCATGGCCGATCAAGCTCCGGGTAGTCATCATCCGGGTCACGTCGCTTACGCTTATGATCATCGTTGGGTCTATCCTTGAGTTCACGATTGTCAACAAGATAGTAAGTCCATTGAGCAGCGCCTTGCTTATGATGAACGGTCCTTCCCATGGCAGGGATAATTTGTGTGACTTCTTCTGCTTAAGTCGGAGCACCAAATCCCCCTCTTTAAACGAGCGATGGCGAACGCGGCGACTATGGTAGCTGCGTAGCTTCTGCTGGTAGATGGCAGATCTTTGGCATGCCAAAATGCGCTCCTCCTCGAGAAGATCCACATCTAGACGTCTGGATTCTTCAGTGTCATCTTCGTCGTAGGCGGCAACTCTTGGTGCATTGTGGAGGATGTCGGAAGGTAGGATGGCTTCTACTACATATACCATGAAGTAAGGGGTGTAGCCGGTGGATCTGTTGGGTGTGGTTCATAAACTCCATAGCACAGATGGCAATTCTTAAGCCTAGGCTCCAGCTGCTCTATGTAGCGGTGCCTCAAGACATGGCTTGATTCCCTGCAGAATTAATCCATTGGCTCGCTCAACCTGACCATTGGATTGTGGGTGTGCCACAGATGCAAGGTCAAGTCGGATGCCTTTGTCCCAGCAGTAGGCCTCCACTTCTCCGAGTGACAATTTTCTTCCGTTGTCGGTGATGATGCTATGTGGGAGACCAAATCTCACCACTAGATCCCGGACAAACCTGAGGGCAGTTGCCCCATCAAGCTTTCTAATGGGTTTAGCTTCTATCCATTTGGTGAATTTGTCAACTGCTACAAGCAGGTGCGTAAATCCACATGGTGCCATCTATAACGGTCCCACCATGTCTAGCCCCCAGACTGCAAACGGCCAAGTTATTGGTATTGTTCGCAATTCTTCAGCAGGAACATGTGGTTGTCGGGCATAATACTGGCATCCCGTGCATGTCTCAGCCAGCTTGTCGGCGTCCGCCTTCGCGGTCAGCCAGTAGAATCCTTGCCGGAAGGCTTTCGCGACCAATGATCGAGGAGCGGCGTGATGCCCGCAATCTCCGAGATGGATCTCGCGCAGGATTTCCATACCTTCTAGCTGGGAAACGCACTTTAAGTATACACCAGTAGTGCTCCTTTTATAGAGTTGCCCATGGATTATGGTATAACCCTTTGCTCGCCGTACTATTTGCCATCTTTCGACCTCGTCGTCGGGCAAAGTTCCGTGTTCGAGATACTCCATGAACGGTTTTGTCCAAGACGGAGGGATCTTTGTCACCATATTGACGAAAGAGTCAGCTCTATCCGGATTATCGATGTCGGCTCCCTTCATAGATGGTGTGCGTAGATGCTCTAGGAAAACTCCTGGCGGAATTTGCTTGCGCCCCGATCCAAGCTTAGACAGTAGATCATCCGCCTCGTTTTGCTCCCTAGGCACGTACTTGACTTCGTAGCCCAAGAAGCTCTTGGCTATCTCGTCCACTTCGTCGCGATATGCCGCCATCATAGGGTTTCGCGCATTCCAGGTGCCAGCCACCTGCTGGGCAACCAAGTCGGAATCTCCACAACAAACTATGCGCTTGATGCCAATATCCTTGGCTACACGTAGTCCGTCAATGAGTGCTTCATACTCCGCCATGTTGTTTGTAGCCTCGAAGTGGATCTGCAGAACGTAGTGCAACTTGTCTCCTTTTGGTGACTGTAGCAGTACACCAGCCCCCGAGCCGTTGAGCAACTTTGATCCGTCAAAGTGCATCACCCAGTACTCTGGTTCTGGCAGTGGAGTAGCATCTGGCATCTCCGTCCAATCTGCGATAAAATCTGCCAAAGCTTGTGACTTGATAGCGTCGCATCTCTTGTAGGTGATCTCGAAGGCGGCGAGTTCAATGCCCCACTTCGCGACCCTTCCTGTAGCGTCGCTGTTATTGATAATGTCGGACAGTGGAGTCTTGCTCACTACTGTGATTAGGTGCTCCTGAAAGTAATGCCTCAGCTTCCGAGAAGCGAGGAATACTCCATAAGCTATCTTTTGGTAGTGCGGGTAACGCTGCTTGGACTCTGTCAAGACCTCGCTTACATAGTAAACTGGTCGTTGAACTCCGTTCTCATAGCCTGGTTCTTTCCGCTCTACCACGACGATGATGCTGATAACCCGGTTGGTTGCCGCCATGTAAATTAACAGGGGCTCTCCAGGCTCGGGTGCTGCAAGGATGGGCGCTGAGGAAAGAATCTCTTTGAGCTGCTTCAATGCTGCATCTGCTTCGTCTGTCCATGTGAATTTGTCTGCCTTCTTCAGCAACTTGTACAGCGGCAAAGCCTTCTCTCCAAGTCGGCTGACGAACCGACTAACTGCTGCAACACAACATGTTAGTCGTTGAATGTCCTTTAGGCATGTCAGACGGTTTATGTTTAAGATGGCCTTGATTTTCTCCGGGTTGACCTCGATTCCGCGCTGGGAAACAATGAAGCCCAACAGTTTGCCGGCTGGAACCCCGAAGACGCACTTCTTAGGGTTGAGCATCATGTTGTATTTCTGGAGATTATCAAAGGTTTCTTTTAAGTCGGATATTAAGTCGTTTGACTTTTTAGACATCATCGCGATATCGTCCACATAGGCGTGAACGTTGCGACCAATTTGGTCGTGAAGGCAACGTTGCATTGTCCGCTGGTAGGTAGCACCTGCGTTTTTCAGCCCGAAGGGCATCGTGACATAGCAAAACGTGTCGTATGGGGTAGTGAACGAAGTGGCCAATTGGTCCGACTTCCTCATCTTGATCTAGTGGTATCCTGAGTATGCATCAAGAAAACGCAAAAGTTCCGAGCCAGCCGTCGAGTCAATGACTTGGTCAATGCGAGGCAAAGCAAACGGATCTTTGGGACATGCTTTGTTCAAGCCGGTGTAATCAACGCACATTCTTAATTCATTGGTTCCCTTTTTGGGGACAAGTACAGGATTGTCCACCCATCGGGTGTGAAGGACTTCTCGGATAAACCCAGCCTTAAGTAACCTAGCTATCTCTTTGCCAATGGCACGTCTCTTCTCATCTCCGAAGCATCGTAGAGGTTGTTTCACTGGTTTATATTTTGGATCTATGTTTAAGCTGTGCTCGGCAAGTTCCCTAGGTACACCTTTCATGTCGGCAGGTTGCCAGGCAAAGATGTCCCTATTCTCACGGAGGAACTCAACGAGCGCGCTTTCCTATTTGGGATCCAGGTTCGTCCCAATGGCGACGGTCTTGGAGGCATCGCCTACCACAAGTTCCACCGGCTTGGTCTCGATGGCAGCCTTGAACGCAGGAGCGGAGTCGGAGATCTGCTTCTTCGACGCAGGCATCTCTGAGTCATTGACCTTGCTCTGGATCTCCTTGAATTCTTCGCTGTAGAGGACAGCTTCCGCAACGGCTGCTTCATTGATCTCGCAGTCCCTTGCCTTGGTAAAGCTTCCGGATACGGTGATGACGCCGTTTGGTCCGGGTATCTTGAGTTTGTTGTAGACGAAGCATGGCTTGGCCATGAACGTATGGAATATGTCGCGGCCGAATATGACGTGGTACACGCTCTAGAAGGGGACCACCTCAAAGGTCATGCGCTCTTGGCGGTAATTATTAACGTCGCCAAAGGCTACCTGATGCGTAATGCACCTAAGGGACCGAGCCTCCCGTCCAGGAACTACGCCATGGAACACGGTGTTGGTCCGCCTTAGGTTTGCCTCCGTCAAGTTCATCTTCTGCAGTGTATCTAGGTACATGATGTTGATGCTGCTTCCACTATCCACCATGAACTTGGTGAACTCCACGCCGTCAATCAATGGGTTGATGACCATGGCGTACTGGTTCTCCGTGGGCACAAGGTCTGGGTGGTCCGTCCTGTCCCAAGTGATTGGAACCTCCGACCAGCTCAGTTATTGGGGAACTGGGGGGAGAGTGGCCATCAGGATCCTTAGAGAGGTCTTCTATTGTCGGACGGTGGGGGTGCCAAGGAAAGTGTGGTACACTGGGGCCTTATTTGCGAAGGGGTTCTTGCCCTTGTCGTCACTCTTGGCGGCGTGCTTGGGGTCAACGTCCTCGTCCATGTCACTTGAATCCTTGGACTCCTCCTCCTTCTTCTTCCCCTTTCCCTTGCCTCGCGGTCTGTTCTTCCGACTTTGCTTGTAGCCGGACTCCGGGTCTTCCTTGAGGTCGTTGACGAACTTGCAGTGTCGATTGGTATGGGTGGCCTTGCCGTTGACATCGAGGTGTACGAGGCACGGCATATCGCGGTACTCCTCGTATGTTTGGGGAACGCGGAGCGGCGCGAAGTTGGTTTCACTTCCTCGTTGCTGCCCGCTGCCAGCTCCCCTTCCTCGGCCACGTTGTCCGCCTTCTCCTCGTCCTGCAAAAGTCATAGCGACCATGTCGGTAGATTGCTTTTCTTCTGGAGCGGTTTTCCGCTTTGTACTGCTGTTCCTCCGAGCTTAGGTTGGAACGGCCGTTGCCGGCAAAGAGCCACGAGCATCGTCGTCGGCAGCTGCGAACTCACTAGCTAACTGAATCATCTGATTCAAGTCAAGCTGATGATTGTCCTGCAAGCGCTTTAACTTATGTCGGAGTAACGTGCCCCTTTCCAACCCATCGATGAAGGCGGCCATAGCGGTCTGAGCATGCACTCTTGCGCAGGAATTCTTCATGTCCAGCCAGCGGGAGAGGTAGGCGCGAGATGTCTCGTCTTTCTCTTGCACGCACCGCTGTAGATCGCCCACGGTGCAGGGACGCTTGTATGTACCCTCAAAGTTTTTGGTGAATGCTTCTTGCATATCCAGCCAGTTGTAGATAGATTTCTCTGGCAAGTCGTCGATCCATTGACGGGCCGTACCCTCCAACATTAACGGAAGGTACTTGACGGCGACGTTGGGGTTGCCTCCGGCAATCTCCATCGCGTTGCCGTAGTCCTACAACCATGTGGCGGGCTTGGCGGTGCCGTCATAGGGCTTGATGGTCTTGTCTATCCAGAAACCTTTGGGGTAAGTTGCGGACCGTATTGCAGGTCCAAAGCAACGTGGTCCCAGGTATGGTCCTTCCCGGGCCTCGTGGATCTTATCAATCCGCAAACATGCATCGTATGGCTCCGGGTTCTTCTTCTTGTTGTCAACAGGGGATGGGCTGCGTGAACGACGCGGGCCTCTTCCGCCATGGTGACTGCTTGGCAGCGACGGAGGCGGAGGTGGCGGTGGGTTAGCCTTCTTGCTGTTACCCTCCTACGACGCCTCACGTCTGTCACGGTTGCTTGTCGGACGCGGAGGGTCGTGGTGTGACCTGATCTTGTGTCCTTGGTGGCGTTCTTCATCATGACGGATCTGCGCCGCGTTGTCGCGGATGACGATGCCACACTGCTTTGGACGGGGCATATCTGTATGATGGTGAGCCTTGTAATCCTCCTGACATCGGGGGATCGGGGCGGTGGCGATGGGCGGGGAGGTCGGGCTTTTTCTCCGTGGTCGGAGGATATGGGGATAGCATCCTTCCTGTTGCGCGCATCCCTTTGTCTTTGTTCTGATGAACCCGTCTGTGATCCGACGTCCTGAGGAGATCTGTCCCTTGGCGGTTTATACTGGCTAGATCGGCAGAGCGCTGGGTCAGACTCAAGCCTCTGGGAGGTGGCCTTTTCCTACTGGTTTACCACTTTGGCCACTAGGTCATAGACCTGTTCTACTGCCTCAGGCGATCTATCCTGCTGCAGAAGGGTCTTGGCGACGGCGAGGTTAAGGAGTGGGGTAGGCATCACCTGCTTGCCTTCACTATCAATGTATGTCTTGGCATGTGCTGGCTTCGAAGGAGCCCATCCTAGGTTGCGCCGTATACCAGGATCGTTGATGACGTGAGACGGAGCCTTCTTAGCCTTCTGCTGCTGCAGCAGAGTCTTGTACTCGGCCTCCATTGCTCTAGCTTTCTCTATGGACTTCTGCGTGTTGACCAGGTCTCGATCTAGTTTAGCGCCTTGCTCCGCGATGGCTTGCGCCTCCTCCAGCAGCTACTGGCGCTTCTCGTCAAGCTGAGTCACGTTCTGGATATGATCAACGGTTAGTGGCTCGACAAGGTGATTGCCGTACATCACTCTATCCGCTGGAGTAACATGGGCTGCCGCCGACGTGGATGCTGGAGGCGGTAAGTTTGTTGTGTTGTTGTTGCTCGGACCGGTGACAAGTTCCTGCGGCTGCTGCACTGGTTTAGGCGGAGGAGGCATGACCTTTGCACGATCATCATCAGCAGCAATTAGTGGCTCCTTCCCCTTTTCCAGCGCCGTAGGCGGAGCTTGCCCGGGTTAATCTTTATCCATCGCTTTCCCAATGGTGACGAACACCCCTCGAGACATGACAGCGTTATTAACTTGCTCGTCGCGCGAGTACTCCTCCTCCATCTCCTGCATAGCGGAGTCTAGCTCTTCTGGACTGAAGTCTATCTCCTCTGAATCTACACTGAAATCAGCATAAAGTGCGTCAATGACAGAGTCGAAGGGTGCCAGGACTTCCTCGATGACGGTGGTGGAGGTGCAACGGCCTCGACGATGACTGGAGGTGGTGGTGCTGCTACAACGATGGAGGCCGGAGGCGGTGGTGGTGGTGGCTGAATCGGAGGGACTCCGTCAATGAGCGCAAGCGTCGTCTGAGCTGCCGCTTCAGCCTCCGCGTAGTTGTTGACGGTGTTCACCATGCCTTCGAAGGTGAGGCGTCCTGACGCCTGTTGCCGTCTTAGAGAATGTCGGAGAAGCGTGCCATGGTCCAGTCCTTCCACAAAGTGATAGATAGCATCATCATTGGGGTACTAGGCCAGATCGGCTCATATACGGAGCCACCTGGCTAGGTAATCGCGGGGTTTTTCGCCCTCTCTCTAAACGCAGCGCGCTAGGTCGAATATGGTACCCACGCCGACGAACTTGGACCTCTGCTGTCTAGACGCACGGACAAAGCCGGCGGACTTGCAGTGATCTTCCACCTTTATATCCTGCACAGGGGCGGTTTGGGTGGGTCTTGAATTTTTCCGATCTTTGCCGGTAAACTCTAAGGGGGGATCCGACATCGATCCTTCCACGAACGTATCCTGCCCATAGGCGGTTCGTGCGGGTCTTGATGTTTTCCGATCTTTGTCGGCGAACTCCGAAGAGAGATCCGACATCGATCCTTCTGCGAACGTATCCTGCCCATAGGCGGTCCGTGCGGGTTTTGATGCTCCTCCGACTCCCAGGGAACTAGTGCCCGAGTCGGTTTCACCAATGAAGAGGTGGATGTCTCCGATAGGAACAATCGAACACCGCGTAGGGTTCGTCTTCGCCGGGATCCAGAACTCGTCGGGAGGGACGATCGGAACGTTGCCGGAGAAGAGAACGCGACCGATGGCTACGGTTTCGCCGATTCCTGCGAAGATCTTGGTCCTCGCCCGCTGAAGAGCCTGAAGCGCCTCTTGCCCCACGGTGGGAGCCAACTGTCGTGGTATTGCCAACGAGTACGCCATGGAGGGGTCCTCACAGTGCATGTTTAGAGACGTGGGGTAAGGCGGACGGTTAACGGGTATGAGGTAACACAGCTTACCCAGGTTCAGATCCCACAATGGTTGCGGAATCCTACTCCTGCTATAAATCACTATAAGGGCAATACGCCGAGTTACAGAGATAGGTTCGCTATGCGAGGTGTGTGTAAAACGATGCCCTAAAGGCTCCCATAGGCCCGACTTATATAGTCGCCAGGTCCTAGGGTTATAGGGAAAAGTCCTAGCCGGACAGGTTACAGAGTCCTACACCGTCTATCACTAGTCTTGTGTATCTTGTACTCCAAGGCTCCGGGTACGCTGGTGACTCCATCGTAGCCTTCCTTTATCCGGCATGGGCCTCCCTTCTGGATCCACCTAACTGGGCCGCCCAGCAGGCCATAGGCCATGCTACCGACTATGGGCCACCCGGGTTAGTCGGATAAGAGACATGCTATGAGGATACCCATATAGCATATCACCAACAGTTATTACTGAGGTAATAACTTCCAAGACTCGACAAAACTCTTGGGTTATCTCCCAACAAGTACTTTTTTAATGCCTTTAAGTTAGGCTTGAAACTTCCAAAGATGCTCACAAAGGAGATATATATTTGAAGTGAAAGAGAGCATCAAGAAGCAAATAACCAACACACTTGAGTCTAACCCACTTCCTATGCATGGGGGTATCATGATAAAACAAATTGTTGAAACAAAAAGCCACAAGCATAGGAAGACAAAACAGATGCAACTTTAAAGCTTTCAACATAAAACGGGGAAACTTAACATCATTGAGATGCATAAAACCATGTTTCCCTCTCTCAAAATAATTTTCAGTAGCACTTCGAATAAAGTTGACAATATAACTGTCACTGGAAACAAATTTCATCAGAATAAGTGAAAGGTTCCCAACCTTTAATAAGGTAGAGATCCCTGTGTTTACAATGCTAGTCCCTGGATCAATAGCTAGCATCCACAGTTAAGATGTAATATCAAGAAACAAAGGTCATAATACAACTTTATAACCAGGAATAAAATAAATCATTACATCTTACATAGCTCATTTGGCTATCACATTACATTCCAGCAAAATATAACAATAGCATGGGGTCCTTCATCTTCAAAGTGCCACAGGCAATCATGTTGGTTGTAGACTTGTAATCCTAATCAACACACTTAACATCAAACAAACCTGCAACATAATAGGTTGCAGCCACAAGGGTCAATACATTTGAATTGTATTGGCAAGTTTCACTACTATGTAGAAATATGTGGATCCTATCATTACATGCATACTTGGCTAAGTAGGGTTTAGGCTCATTTGCAGAAAGCAATATAGTTTTTATCCTATCTTTTCAAAATAGTTTTGATATTTTGTTAAATCTTTCTGAACTTCTTGGAGAACTCCAAGTGCTTCAAATCCCTTGTTGTCACCCTCAAGTTTTTAACTTTGAGAAATTGGAATGTCGAGATCTTCCATATCTTCAGGCCTTAGTTGCTCAGAGTTGTCCATAACCGGGGACACGGCTAAGTACTTAGAATTTTGATCTTTTGCAGAAGTTGTACACTTTACCCACATGACACAATCTCATCTTGATGCCACCAGTGGCCGCTGGATAAGTACTCACCAAAATGGAGTACTAGCAGATTGAGAATGTGACGAAGTCTTTCCATAGGAGTCCTCCCAATACACAATGCTAGCTTGTCATCTAGGCACCAATGTAGGGTTTCAAGTTCCCTTACACAAATCTAGTTAACCTGAAGATGCCAATGCATGGGTCTTCCACTATGTAGTTGACTAAGCTAGAGCCCATTTAGCATGTGGCTGTACACGGAAGCCACTGTACGAGAAACATGTTCAATCTCTAAGTCCCTGGGTGGTTTTCTTCTAGTGCACAACAAAAGAGATAGCCATATAAACATGGTTCCTTTTGTTGCCACCTTGTCCAACCTTGAGTATCCTTGTCCACCCAGGTGGTTCATTGAGTACTTGTTTTATTATATAAAACATATATATTTTCAACTCTTCATATAATTATAACATGTATCCCATCCCAATATATAGCAGGGCTAAGCATACTACAACTACAATGTTTCCACTAAGGAATATATAAGGGTATCCTATTAGGATTTAGCATAGCATAAAATAATAGTAGTCCTTATCATGCATGTTTCAAAAATCCACTAAGTATAATGAAAATAGTAGGACATGGATGATAGTGTCACTTGCCTTTTTAGTAGATAATGTTGGTTCACTTCTTGATCTTGCAAATATCACACTCTTCTAATTCCACTACAATTTCAATCAAGCAAACACATATTCAACACAACATTCAAACAATTTGTCACACATAAAATAACAAATACAAGGTCATGCATGCAAGCATGCAAAAGATAGTTTTATTTGCAAAGGTGGTTTCTACTAAGCTCTAAACATTATAAGGTTCAAAGTGGCCATTTACTAAAGTGGTAAAACCATTTTCAAAAGGTTTTATCTATAAACCATTTTTAAATTAAATCAATATTTTATGTGGTTGAAAATGCTTTTAGTAAAGCAATATTTTTTTAAAGAGTTCACCACATATATTTTAATTCTCAAAACTTGGTGTTTAGGGTCAGAAGGTTTGAATCAAAACATTTACCAAGGGTTTTACTCAAAATTCATTTCTAAAATAAAACAATATTTTTATTTGACTAGAAATGTGCTAATTCAAATATTTACTACTTAACTTCACAAAATACATTTTTTAAATCCATAAGGTGATTCCTAAGGTCAGTAGGTTCACAACAAACTATTTTGCAAAGATTTCACATTAAAATTATATCTAGAACAATTTTTATATTCAAAATAAGCATACACATGTTTCTGCAAATTCAACCAATTTTCCAGAAGCAAAACATTAAACAAAGTGCATGGTTGCAAAGTACTTGTTCTACTGATTCCATTGATGTAAAATTTACAAAATTTGGACGTGTAGAACTAAAGTTATGAATTTTACAAGTTTGCATATCAATCAGATTCAAATTTCTGTTTTAATCTAAACCATGACAACGTGGCGCAATTCTATTGGCCGGTACCGTTTCGTTTGGATCGACTGTTATAGACCGTAGGATCTCATTTAGATCACACGGTGCAGATCAACTGATACCTCTTCGCTAAGTTGTTATATCGTAGCCACTAGATGATGATCCAACGGCTGCTGTGAGGTTGACCAGGAATGGGCGGCGCTGGCGGCAGCGACTGGCGGAGCACGCTCTTCTAGCGGTGGTGCCGGCGATACAGGATGCAAGGGAGGTAACGGGGGTGATCACCGTGCTCGCAGGGGGTTGGCGAAGCTCAACGTGCGGTCGTCTTGGCGAGGGGCTCTCAGATGCGACTTGAATTCCTCGCCGGAGTCTGCGTCGGGTTCCTCTGGTCGTCGACGGGGGCGAGGCTAGAGGTCATGCCGAGGCAAACAGAAGGGGGCATTAGATGTGTACGAGCATGGGGAGTACGGGAGTGTCAACAGGAGAGCTTGGGGCGGTCGGAGTTACCGGGAAAAGGTCGCCGGAGCAATGGCAGACGGGGGTGGCGAGTTGAGCTTGTCCTTGCCGACGCTCTGGGGCGAGCGCGGGCGAACGAGTGGCACGAGGAGATGCGCTAGGAGGTGGGGAACAGGCTCGCGTGCAGAGAAGAGTGAGGGGCGGCTGTGGTTCGCCGGAATTGACCGGGGAAGTCGTCGGAGACAAAGAAGGTTTGAGCTAAAATTCCGGCAGCCTAGTGGCAGAGAGGAGGCGGTGTTTGGGGGAAAGAGAGAGGAGACATGGGCGATTAAATTGGCATGGTCACGGCGAGGTATAACAGCGGCAATAACGCGAATTCATCGTCGCAATCAAAGGCAGCAACGGCAGGGCGACGAGGTCGTGGTGGAGACGATGCTGAGGTGGCGTGGGCCTGTCTGTCAGCGAGGGAGGGAGAGAGGGAGATGGGGCCACTCGTCAGCGTCTCTGGCGGTTGAATTCTCAGTGAAAAACGATTCGCAGTGGGGAGAGCTGGTGGGCTGCGTTGCTGGGCTGTTGGGCCAGATGGGTTGGGTCTGTTCTTTCATTTTTTTTATACAGAATCTTTTTCCTTTTCTTTTTTGAATTCCTGATTTGATTTTATTCAAGCAATTCAAACACCCAAATGAATTCAAAACTTTTCCAAACTGTGTGTAGGTTTTTAATTTTGTTTAACAACATAATCCAAAGTCAAAATAAAATAATACTTTTATTATTTTAGGATCTATTTAATAATTAAATAAAATAGACCTTAGTCATTAATTCAAATAGGGTTTAATTTATTTAAAAACTCCATTTGAAATCTAAAACAAACCAAAAACTTTTCAGTAGGTTTCATTTGAAAATATAAAACACTTGGAAATCTTATTTAAAATAAATTAACAAGTTTTAGTGTTTTATTTAAAAAGGAAAAGCCTTTACTTTAATAAAATTGGATATTAATAAATACTCATTATTTTATTTAAATAAACCTTTACTCTTTTTATCAAATAGAAATATTTTATTTCAAAAGCTTGGCCAAGATTTAATTTGGCTCTTTAAAATAATCCTTATTTATAATTCTACCTTTTCTTTTGAAAACCAAATCTTTTTATTAAAAGATCCAAAAATAGTGATTCCAATTATTAAAACTTTCTTTATTAATTGTTTATCTTTTTTAAATCCCTTTAGGATTTATTTTATCAAAATAGGTTTGAAGGTTTCCAATTGGATTCAAAAAGTTTCTTCTCACCCTAAAAATCAATAGTTGTTTTATTTTGTTTATTTAATTTTTCACATTTCAAAATTTGGAAAAATTTGGGATGTGACAGGCTACCACCCTTAAAATAAATCTCGTCTCGAGATTTGGGAAGGCTAGAGGTTACAAGTTGGCTTCAAGGCAGCTAGGGTACTACCACCCTTAAAAATAAAGTCTCATAGGGTTACATTGATGGTTCACTTGACTATGGGTTCAACACTTGTTATCCAGACAAGGAATCCTTATTTGACTCAACTGAGTTAACTAGTTTCTGACATCCACTTCTTCTATCTCTTCAAAGTTTCCATCCATGTCAATGTGGTTTACATGTCCTTTCTGGGTCACATTGGAGTCACTTCCATTGGCTCTTCTAGCATCCTTTTTCTTTTTCTTCTCAGGACAGTCTGATGCATAGTGTCCAAGTTCCTTGCAATTATAGCACTGCAACTGGCTAATATCTTTCTTCCTGGAGTTGCCATGTTGGTTCTGACCAAGGTCATCTCCATTGTCAGTATCATTTCCATTATTATCACTTCCATTGTTGTTGTGGTGATACTAATGTGGTTCAGAATCTCCATTGCTCTTTTTGAATGAATGCTTCTTTTTTGATGATCCTGAGTGATTCTTGAGTTTATGCTTCCTCTTTCTGTTCTCAACTTGATTCATCTTGTTTTCGAAAATGGTGGCTTTGTCACAGAGTGATTGATAAGTTGGGACATAGGCAACAGCTAGCTGTAAGTTCAACTCATCATTAAGTCCTTCAAGAAATTTCTCCTTTCTCTTAGCATCTGTGTCAACTTCATCCGGTGCATAGCGTGCCAGATTGTTGAATTCTTCAATATACTCAGCCACACTGAGGTGACGCTGTTTCAGATTGTGAAACTCATTTTTCTTCAAGTACATCACTCCAGGTGAGATGTGAGTTGTTCTAAATCCATCCTCAAAAATAGCCCAAGTTACATCCTCAAGGGAAGTGGTGATCTGAAAATTGTCCCACCATGTTGTTGCTGGTTCTTCAAGCAGAAATGCTGCTAACCTAACTTTTTCTTCATCGATGCAGCCCACAGTCACTAAGTCTTTGTTCACTAAACGTAACCAGTCATTGGCTTCCATTGGATCATTTGTTCCAGAGAACCTTGCAGGTCTAAGTTTCAGAAACTTGGTGAGCATATCAAGTGCTGGATGATTATTCTGATTGTTGTTGTTGTTGTTGTTCTGATTCTGTATGTATGTGGTCATCTCCTGCATCAATTGTGTCTGAGCTTCCATCATTTGCTGCATCTCAGGGGTGATGTTGTTGTTTTGGTTGGGGTTGGCACGACGAGGAGGCATCTGTTGGTTTGATAGGGATAAGTATTGGTGGATAGGTTTTTAAGAAGTTTTAACACACAACTCAAAAACAACCAAGTTCAATCAAACAATCAAACAATCAACAAGCAACTATCCACTTAACAACTTATGAGCTTAACTCATGAGTTGAAGGAAACAACAAGTTTTCTTGAAAATAATAACTTAGTATAATCATACCTCATAGGTCAATATGATCCATACTCTAACTTGATATCAATGTCTTTTGGTAGGCAATCTAGTGTATTTTTGGTTTTTCACTTGTAGTCCTTAGTAAAATCCTTGGTGAAACTAAAGTTGAAATCACTTGAAGATGTTGAAGTCATTAGAGTTGATGAAATCTTTTGCACATGGTGAAGTCTTTATCCATCAAGTTGAAAAGGAAAAGGTGTAGAATCAAAACCAAAATGGTTGAGGAAAGAGTTTACAAGATTGTTTGTAAATAAGTTTTGGAACAAAAACAACTCCTTTTTTCTAAGGGCTTTTGTCCAATCCTAGGGTTACAATCCTACAGGCAACACAGTGCTCTGATACCATCTGAAAGGTTCCCAACCTTTAAAAAGGTCGAGATCCCTGTGTTTACAATGCTAGTCCCTGGATCAATAGCTAGCATCCACAGTTAAGATGTAATATCAGGAAACAAAGGTCATAATACAACTTTATAACCAGGAATAAAATAATTCATTACATCTTACATAGCTCATTTGGCTATCACATTACATTGCAGCAAAATATAACAATAGCATGGGGTCCTTCATCTTCAAAGTGCCACAGGCAATCATGTTGGTTGTAGACTTGTAATCCTAATCAACACACTTAACATCAAACAAACCTGCAACATAATAGGTTGCAGCACAAGGGTCAATACATTTGAATTGTATTGGCAAGTTTCACTACTATGTAGAAATATGTGGATCCTATCATTACATGCATATTTGTCTAAGTAGGGTTTAGGCTCATTTGCAGAAAGCAATATAGTTTTTATCCTATCTTTTCAAAATAGTTTTGATCTTTTGTCAAATCTTTCTGAACTTCTTGGAAAACTCCAAGTGCTTCAAATCCCTTGTTGTCACCCTCAAGTTTTTAACTTTGAGAAATTGGAATGTCGAGCTCTTCCATAGCTTCAGGCCTTAGTTGCTCAGAGTTGTCCATAACCGGGGACACGGCTAAGTACTTAGAATTTTGATCTTCTGCGGAAGTTGTACACTTTACCCACATGACACAATCTCATCTTGATGCCACCAGTGGCCGCTGGATAAGTACTCACCAAAATGGAGTACTGGCAGATTGAGAATGTGACAAAGTCTTTCCATAGGAGTCATCCCAATACACAATGCTAGCTTGTCATCCAGGCACCAATGTAGGGTTTCAAGTTCCCTTACACAAGTCTAGTTAACCTGAAGATGCCAATGCATGGGTCTTCCACTATGTAGTTGACTAAGCAAGAGCCCATTTAGCATGTGGTTGTACACGGAAGCCACTGTACGAGAAACATGTTCAATCTCTAAGTCCCTAGGTGGTTTTCTTCTAGTGCACAACAAAAGAGATAGCCATATAAACATGGTTCCTTTTGTTGCCACCTTGTCCAACCTTGAGTATCCTTGTCCACCCAGGTGGTTCATTGAGTACTTGTTTTATTATATAAAACATATATCTTTTCAACTCTTCATATAATTATAACATGTATCCCATCCCAATATATAGCAGGGCTAAGCATACTACAACTACAATGTTTCCACTAAGGAATATATAAGGGTATCCTATTAGGATTTAGCATAGCATAAAATAATAGTAGTCCTTATCATGCATGTTTCAAAAATCCACTAAGTGTAATGAAAATAGTAGGACATGGATGATAGTGTCACTTGCCTTTTTAGTAGAGAATGTTGGTTCACTTCTTGATCTTGCAAATATCACACTCTTCTAATTCCACTACAATTTCAATCAAGCAAACACATATTCAACACAACATTCAAACAATTTGTCACACATAAAATAACAAATACAAGGTCATGCATGCAAGCATTCAAAAGATAGTTTTATTTGCAAAGGTGGTTTCTACTAATATCTAAACATTATAAGGTTCAAAGTGGCCATTTACTAAAGTGGTAAAACCATTTGCAAAAGGTTTTATCTATAACCCATTTTTAAATTAAATCAATATTTTATGTGGTTGAAAATGCTTCTAGTAAAGCAATATTTTTTTAAAGAGTTCACCACATATATTTTAATTCTCAAAACTTGGTGTTTAGGGTCAGAAGGTTTGAATCAAAACATTTCCCAAGGGTTTTACTCAAAATTCATTTCTAAAATAAAAACAATATTTTTATTTGACTAGAAATGTGCTAATTCAAATATTTACTACTTAACTTCACAAAATACATTTTTTTAAATCCATAAGTTGATTCCTAAGGTCAGTAGGTTCACAACAAACTATTTTGCAAAGATTTCACATTAAAATTATATATAGAACAATTTTTATATTCAAAATAAGCATACATATGTTTCTGCAAATTCAACCAATTTTCCTGAAGCAAAACATTAAACAAAGTGCATGGTTGCAAAGTACTTGTTCTACTGATTCCATTGATATAAAATTTACAAAATTTGGACGTGTAGAACTAAAGTTATGAATTTTACAAGTTTGCATATCAATCAGATTCAAATTTATGTTTTAATCTAAACCATGTCCATGTGGCGCAATTCTATTGGCCGTTACCGTTTCGTTTGGATCGACTGTTACAGACCGTAGGATCTCATTTAGATCACACGGTGCAGATCAACTGATACCTCTTCGCTAAGCTGTTATATCGTAGCCACTAGATGATGATCCAACGGCTGCTGTGAGGTTGACTAGGAATGGGCGGTGCTGGCGGCGGCGACTGGCGGAGCACGCTCTGCTCGCGGTGGTGCCTGCGATACAGGACGCAAGGGAGGTAACGAGGGTGCTCACCGTGCTCGCAGGGGGTTGGCGAATCTCAACGTGCGGTCGTCTTGGCGAGGGGCGCTCAGATGTGACTGGAATTCCTCGCCGGAGTGCTTGTCTGCGTCGGGTTCCTCTGGTCGTCGACGGGGGCAAGGCTAGAGGTCATGCCGAGGCAAACGGAAGGGGGCATTAGATGCGTACGATCATGGGGAGTACGGGAGTGTCAACAGGAGAGCTTGGGGCGGTCGGAGTTACCGGGAAAAGGTCGCCGGAGCAATGGCAGACGGCGGTGGCGAGTTGAGCTTGTCCTTGCCGACGCTCTGGGGCGAGCGCGGGCGAACGAGTGGCACGAGGAGATGCGCCAGGAGGTGGGGAACATGCTCGCATGCAGAGAAGAGTGAGGGGCGGCTGTGGTTCGCCGGAATTGACCGGGGAAGTCGTCGGAGACAGAGAAGGTTTGAGCTAAAATTCCGGCAGCCTAGTGGCAGAGAGGAGGCGGTGTTTGGGGGGAAAGAGAGAGGAGACAGGGGCGATTAAATGGGCGTGGTCACGGCGAGGTATAACAGCGGCAATAACGCGAATTCATCGTCGCAATCAAAGGCAGCAACGGCAGGGCGACGAGGTCGTGGTGGAGACGATGCTTAGGTGGCATGGGCCTGTCTGTCAGCGAGGGAGAGAGAGGGAGGGAGATGGGTCCACTCGTCAGCGTCTCTGGCGGTTGAATTCTCAGTGAAAAACGATTCGCAGTGGGGAGAGCTGGTGGGCTGCATTGCTGGGCTGTTGGGCCAGATGGGTTGGGTATGTTCTTTCTTTTTTTATACAGAATCGTTTTCCTTTTCTTTTTTGAATTTCTGATTTGATTTTATTCAAGCAATTCAAACACCCAAATGAATTCAAAACTTTGCCAAACTTTGTGTAGGTTTTTAATTCTGTTTAACAACATAATCCAAAGTCAAAATAAAATAATACTTTTATTCTTTTAGGATCTATTTAATAATTAAATAAAATAGACCTTAGTCATTAATTCAAATAGGGTTTAATTTATTTAAAAACTCCATTTGAAATCTAAAACAAACCAAAACCTTTTCAGTAGGTTTCATTTGAAAATATAAAACACTTGGAAATCTTATTTAAAATAAATTAACAAGTTTTAGTGTTTTATTTAAAATGGAAAAGCCTTTACTTTAATAAAATTGGATATTAATAAATCCTCATTATTTTATTTAAATAAACCTTTACTCTTTTTATCAAATAGAAATATTTTATTTCAAAAGCTTGGCCAAGATTTAATTTGGCTCTTTAAAATAATCCTTATTTATAATTCTACCTTTTCTTTTGAAAACCAAATCTTTTTATTAAAAGATCCAAAAATACTGATTCCAATTATTAAAACTTTCTTTATTAATTGTTTATATTTTTTAAATCCCTTTAGGATTTATTTGATCAAAATAGGTTTGAAGGTTTCCAATTGGATTCAAAAAGTTTCTTCTCACCCTAAAAATCAACAGTTGTTTTATTTTGTTTATTTAATTTTTCACATTTCAAAATTTGGAAAATTTTGGGATGTGACAATAAGCATACTTACTGTCACCAAAAAGAGGTCCAAGGTCATAGACTGGATCAATAGAAGCAAGTTGTTCCATCCTAAAATCTTTATTAGGCAAGCTATTTTCACAAGGAGCTTTAGCAAATTTGGAAAAGTTGAACTCATAAGAATCTCCATCAAACTTAGTTAAAAAAATTTCCTTCTTACAATCAATAATGGCTCCACAAGTGTTCAATAAAGGTCTACCAAAAATGAGAGGACAAATTTTGCTAGCTGCTGAATTAAGCACTAGAAAATCAGCAGGATGATCTTGCCACAAAGAACCTCCACATCTCTTACAATGCCAATGTGGCAAATGGTTTCCTTATTAGCAAGGTGGATAACCGCATCAATGTCCTCAAGCTCACAAGGACCAATCTCATGCATAATTTCCCTGTAAAGCTCATAAGGAATAGCACTAGAGCTACCACCAATATCACATAAACCATAGTAGCAATGATCACCAATTTTAACAGAAAGCACAGGAACACTATCTTTTCTAACCTTACTAGGATCAGAAATGATATTAGAAGCGTCTTCACAGAAGACAATGTGCTCATCCTCTATATTTCTAGTGATAGTGTCTTTCACAATAGCTACCACGGGTTCAATATTCAATGGCTTACTAGGCTCCACAGTTTTCATTGTACCTTTATTATTTGCACTAATAATCATAGAATACTCCTTTACCTTAGCTGGGAAAGGTAATTTATCAACATGAGGTTCAGGCACAATATGATTAGTAGTACAAACTTGAGTACTTCTAACTGGAACATGACTAACAACATCTTTATAAGGAGCATGGTACTTATTCCACTTCTTCTTGGGAATTTCTATGTAAGAGGAAAAGGCCTTCAAACAGTTGGCAATACTTTGGGAATCAAGACCAAACTCATTGCTAATATCATAGAAGTCATCAGTTCCCATAAAAGATTTAATGCATTCATAATCATATTTTATACCTGACTTTTCTTCCTTTGTCATTCTCCCAAGCTTCAGTGTTCTCTTGAATACGGTCTAGAAGGTCCCATTTAGCTTCTTCCTTCATACTTGTGAATGATCCAACACAAGAAGCATCTAGTAAATCTTTATCATGAAGAGGAAGCCTAGCATAAAAGTTATTGAGAATAATATTGTTAGGGAGTTCATGAATAGGACACTTAAGCATTAGTAACTTCAATATTCCCCAAGCTTGAGCTTTACTCTCTCCATCAAGAGGCCAAAAGTTATATATAAGATTTCTATCCTTATGAATCTCACTGGGAGGATAAAATTTAGAGTAAAAGAGAGATGCCATCTCCTCCCATTCCATGGATTTTCCATTCTTCAGCAGCTTATACCATTCTTCAACTCTCCCTTTCAAGTATATGGAGAGTAACTTCTTCTTCACCTGTTCAGTTGTGATACCTACACACTTAAACAACCCGCATAATTCATGGATAAAAAGCAAGTGATCACCAAGATGGACGGTTCCATCCCCAAAATAATAATTATCCATAACACGATTAACAATACTTGTAGGTATCTTAAACGGATCTATCTCAACAGGTGGTGGTTCATCTACTACCCTAGCAGTGGTAGTAGTTTTCCCAAACAGAAAACCAAGTGGGTTATCCATGTTGGAAACAAAGTAACAAGCAGTAACAAAAGAAATACTCACAGTAAAAGTTTCCCTTACCAGTTCCACTCTTCAATAGAGCTTCACTCCCCGGCAACGGCGCCAGAAAATAGTCTTGATGACCCACAAGTATAGGGGGTGTATCATAGTACTTTTGATAAATAGGAGTGTCAATCCCAACGAGGAGCAGAAGGTGCTGGAAAGTGGTATGGAGCAGGAAATCCTTGTGAATACTTAGCAAACAGATTTTTAGTGGTTTTCTGACAAGGCAACAAAACAAGGAGCAAGTAATAAAGGTAACAAACAAATAGAGCAAGTGGCCCAATCCTTTCTTAGCAAAGGACAAGCCGGTGAAATACTTATAAGGACCAAACGTTCTCGAGGACACATGGGAATTCTATTGGAGATATGCCCAAGAAGCAATAATAAAGTGGTTGTTATCATATCTTCATGCTTATGATAAATGTTTACATACCATGCTATAATTGTATTAAATGGAAACATTAATATTTGTGTGATTTGTAAACATAAAAGAGTCCCTAGCAAAGCCTCTTGTTAAACTAGCTTGTTGGTTAATATATGATCATGGTTTCCTGATCATGAACATAGAGATGTTATTAACAACAGGTTCATATCATTAGGAGAATGATGTGATGGACATATTCCTATAGTTAAGCGTAGCATAAAGATCAAGTCATTTAATAGTTCATTTGCTATAAGCTTTCTGATACATAGTAACCTAATTCCTTCGACCATGAGATCATGTTAATCACCATCACCGGAAGGATGCTTTGATGACATCAAACACCACACCGTAACTGGGTGGCTATAAAGGTGGAATTGAGTGTTCAGAAAGTATGGGTTGAGGCACATGGATCAAGAGTGGGATTTGTCCATCCATAAGACGGATAGATATACTATGGGCCCTCTCGGTGGAATGTCATCCAATTAGCTTGCAAGCATGTGAATGGCTCACAAGGGATCACATATCACGGGAACGAGAAAAGAGTACTTATCAGTAACAAGGCTGAACTAGGTATGCAGAGATACCGACGATCAAAACCTCGGATAAGTAAACTATCGTGAGACAAAGGGAAATTGGTATCGTATGTAAGTGGTTCACTCGATCGCAAAGTAATCGTAGAAATATGTGGGAGCCATATGAATTTCCAGATTCCTCTATTGGTTATTGATCGGAGAAGTGTCTCGGTCATGTCCGCATAATTTACGAACCGTAGGGAGACACACTTAAGGATTCGATGTTGTTGAGTAGTTATGTAATGATGGGTAAGAGACTGAATGTTGTTCGGAGTCCTGGATGGGATCCGGGATATCACGAGGAGATCCGGAATGGTCCGGAGAATAAGATTCATATAAGGAAAGTCCTGTTTCGGAGTTGGGGAATGATTCCGGTGTTTTCATCGGGAATGTTCTAGAAGGGTCCGGAAGGTCGGGCACTCCGGAGGGGAAGGGTACATGAATGTGTCATAACAATGTGGAATTTTTGCATCATGTACTAGGTCACTTGGCTGGGCAAAACAATCCTAGTTTGAAAGTCAAACGCCAATTTGAAAAAGTCAAACGGCAAGTTTGCTTGGTGGAGGGAGAGTAGGAAACCTACTTGGGGAGGAAGTCCCACTCCCTCCACCCGCCGGCCAAGGAGGAGTAGTTGGAGGAGGACTCCCTCCTCCTAGCCGCCTCCCTCCCACCTATAAAAGAAGGGGCAGGCGTGCCCCCTCTACCCACACCTCTCACACCCCAAACCCTTGTAGGGGTCTCAACCTAATAAGGTAGATTCCTCCTGTGTTTTACAATGCTAGTCCCTGGATCAATAGCTAGCATCCACAGTTTAGATGTAATATCAAGAAACAAAGGTCATAATATAACTTTATAACCAGGAATAACATAAGTTTATTACATCAAGCATAGCTCATTTGGCTATTACATTACATTTGCAGCGGAATAACTATAAGTATGGGTCCATCATCTTCAAAGTGCCACAGGCAGATGTTGGTTGTAGACTTTGTAATCCTAATCAATCAATCTTCACTAAAATCAATCAAACCTTCAACATACAAGTTACAGCCACAAAGGGTCAATACATTTGAATTGTATTGGCAAGTGATACTATGGTAGTATAGTGGAGTCTAACATCTATATGCATTTGGCTAAGTGGAGTTGAGGCTTGCATTGCTCAAAATAGATTTTCCTTAACATTTTGAAAATACTAAGTTTTTGCTTGACAAAATCATTTTTCTCAATCAAAGATTTCAAGATCCTTGTACCAAGCCATCTCTCCATCAATGATTGAAGAATACAAACAACCCTTGTTCAAACCACAAGATTTAACTTAGAAATTTGAATGATGAGATTCTTGATTTCTTCCATGTCTTGATGCTCAAATTGTCCTTTACCAGGGACATGGCCAAGTACTTAGATTTTACACTCTGCAGAGGTGGTGCACTTTCCCCACAAGACTTGGTTTCCCAAGACAAGATCTTTCAGAAGCCTTCCCTTAGACCAAAATGGACGCGCTCCAACCTATCAAACACTACCACCCACTGTCCATATGGCTAAGTTCTTGCAACCTATATGATCATGGCAGAGCCCATATTGCCAAGTGGTTGCACTTGAAGCTTCTCAACATTTGACATCTCAAATCTCTTTGTTCCTGGGTGGCATACCACAAGTGAGATACACAATCCAAGTCCATGGCCTTGTGAACCACTCAACCATTCTCCACCAAGCTATCCCATTCCACCCAGGTGATTCATTAACTTAGTTGTTTTATTAGACAAAATCACAAGTCCTCAGACTTAGAATATTTCCATAGTGTGAATATATATTCCACCCATGTTTTCTATTAGCTAGGCTAAGCTTGGTAGTAGTAGGAATCTTAACTTAGGAAAATTCTATTAAGGATTCATCCACTAGGTTTTCTTATAGCAAGGTCTATACTTAGCAAAATCCATGCAAGTTTTACTTAGCAAAATTCACTAATGCATAGAGAAAGTAATGGGACAAAAAGTATGAAATATCACTTGCCTTTTTGGTAGGGAATGGTGGTTCACTCCTTGATCTTGCTAGTCTCACACTTCACTACAAGTCAATCAAGCAAACACCAATTCAATTTACATTCCAGACCTATAATCACTCAAACAAATTCACACACACAAGACAATGGAAACCATTTCATGCATGGGAGCATGCACAAGATAGTTTTATTTGCAAAGGGGTCTCTATGGGGTTTCTAAATTTTGTAAGATCCAAATTGGTCATTTACCAAAGTGGCAAAGTCATTAGCAAGAGGGTTTTGTCCAAAAACTATTTTTAAATCCATTCATCATTTCATGTGGTGAAAAATGTTTTTATTAAGGCAAAACTCTTAGGTTGTTCACCAAATGAGTTGCTATTGCAAAGCTTGGTGTTTTTGGGTCAGTAGGTTTGGTCCAAACTATTTTCTCAAAGTTTCCTTTCCATAAACATTTCCATAATAAAATTAATAATTTTATTTGGCTAGAAAATGGCTAAGTCAAATAATTCAACCCAAATTTTACCAAAATCATTTTTAACACCAAGGGTTGGTTCCTAGGGTCAGTAAGGTCACAACAAACCATTTTGCAAAAGTTTTAACCCTAAAATCAATTTTAAACAATTTTTATACTCTAAATAAGCTCACAAAAGAATCTGCAAAATCAAGCAAGCTAACAGATACTATTGGCTAAACTAAGGCCATGGTTGGTTAGGTCTTGTTCTCCTGAATTCATTGATATAAATTTTTCCAAATTTGGACGTGTGGATCAAAAGTTATAAGGGTTTGAAAATGGCATTTAAATCTGATTTCAAACTCTATTCTAATTCATCCAGTGACACGCGGCACGTTCTTATTCGCTGAAAACGGTTCGCGTGGATCGACAGATATGGGCCATTAGATTTTAGTTGCATCGCACGGTCTAGAGGTGCTACTTAACCCTTCACTCTTGTTCTATCCTAATCGTCAGATCAAGATCGGATGGCTACGAGATGCTTGCCAGGAACTGGCGGCGAATGTCGACAGCGAGCGGCGGAGCGACCAGTTGGCGGCGGCGCTGGCGAGGCAGGAAGCAAGAAAGGGTAAGAAGATGCTCACCAGGCTCAGGAGGACACGGCGAAGCTCAAGGTACTCGTGGTTGGTCAAGGGGCGTACTAGGGTTGCAGGAATTCCTCGTCGGAGTTGCGAACTACGTCAGGTGGTCCTGGTTGTGGTCGGAGGCGACGCTGTCGATCGCGAGAAGCCAAACGAGGTCAGGATTAGGTGCGCAAGATCAAGGCGAAGATGCTAGCATGATCGAGAAGCAGAGGGGCGGTCGGTTTCTACCTGGGGGTCGTCGTCGGAGAAGAAACAGGCGGCGGCGCTGTCAGAGCTAGTCCAAGCCAAAGCTCTGGGGCGCCCGCGGTCGAGTGATTGACACAGAAGGATGCGCTAGTGTATGGTGAGCGTGCTCGTGTGCTCAGGGAGGCGGAAGGGGGCGTGTGCTGGCCGGAATTGGCGAGAGGGGTCATCGGAGACAGAGGGAGTGTCTGGCGAAATACGGCAGCCTGGGGGCGTGCTTGGGGAAGGAGGCAGAGGGGAACGAGAGAGGACGTGCTGGCGTTTTATCGAGCTTGATCACTGCGAGTTAAGGTGGCTGCGTTAAGGCGTATTGATGCCGCTATTCAAAGCTTGCAACGGCGATGAGAGGAGGAAGAACCAGTCGCAGGGTGGGGAAGGAGAACAGTGGAAAGGGGTCCACTGGTCAGTGGGAAAAGAAACGAGGGGGGAGGTCCACCGGTCATCGGTTCTGTGGGTAAGAAAATTGGTGCCAAACGTTTTATTCGAGGAGAAGACTGGGCTGGTTTTGCTGGGCCTTAGTGGGCTGGGTCTGTTGCACTATTTTTTTCTGTCTAAACACTTTTCTATTTTCCAAAACTATTTCTGTTTTGAAATTCAAATCAATTATTCAAACATTCAAACAAATCAAACAATTCAAACAAACACTCAACTTTACACTTTGAATTTGGTTCTGTTTGTCAACATAATCCAAATCCAAAATAATTTAATGTTTTTTATTTATTTTTGGATCCATTTAAAAATGGATCTTTAGTTATTTAATAAAATAGGTTTTGATTTAATTAATAAAATTTCCATTTGAAATCCAAATATTTTCAAAACCAAAACAGTATATTTTATTTGGAAATAAAGAATATTTGGAAAACTTGTTTAAAACAAAATAACCTTTTACTTTAGGGTCCATTAATAATTAAATAAAATGGGCCTTATTCATTTACTTCAAATAAGATTTGTTTTATTAGAATATTTATTTTTAAATCTAAAATAATGCCAAAACACTTTAGTGGGTTTTATTTGTGAACATCAAATATTTGGAAAACTTATTTTAAATAATTTTAATAAGTTTTGATGTTTCAATTAGATTGGTAAAACCTTTTATTTAAATAGAGTTTGGATATTAAATCCTTATTATTTTATTCAAATAAACCTTTACTATTTTTAATCAAAGCAAAACATTTTATTTTAAAAACTTGGCCAAGGTTTAATTCCTTGTTATTTTAATTTGGCTCTGTAAAATAATCTTTATTTATAAATCCACTTTTTCTTTTGAAAGACAAAACCTTTTATTTAAAGATCCAAAATAGTAATTCAAAAACATTTTAATTTCCTTTTATTAAATGTTTATCTTTTTAAATACCTTTAGTTTTTTATTAAATTCAAATGGGTTTGAAGTTCCAATTGCATTCAAAAAGTTTCTTCTGGCTCTGAAAATCAAACAAAGTTTTATTTTATTCATTTATTTTCACATTACAAGATTTGGAAAATCTTGGGATGTGACAGGCTACCACCCTTAAAATAAATCTCGTCCCGAGATTTGGGAAGGCTGGGGTTACAAGTAGGTTCAATACAACTAGAGTACTACCACCCTTAAAATTTTCAAACATAAATTACATATTGTCCTTCTTGGGATCCTGGGGAAAATTTCTCTAAGCAACATTTGCATGGTGTTCTTGGTTTCCATTCTTGACTCATGGGCCAAGGTTGAGATCCTTCATAGACTGATTTAACTTGTTCTTCATCTTTTCTGGACAATTGCTTGCATAGTGGCCTAGTTCCTTGCATTTGAAACACATCACTTGGCTGATGTCTTTCTTTTCCTTTGGTATCATTGCCTTTTGTTTGTTTCTTTGGTTCTTTCTCTTTTCTGGGCATTCACTGGCATAGTGTCCCATCTCTTTGCAATTGTAACACTGCAACTGGCTTATGTCCTTCTTCTTCTTTTTGGGTCTCTCCAAAGCTAAGAGTTCTTCTAGTTCATGTTCTTCATAGGTGGGAGATCTTTCTCTCTTCTTGGGACATTGATCTTCATGTTCCTTGGATGCATGATCCTTGTCTCCACAAGTATTGCTAACTTGGGTTCTTTCCAGAATAACATCTTTGTCATCCTTGTTGTCATTAACTCCTTGGGAAAAGTTTTCTCTCATGTTGATCACTTGAGTAACTAATCCTTGCAACAATTGGGATTGAAGTTTCAAAATCCTTTGTATGGATGGGTCTAGTCCATTGTTGTTGGCTAAAAGCTGAGTTGTCTCTTGGCTCAATTGGTTTTGGGTTGCTATAAGTTCTTTCATGTTGTCCTCTTGGTTGTTGTTGGTGTCATCAACCTTGGAGTCTTTTGGAGTAGTCATCTGTTTGGGTTTGAAGGGAGATTAGAATGGGCAAGATATTTCTAAGGAAGTATTTCTAATCACACACATCACATTTCACACAAGCAATGTGCAAGCAATCACAAGCAACATTTCACTCAAACAACAAGTTCAAGCACATACTTAGGCAACAAAATATTTTTGTTACACCACATAAGTTGGTGTGTATTGACTTAACTAAAATATGGTGGTCCATCTATATGGTTCACTTGTGATCTTTCCTTCCTTCTTGATTCTTCTTGTATGAGATCATGGTTTCCTTGAGAAAAACTCTTGGTTGCAATACTTCATTGATGTAGGCTCCTTCTAACTTTTGCATTCCCTCAGTCTCTAAATCTTGAGTAAGATTTCCTTGTTTCTCTTGTAGTCCTTAGTGGTATCCAAGTTAGAAGTCCTTGGTGAATATGCTGAAGATGTTGAAGTCATTAGAGTTGAAGAAGTTGAAGAAGTCCTTTGCACATGGTGTAGTCTTTGGCCATGGGGTAGGTTTTTCCATCAAGTTTGAAATAGGAGAGATGTAGAGTTGAAATCAGAATGGTTAAGGAAAGAGTTTACAAGTGTTTTTGTAAATAAGTTTTTGGAACAAATACACTCCTATTTTTCTAAGGGTTTTTGTCCAATCCTAGGGTTTACAAATCCTACAGGCAACACAATGCTCTGATACCATCTGTAGGGGTCTCAACCTAATAAGGTAGATTCCTCCTGTGTTTTACAATGCTAGTCCCTGGATCAATAGCTAGCATCCATAGTTTAGATGTAATATCAAGAAACAAAGGTCATAATATAACTTTATAACCAGGAATAACATAAGTTTATTACATCAAACATAGCTCATTTGGCTATTACATTACATTTGCAGTGGAATAACTATAAGTATGGGTCCATCATCTTCAAAGTGCCACAGGCAGATGTTGGTTGTAGACTTTGTAATCCTAATCAATCAATCTGCACTAAAATCAATCAAACCTGCAACATACAAGTTACAGCCACAAAGGGTCAATACATTTGAATTGTATTGGCAAGTGATACTATGGTAGTATAGTGGAGTCTAACATCTATATGCATTTGGCTAAGTGGAGTTGAGGCTTGCATTGCTCAAAATATATTTTCCTTAACATTTTGAAAATACTAAGTTTTTGCTTGACAAAATCATTTTTCTCAATCAAAGATTTCAAGATCCTTGTACCAAGCCATCTCTCCATCAATGATTGAAGAATACAAACAACCCTTGTTCAAACCACAAGATTTTAACTTAGAAATTTGAATGATGAGATTCTTGATTGCTTCCATGTCTTGATGCTCAAATTGTCCTTTACCAGGGACATGGCCAAGTACTTAGATTTTACACTCTGCAGAGGTGGTGCACTTTCCCCACAAGACTTGGTTTCCCAAGACAAGATCTTTCAGAAGCCTTCCCTTAGACCAAAATGGACGCGCTCCAACCTATCAAACACTACCACCCACTGTCCATATGGCTAAGTTCTTGCAACCTATATGATCATGGCAGAGCCCATATTGCCAAGTGGTTGCACTTGAAGCTTCTCAACATTTGACATCTCAAATCTCTTTGTTCCTGGGTGGCATACCACAAGTGAGATACACAATCCAAGTCCATGGCCTTGTGAACCACTCAACCATTCTCCACCAAGCTATCCCATTCCACCCAGGTGATTCATTAACTTAGTTGTTTTATTAGACAAAATCACAAGTCCTCAGACTTAGAATATTTCCATAGTGTGAATATATATTCCACCCATGTTTTCTATTAGCTAGGCTAAGCTTGGTAGTAGTAGGAATCTTAACTTAGGAAAATTCTATTAAGGATTCATCCACTAGGTTTTCTTATAGCAAGGTCTATACTTAGCAAAATCCATGCAAGTTTTACTTAGCAAAATTCACTAATGCATAGAGAAAGTAATGGGACAAAAAGTATGAAATATCACTTGCCTTTTTGGTAGGGAATGGTGGTTCACTCCTTTATCTTGCTAGTCTCACACTTCACTACAAGTCAATCAAGCAAACACCAATTCAATTTACATTCCAGACCTATAATCACTCAAACAAATTCACACACACAAGACAATGGAAACCATTTCATGCATGGGAGCATGCACAAGATAGTTTTATTTGCAAAGGGGTCTCTATGGGGTTTCTAAACTTTGTAAGATCCAAATTGGTCATTTACCAAAGTGGCAAAGTCATTAGCAAGAGGGTTTTGTCCAAAAACTATTTTTAAATCCATTCATCATTTCATGTGGTGAAAAATGTTTTTATTAAGGCAAAACTCCTAGGTTGTTCACCAAATGAGTTGTTATTGCAAATCTTGGTGTTTTTGGGTCAGTAGGTTTGGTCCAAACTATTTTCTCAAAGTTTCCTTTCCATAAACATTTCCATAATAAAATTAATAATTTTATTTGGCTAGAAAATGGCTAAGTCAAATAATTCAACCCAAATTTTACCAAAATCATTTTTAACACCAAGGGTTGGTTCCTAGGGTCAGTAAGGTCACAACAAACCATTTTGCAAAAGTTTTAACCCTAAAATCAATTTTAAACAATTTTTATACTCTAAATAAGCTCACAAAAGAATCTGCAAAATCAAGCAAGCTAACAGATACTATTGGCTAAACTAAGGCCATGGTTGGTTAGGTCTTGTTCTCCTGAATTCATTGATATAAAATTTCCAAAATTTGGACGTGTGGATCAAAAGTTATAAGGGTTTGAAAATGGCATTTAAATCTGATTTCAAACTCTATTCTAATTCATCCAGTGACACGCGGCACATTCTTATTCGCTGAAAACGGTTCGCGTGGATCGACAGATATGGGCCTTTAGATTTTAGTTGCATCGCACGGTCTAGAGGTGCTACTTACCCCTTCACTCTTGTTCTATCCTAATTGTCAGATCAAGATCGGATGGCTACGAGATGCTTGCCAGGAACTGGCGGCGAATGTCGACGGCGAGCGGCGGAGCGACCAGTTGCGGCGGCGCTGGAGAGGCAGGAAGCAAGAAAGGGTAAGAAGATGCTCACCAGGCTCAGGAGGACACGGCGAAGCTCAAGGTACTCGTGGTTGGTCAAAGGGCGTACTAGGGTTGCAGGAATTCCTCGTCGGAGTTGCGAACTGTGTCAGGTGGTCCTGGTTGTGGTCGGAGGCGACGCTGTCGATCGCGAGAAGCCAAACGGAGGGCAGGATTAGGTGCGCAATATCAAGGCGAAGATGCTAGCATGATCGAGAAGCAGAGGGGCGGTCGGTTTCTACCTGGGGGTCGTCGTCGGAGAAGAAACAGGCGGCGGCTCTGTCAGAGCTAGTCCAAGCCAAAGCTCTAGGGCGCCCGCGGTCGAGTGATTGACACAGAAGGATGCGCCAGTGTATGGTGAGCGTGCTCGTGTGCTCAGGGAGGCGGAAGGGGGCGTGTGCTGGCCGGAATTGGCGAGAGGGGTCGTCGGAGACAGAGGGAGTGTCTGGCGAAATACGGCAGCCTGGGGGCGTGCTTGGGGAAGGAGGCAGAGGGGAACGAGAGAGGACGTGCTGGCGTTTTATCGAGCTTGATCACTGCGAGTTAAGGTGGCTGCGTTAAGGCGTATTGATGCCGCGATTCAAAGCTTGCAACGGCGATGAGAGGAGGAAGAACCAGTCGCGGGGTGGGGAAGGAGAACAGTGGAAAGGGGTCCACTGGTCAGTGGGAAAAGAAATGAGGGGGGAGGTCCACCAGTCATCGGTTCTGTGGGTAAGAAAATTGGTGCCAAACGTTTTATTCGAGGAGAAGACTGGGCTGGTTTTGCTGGGCCTTAGTGGGCTGGGTCTGTTGCACTATTTTTTTCTGTCTAAACACTTTTCTATTTTCCAAAACTATTTCTGTTTTGAAATTCAAATCAATTATTCAAACATTCAAACAAATCAAACAATTCAAACAAACACTCAACTTTACACTTTGAATTTGGTTCTGTTTGTCAACATAATCCAAATCCAAAATAATTTAATGTTTTTTATTTATTTTTGGATCCATTTAAAAATGGATCTTTAGTTATTTAATAAAATAGGTTTTGATTTAATTAATAAAATTTCCATTTGAAATCCAAATATTTTCAAAACCAAAACAGTAGATTTTATTTGGAAATAAAGAATATTTGGAAAACTTGTTTAAAACAAAATAACCTTTTACTTTAGGGTCCATTAATAATTAAATAAAATGGGCCTTATTCATTTACTTCAAATAAGATTTGTTTTATTAGAATATTTATTTTTAAATCTAAAATAATGCCAAAACACTTTAGTGGGTTTTATTTGTGAACATCAAATATTTGGAAAACTTATTTTAAATAATTTTAATAAGTTTTGATGTTTCAATTAGATTGGTAAAACCTTTTATTTAAATAGAGTTTGGATATTAAATCCTTATTATTTTATTCAAATAAACCTTTACTATTTTTAATCAAAGCAAAACATTTTATTTTAAATACTTGGCCAAGGTTTAATTCCTTGTTATTTTAATTTGGCTCTGTAAAATAATCTTTATTTATAAATACACTTTTTCTTTTGAAAGACAAAACCTTTTATTTAAAGATCCAAAATAGTAATTCAAAAACATTTTAATTTCCTTTTATTAAATGTTTATCTTTTTAAATACCTTTAGTTTTTTATTCAATTCAAATGGGTTTGAAGTTCCAATTGCATTCAAAAAGTTTCTTCTGGCTCTCAAAATCAAACAAAGTTTTATTTTATTCATTTATTTTCACATTACAAGATTTGGAAAATCTTGGGATGTGACAACCCTAGACCCAAGTCGCCGGCCACCTCCAGTGCAGCCGCCGCCTAGGGCATCCCCAAGTCGCCGGCCACCTCTAGTGCAGCCGCCGCCTAGGGCATCCTCTAAGTCTCCGTGTTAGGGTTTCCCCAAACCCTAGCCGCCGGCCAAGCTCTCCCCTTGGTGCCTCTAAACCCTAGATCGCCAAGGCCCTCTCTCATACTCCACCATACTCGCTCCGGCTTAAGGCGAAGCCCTGCGAGATCTCCCCTCTACTTCCGGTACCACGCCGTCGTGCTGCCGGAATCATGAGGAGAGTGCTACAACCTCCGCTGCCTGCTGGAACAAGGGAGAGGAAGGTCTTCATCGAGTACCGAACGTGTGACCGACTGCGAAAGCACTGCCGGAACGCAGCGCCGGAAGGATCGTCTACGCGATCTTGAGATCGGAAGTGTACGACTACATCACCCACGAGAATCTGCTCTCGTTAACCGCTTTGGATCTTCGAGGGTTAGTATTCTATCGACTCATTGCTACAATCTAGTAGATAGATCTTGGCTTGATCATAGATTAGATCTTGATTGTGTGTTCATGCGGTAGAAAATTTTTGTTTTCCATGCTACGAACCCCTATAGTGGTATCAGAGCCGTGTCTATATGTAGATCTGTTGCACGAGTAGAACACAATGGTCATTGTGGGCGTTGATGTTTTTATTGTCGATTGCTTCTTGTGTACTTTGCATCTTGCGGGATGGTGGGATGAAGCGGCCCGGGCTAACCTTACATGACATCGTTCATGAGACTTTCTCCACGCTTGACATGCAACTTGTATTGCATAAGTGGCTTTGCAGGTGCCTATTTCTCCCAACATAGTTAAGATTCAATTTACAACGGGTGATTGACAATACTGGTATCAATGTTGTGGTTCTTGTTCGTAAGTTAGAACGACACTTATTGAAAGACCCAAACCACGTAAAACATGCAAAGAAAATTAGAGGCGTCTAACTTTGTTTTGCAGGGGTGTGTTGTGATGTGATATGGCCATGATTGTGATTATATTTGAGGTATGCAATGTTCCTTATTGTAAGTTGGCAACCGGCAGGAGCCATATGATTGTCTTTAAATTCTGTTAAGACCCGTGTGTCTATTCAAAGTAGTTGTAATAGTTGAAGTTGGTGGACGACAACCATGGAGCGGCATCATTGACCTTGATGCAATGCCGGTGATGATAGAGATCATGTTTGTGCTTGAAGATGGAGATCGTAAGCACAAAGAAGAAAGTCCATATCATATCACATATTATGAATTGCATGTGATGTTAATCCTTTTATGCATCTTGTATTGCTTAGTTCACGACGGTAGCATTATAAGATGATCCCTCAAGCACACAATTTCAAGTTTTAAAGTGTTCATCCTTAGTAAGCACCGTTGCTAAAGCTCGTTGTTTCGAAGCACCATGTGATGATCGGGTGTGTTAGATTCTGCGAGTGTATACAACATGAGCAAGCCAGATTTGCTCATGCGGAAGCTAAGGTTTGATCTTGACGAGCCTAGCATGTCTCTACATGGTCTCGGAACACGGATCACCGAAAGGTAAATCATGAGTCATATAGTAGATATGATGAACATGTTGATTGTTCGCCGTTGAAGCTACATCAACTCTCGTGATGATCGGTTTTGATGTGGTGGATTTGGTTCGTGTGATCACTAAAACAATGTGAGGGATATTGTTTTGAGTGTGAGTTCAACGGCAATATAATTAAAAGTTGAACACTATTTATCATAAATTAAATCAAAGTGAATTTGCATAATTGTTGTAGTCATTGGCATCCGTTTACCACCTTGCGCTTAGTTATAAGTGAGATGATAGAACTATAGAATTCTGGTTAGTTACTTTACGAACTGGTATCGTATTGTTTTGAAGTGTTGATCTAAAGTTTAAAATTCCTATTGCAAACTTTCAGTAAGTTCCGGTTACTCCATGAAGTTTAATAATTGGTATTAAATCAAGAGTGACAATTCCAAATGTTAGTGTAAGAGTATCATGTTTGTCTCCATGATTCTTGATATTCAAAGGATTGTCTTAATATCAAGGTTATCTAGGATCTGAAAGAGTTGTTTCAGAAACCATGATGTGTGGAAGATATTGTGATATCTGAAACGAAGTTTTGGTTGCAACATGATAGAGTATAATATGGCAAAAGTCATGTTTTCATATTTGATGAGAATTTGCAAAAGGTTGGAGACACTAGTTGTCTTAATCCTCCAAAAGTTTTGGAGAGCAACATTATACTCGCGATTCATCGTTATAAGCTAAAAGTAGCTTGATCATGGATAATTCCATGATAAGGGAGAATATTTGATGTAGGTAAAATGTTTACTACACCAAGAGATTACTAAAGACAGGAATTTGAAAGAACACCAAACATCGAATGATGGTGATCTACTTCAAAGTGCAATTCCAAAGACATTGGTATTTTACTATACATGCTTTGGACAATGTGTCATTTATATGGCTCCACTATTTATGTTGATAGATTCTTTCAAACAGAAAAGGAAATACTGAAAGAGAATCTCATAAATATATGGCAGAAAAGAAAAGACTAGAATTGTTCAGCTTAAGTATATAGATGATATACATGTTATGGCTATATTCTTTGCTTATTAAAATGTGGTTCTTAAGTATTTGATACTGAATTTGTTGGTGTGAATCGTCATACGAAACAACACAATTCATGAACTACAATGGCCTGAGTAACTAGCAAAATAATATGTGATGATGTTCATCGAGAACAAATAAAGGGTTATTGTGCTGCTTGTTAAACATCAAAGCTTGCCTTCAAGATTTGTTTTATCAGGTGTTATGAGAACAAAAGGGTTGTTCAAATAATTGCCGTAATCCATAAAAGATGGATGATTTACAAATCTCGTTCGAGAAATCACATCCATAGAACTAGTGCTAAAAATGTCGAAAGACAAATTGATTGAAAGATCACTTAGGAAGTGACATCGCCGTTTAAATTATATTGGAAAGAAAACATGAAGAAACTCCATGTGGATGGAATTTTGGTGACGCTTGTGAAACTTTCCTAGAGATAATTAAAACTTCGTTCATAGGCGAAAAGGGAACGAATGACTAGCTTATTGGAACTTGTACATATTGTTGTATGAAGTCCATTATGTGTAGTCAAGAGCGATGGATTTCAACTTCATATGCTTTCTCCGAAAATTTGAGTGAATATATGAATATTTACTTAATAAGGATGAAGTATGAAACATTTGAAAAGTTCAAAGATTTTCAAGATGAAGTGAAAAATCATTGTAACAAGAATATAAATAGTTTATGATAAGATCATAAAGGAAGATATTTGAGTTACAAGTTTAGCATAATACCTAAGATTTAAGGAATCATTCCGTGGATTTGCATTTCCCGAAACACCATAAGAGTATGGAGCGTTCGAGATAAGTAATTAAACCTTGTTTGACATGGTAAAATCAAAGGTGTAATTCATAAAACTGTCATTATATTTTAAAGATTAAAAGCTTTAGAGACTACCGTTTTTCCACTGAAAAGAGCTCCATCATAATCCGTTGAAATGACACCATATAAAGATATGGTTTGGGATAAAACCCAAGTTGTCCTTTCTTAAACATTGGTATTCTATGCATAAGAAAGATGTTTGCAACCAAAGTCGGATGAACCTGTCTTTGTATGTTATTTCAAATAACTATTCCTCCATAACATCGGAGACAAAAGTGTTTGTCGCTTAGAACGTCAAGTTTCTTTGAGAAGGAATTTTTCGTGAAAAGATAAGTGGGAGGACAATAGAACTTTGATAAGGTTAAAAGAACCTTAGCTATATGTGCAAAGTTGCGCAGCGCCGAAAAGTGTTCCGGAGGCAGCAACAATGCTCATGGATCACGTGCCTCAAAAGTTGTGGTTATGGAGGTCAAAGTTTATATTAAACCAAGTAGGTCGAGTAAACAAACAAATACCAAGATTTGAGGGTTGAATCATTATTTGACAATAATGAACCGACTACATGCAAATAAGCGATGATGGGCCCTGACTCCGTAAAATGGCTTGAAGCCATAAAATCCGTGATAGTTCCATACACGAGAAATCAAGCTTTGAACTTGAAGGACCCTCGAGAAAGGTGTAAGACCTTACAGTCGTGTTTGGATCTATAAAGAAATAGACATGGATGTATCACATCTATGAAATAGTCGATATGTTGGGAAAGAGTTCACAACAATGTTCAAAGGTTGACTATGACAAGATTTGATCTTTCATAGTGATATTTAGTCTAGACGGATTAATGTAGCAACCACTACATATAATTTTGTTATGAGGTAGCTGAATAAACAAAACAAGTTCTGCTAAAAGAATTGTTGCCTAGGACATGTGCTTAACACGGTACAAAGGGTTTTGTTAATTCAAAGGATGCTAAAAGAATATGCAAACTTCAATGGTTGAAGTAAGCATCGCGGAAGTTGGAATCTTCACTATGATGAAACTGTTAAGAGAGTTTAATTTCATCAGAGACAATGAAGGTGCTTGCATTTGCAAGAAATTAAGTGGGAGCGTTAAGACATGTTTCTAATACATTATGTGGAAGACATATTGTTGATTGGAAATGATGTATCTTTTATTAACACATATTAAGAATTTCATCCCGATGAAAGACTTAGGCAAAACCCAAATATTTGGCATCAATAGACGCTAATATGGTTGTGCCGAAAGTACATAGATGATATATTGAATAAGTTCAATATAGAAACTACAAGAAAGGTTCTTGTCGTACAGAAAGAATTGAATGAGTTCAATATTGATGATATATTCAAGTGTATTGGCACTTGGTAAGTGAAACAAATATTCAAGTATAGATTGATACTTGATGTATGAAATCACAAAGAGTATTTATATCAATCATGCTGTGATATGTACAAATCCAGATATGTCCTATGCTCTAAATGATGTGAGCATATACCAGAATGATTCATAAGATGATCATTGGACAATAGTAAGGATATTCTTATGATCTTTTGGAAGAACTAAGAATATATTGTTTTGTAGAAGTGACAAATAGATGGTTAGTTCATTGTAAAAGTACTACATTGATACTAGTTTTGTCACAAAGTACAAATTAAGTTTATCTAAATCTAAACTAAGGGTGGCACAATATGATGGAAAGTAAGTTCCATAATGGATTTGGATAAGTTCTACATTGTGACAGATACTACAACAAAAGGCTAAGTATATGACTGCTATTATAGCAGCAAAAGAGGGCATTTGTGTCAAGTAGTTTGTTATCAAACTAGGTGTAGTTCACAGCAGGGATAATACTATGAAGATATATTGTACGACAATATTATCAACATGTTTTAACCCCAAAGAACTAAAGGTCACACCAAAGGACAAAATTTGTACAGAGCCATCTCATTAAAGAATGAGTGATGCGTAGAGACGCAAAGACATGCAATTACACACGGACCTGGAAGTGTCAGATCCGGAGATCAGTTGACCACCAGCAATCGTGTACATACAACACCGAAAAGCCATAGGTGTTGAATACACAAAGGTTTGAAACTAGATTATTGACTCTAGTGCAAGTGGGAGACTGTTGGAGATATGCCCAAGAGGAAATAATAAAGTGGTTGTTATCATATCTTCATGCTTATGATAAATGTTTACATACCATGCTATAATTGTATTAAATGGAAACATTAATATTTGTGTGATTTGTAAACATAAAAGAGTCCCTAGCAAAGCCTCTTGTTAAACTAGCTTGTTGGTTAATATATGATCATGGTTTCCTGATCATGAACATAGAGATGTTATTAACAACAGGGTCATATCATTAGGAGAATGATGTGATGGACATACTCCTATAGTTAAGCGTAGCATAAAGATCAAGTCATTTAATAGTTCATTTGCTATAAGCTTTCTGATACATAGTAACCTAATTCCTTCGACCATGAGATCATGTTAATCACCATCACTGGAAGGATGCTTTGATGAAATCAAACACCACACTGTAACTGGGTGGCTATAAAGGTGGCATTGAGTGTTCAGAAAGTATGGGTTGAGGCACATGGATCAAGAGTGGGATTTGTCCATCCATATGACGGATAGATATACTCTGGGCCCTCTCGGTGGAATGTCATCCAATTAGCTTACAAGCATGTGACTGGCTCACAAGGGATCACATATCACCGGAACGATAAAAGATTACTTATCAGTAACAAGGTTGAACTAGGTATGCAGAGATACCGACGATCAAAACCTCGGATAAGTAAACTATCGTGAGACAAAGGGAAATTGGTATCATATGTAAGTGGTTCATTCGATCGCAAAGTAATCGTAGAAATATGTGGGAGCCATATGAATTTCCAGATTCCTCTATTGGTTATTGATCGGAGAAGTTTCTCGGTCATGTCCGCATAATTCACGAACCGTAGGGAGACACACTTAAGGATTCGATGTTGTTGAGTAGTTATGAATGATGAGTAAGAGACCGAATGTTGTTAGGAGTCTCGGATGGGATCCGGGATATCACGAGGAGATCCGGAATGGTCCGGAGAATAAGATTCATATAAGGAAAGTCCTGTTTCGGAGTTGGGGAATGATTCCGGTGTTTTCATCAGGAATGTTCTAGAAGGGTCCGGAAGGTCCGGCACTCCGGAGGGGAAGGGTACATGAATGTGTCATAACAATGTGGAATGGTTGCATCATGTACTAGGTCACTTGGCTGGGAAAAATAAAGGGAGAAATCAAATCCTAGTTTGAAAGTCAAACGCCAATTTGAAAAAGTCAAACAGCAAGTTTGCTTGGTGGAGGGAGAGTAGGAAACCTACTTGGGGAGGAAGTCCCACTCCCTCCACCCGCCGGCCAAGGAGGAGGAGTTGGAGGAGGAATCCCTCCTCCTAGCCGCCTCCCTCCCACCTATAAAAGAAGGGGCAGGGGTGCCCCCTCTACCCACACCTCTCACACCCCAAACCCTAGCCCCAAGTCGCCGGCCACCTCCAGTGCAGCCGCCGCCTAGGGCATCCCCAAGTCGCCGGCCACCTCTAGTGCAGCCGCCGCCTAGGGCATCCTCTAAGTCGCCGTGTTAGGGTTTCCCCAAACCCTAGCCGCCGTCCAAGCTCTCCCCTTGGTGCCTCTAAACCCTAGATCGCCAAGGCCCTCTCTCATACTCCACCATACTCGCTCCGGCTTAAGGCGAAGCCCTGCAAGATCTCCCCTCTACTTCCGGTACCACGCTGTCGTGCTGCCGGAATCACGAGGAGAGTGCTACAACCTCCGCTACCTGCTGGAACAAGGGAGAGGAAGGTCTTCATCGAGTGCCGAACGTGTGACCGACTGCGGAAGCGCTGCCGGAACGCAGCGCCGAAAGGATCGTCTACGCGATCTTGAGATCGGAAGTGTACGACTACATCACCCACGAGAATCTGCTCTCGTTAACCGCTTTGGATCTTCGAGGGTTAGTATTCTATCGGCTCGTTGCTACAATCTAGTAGATATATCTTGGCTTGATCATAGATTAGATCTTGATTGTGTGTTCATGCGGTAGAATTTTTTTGTTTTCCATGCTATGAACCCCTACAAATTCTGTCAAGTGCTTTCGCTTCAAATAGCTGGGTACTCTTCTTTGGTGTTGTAAGTGTTGTGTGGGTGAACCTATGCTAGCATACCGCCCTTCCTAGGACTAATACATACTTGTGATTAAACCCCCTGCAAACATCCGTAACTACAGGAAAGTAATTAAGATATAAATCTAACCACGGCCTTAAACTCTGAGATCCTACGCTCCCTTGTGCAAAGGTGTCCTAACGGGGGTTCAGGTTTCTGCCACTCCGGCAACCCCACAATTAGTATCCAAATACACAATGCATTCCCCTAGGCCCATAAATGGTGAAGTGTCATGTAGCCGATGTTCACATGACACCACTAGAAGAATAGCACCACAACTTAAATACTAAACCATTGAATAATAACTCATCACAGATTCACTACTAACAACATGACTTCTCCCATGTCCTCAAGAAGTAAACGAACTACTCACAAGACATCATATGGATCAAGATCAAAGATGATATGGTAATGGATAACAATCTGAACATAAGAAATAATCCAATGGTTCCACTCATAAGCATCAACTACAATAGTAATCAACACCGGGAAAGTTTCCCCTAATGAACTAAGCAATATCCAACACAATTGTTACAGCGGGACGGAGTGGTGATGATGGTGCTGGTGGAGATGATGGTGTGGACGATGATGATGATGATCCCGATGAAGCCTAGCTTGATGACGGTGTTGATGGCGACGGTCTTCCCTCTCCGAGAAGGAATTCCCCCAGCAAAAATCTGTCTGTCGGAGAGATATTTCTCTCTTGGTGTTTTCCGCCCCCCCAGAGGCGGCGGAAATCTATCTGTGGTCGCTCCCCGAGGCTTAGGGTTTCGTAGGGAAGATATAGGCGAAGGGGCGGAGTAGGAGGACGGGCAGGTGGGACACACCTTCCCTAGGCGCGGGGTCAGGTGGGCCCACGCCTAGGGGGTGTGGGCCCCCTTAGGCCCTTCTTCGTCCCTACTGCTGGCTCCCTCATTCTTCTGGAGAAATAATATGTTTGCATATTTTTCTGGTATTTTTCTGATCTTTGCGAAATTGCACCAAAACGCCTTCTTTTCCATCAGAATCCAGACTCCGGCAGTCCGTCCTCCAAGAATCATCCAACATGCATAAATAGATGAAAAGCCATAAGTAATACCTCATAATAAGACAAATATCAGTGAATAGAGGTGAATTATGATATAGAATGGTGATGCAAATTGGGCATATCACCGATCTCAAGATCGCGTAGACGATCCTTCCGGCTCCACGTTTCGACAGCGCTTCCGCAGTCGGTCACACATACGGTAGTAGATGAAGACCTTCCTCTCCCTTGTTCCAGTAGGGGAGCGGAGGTTGTAGATCTCCTCGGAATCCCAACAGCACGACGGTATGGTGGTGGTGGTGGAGGAAGATAAGAGATTACTGGAGGGCTTTGCCTAAGCCGAAGCAGTGTGATGATGGCTAGCACGGTTGACCTAGAGCCTGTTGGGAACCCCAAGAGCAAGGTGTGAAGCAGCACAACAGCAAGTTTTCCCTCAGTAAGAAACCGAGGTTATGGAACCAATAGGAGGAAGGAAACGTCACGCAGGTGTTGCTAGCAACACGGAGACCTGCACAACACAAACTCAAGACTTTTCCCCAATGAATCAGTGAGGTTTTCAAGCTCACCGGTTTACTATAACAAAGGATTAAACGTATGGTATGGAAGGTAATGGTTGCAGCAAGTAAACAAGTAACATTAGAAGATGTATCAATGGTAAAGATTGGACCGGGGTCCATAGTTCACTAGAGGTGCTCTCCTTAGATAAACTACATGGCATGAAGGGTAAACAAATTACAGCAGGGAAATTGACAGGAACTTAGCAAGACATAACAATGCAATTACTAGTCAGAAAGATCCTATGAGATTTGATTGGGCAATACAACAAGATACATAGACCACCATCCAACTGCATCTATGACTTGAAGTCTACCTTCAGCTTATCATACGAACCCCCTCTAGTATTAAGTTGCAAGCAACAGACAACTGCTTTAAGCAAAGTGTGTAAGGTAAACAGTCCACATGTTCCATGAACAAGAGACCGTTGTTTTCTTCCTAATGGCAACAACACATCTACAACCGAAGATATTTCTCTCACTTCCCTTGGAAACTAGAGGCATGAACCCACTATCGAGCATAAATACCCCCTCTTGGAGTCACTAGCAACTACTTGGCCAAGATAGCTACTAACAACAGAGAGCATGCAAGATCACAAACAACACAGACATGATAGAATCATAAAGACAAAACCATTAATCAAACCAACATATAATCTCAATAACCATCGGATCCCCGCAAACACAACATGCATGATTACAAATAGATTAGATCTTGATCATGAACAGAGCTCACAAGATCTATACATGAAAGCACAAAGGAGGAGATGAAACCATCTAGCTACTACATGGACCCATAGTCCAAGGTGGAACTACTCACGCATCATACCGGAGAGAAGGCCTCCGGGATGATCTCCCCTCCGGCAGGATGCCGGGAAGAACTTCAGATCCCCCTCCCCCCTGATCTAGGGACGACGATGGCGGCGGCTACAGAAGGTTTCGTGGAGATTTGATCGGGTTCTTAGGGTTTCTGCATCAGGGGCTTCTTATAGGCGAAGGGGAGGCCGAGGAGGCGGCCAGGGGCCCCACACCCTACCTAGGCGCGGGGCAGGTCCCACCCGCGCCTAGGGGGGTCTGGGCGCCCTGGCCCGCTTCTCCGTCTCCCCTCTGGACTTCTTGTTCCCCACGGAAAGTTATTTACTTTGACATTTGTCCCGTCCAATTCCGAGAATATTTCCTAGCTCGTTTTTCTAGAACCAAAAACAGCAGAAAACAAGCAACTGGCACTGTGGCAACTTGTTAATAGGTTAGTACCAGAAAACATGTAGAAAGCACCTAAAAGTGTAGATAAAGAAAAGCAAAGTAGATACTAAACAAGCATGGAGCATCAAAAATTATAGATACATTTCCGACGTATCAACATCCCCAAGCTTAACTCCTGCTCATCCTCGAGTAGGTAAGTGATAAAAGAATAATTTTTGAGGTGACATGCACCCTCACAATAAAGATCTAACCATTTGCAAGCATTGAAAGCTGGGATCAAAGAACTCTAAACATGTGCATGAAAGATGGAGTTCTAACAATAGGACATAGTAACTATGCATGCAACATGAAAGGCTACAAACAAAGATCATGAATAACATGCATTGAAAAACGTTTGTTTGTTTGTTTCACATACAGAAAACATGGCATAGTGGCAATTAGCTTGTCCCTCATGGAGTAGCAATATAGATGCATAGGACACCTTCAAAGTTCACAAGGGTGACTAAAAACAAATAGCACAAGAACAAGTAATATCACGATATGCATCAATTAATAAGCTTTGGAACACTGCACACAGAATGACAACTATGCTCTCTTAATGGTGCCTAAAGGTAGAAGGTAGAGACTCAATAATGGTGGAAGAAAGGCCTTTTTGTAAAGGAAGCAGGGATTTCAAGTTTCAAAAAGAGCTTCCAAAAATTATGGTACTTGCTAGCTTTCAGCCCTCATTGCCCCTATCATAAGCATCTTGAAGTGATTAAGGTTAAAGTGGACTAACTATGGAGTATATGCTTGACAAAGTATAAGTTGGCAATCTCAAGTCCCTTGAATACGAGGGCCACACCTCATGCTACTCAACTCCAGTCACCTGTAAGTTCTTGTCATTGTAAGTATTTGCATATCATAGAGAACCGCCAACGGGGTACCCCTTGCACATGGTACATGAGCTTTCCCATAACAAAAATGACAAGGCAAGCAAACAATGAGCATCTCAGCAATCTTTTTATTTACCATATGCATAGCTTTTTATTGAGTATGCTTCATAGATAGCTCACTATGGTGATGCTGCAAGTTTCCACCATGATTAGGCATGGCTTAGGCTAGAGGCCCAGGCGTTTCTCTAACACAAAATACAAACTCCATGGACTTACAAGTTCCCTCTTTATTTCACACTGGTGACATCCATAGACAAAAGAGCATGATATCAACTGAGTACAAAGTACAAGTGAAATGTTGAAAACGTTCCCCGTGATAGCACGGTTCTGCTAATTCCAACGTATAAGTGCAAGCATATACAACATAGACGTCACAATGGTTCAAGTTTATTAGGGGCAAAGAATATAAAGTGTGCCATCAAGTTCGTGAGGGCTTTAATCACTAAGTTTTCACATAACAAAATAGTTTTTAATTGGAAGATAGCTGAAAAGAAGAATATACTTGGAATGGTGTAACACACCATGCATAGGAGTTTATATTGGACACTTTGGAATAACTTGGTTTCTTGGGAGTTGGGCATGAGTAGAGCTTACTCATACATGTGGAGGCTAGCAAATGACTGGGAGCAACCAACTAAGAGAGCATAATGGCCATAATCATGCAGAGCAACAAAGCATTACTAATCAAAGCATAGAGTGGTACTACATGGCAAGGACTAAATGATCATAGAGGCTAATGGTGACTTTTCATAGTCATAACATGGTGTGAGCATGTGCCAAGTCAACCCAAATAAAGCATCAAAGGAGAATACCACAATACTATGCTTTTGCATGATAAAACAACGCATAATTTCTTCAAGGCACACTAAGCAATCCCAATTGTTTGGAACAAGACATGCTACAGCAATAATCACTAAGCATAAAGTCAAAACAACACCTAGAATGTCATGCTAAAGTCTAAGTCACAGTCAATGCAAGCTCCTCTTGCACTTACAAGCAAGAACTTACTACTCATTTCCAACACCAAGCAACTTATTTGCAAAACAACACAGTGAGAATGGGGGTCCAAACTACTTTATTCAAGCAAACTAAACAACCTAAGAAAAGCAAACAAAAACTAAGGCGCTCCAAGAAAAACACAACTGTGCATGAAATAATAAAAGCGAAGTGTCTAGACAGACCTGAGCTTTTTATTGATGAAGAAGGGGATGCCTTGGGCATCCCCAAGCTTTGACGCTTGTACCTCTTGGATATTTCTTGGGGTGACACCATGGTGGCATCCCCAAGCTTGAGCTTTTGTCCATTCTTCATCTCATTACATCATTCTCTCTCTACACCTGAAAATTTTCCTTCATACAAAACTTCACACAATCTTCATTAGCAACATTAGTTTATTCAAAAGATATTAGACCTCTGGCAAAGCTTGGGAACAGCAAAGGCTTTTAACTAAAAACACAAGCTACTGTAGCAACTCCTTCAAAAAACTCAATTCCCCAAAAGAGAACTCAAAAGGAATCAATAAGAAGCAAATGCAAATAATGACAGAAATCTGTCAAAACAGACCATCAGGTAGAAACCGATTTTTTTGAACATCTTCTGTTGATCAAATCAAAAAGTGTTTAACTAACAAAAGTGAGATAACATACTGGGGGATTTATTAATAAATTTTGAGCTCAATCCGAGTTACATAGAATCCTCACGAATTTTTATGGTGGAGGACAGAAATCTGTTACGGGACAGCAACTCCCCAAATCTTACTTCCCTCTCATTAGAGGTCATTCTTGGCACAAAAACCAAACAAAAAGGATAAGGAGAGGTCATTAATAAAGTAATAACTTCCAAGACTCAAGGAAACTCTTGGGTTATCTCCTAACAGGTAATTTTCTTTAACGCCTTTAAGTTAGGCACAAGAAGCAAGAAGAATCAAATATTTTCAAATGATGAAGCATTAACATCAAACCTTGCTTTCAAAGGAGGAGCAAAAAGCAACTTCTATATCCTCATAGGGAAGTGTTCGATACCTTTCTTGAATGGAAAATGATATTTGATGGTGCCTTCTTTCATAGCAATGATGGCACCAACTGTTCTAAGAAAATGTCTTCCCAAAGTAATAGGACAAGAAGCATTGTATTCAACATCCAAAACAAAGAAATCCACAGGGACATAAGCATTTTTAACCATAATGAGAACATCATTAATACTCCCCATGAGTTTCTTCTTATCTTTATCATTAAGTGGGACATCCAAATAACAATCTTCCAAAGGTGGCAAATCAAGCATTTCATAAATCTTCCTAGGCATAATAGAGACACTAGAACCAAGATCACATGAAGCTTTGAGATCAAAGTCATTCACTTGCATATTAATAATGGGTTCCCAACTATCCTGTACTTTCCTAGGAATAGAAGCTTTGTGTTTTAGCTTCTCTTCCTTAATTTTCACAAGAGCGTCTGTAATGTGTTTGGTGAAAGCAACATGTATATCACTCGCATCAGGACTTCTAGCAAGCTTTTGTAGGAACATAATCACTTCATAAATATTGCAACCATCAATATCAAAGTCAAACTTAGCATCTAGTAGTAGGATCAATAGGCTTAGGCATAGTAGGAGGAGGAATAGGGACTACTTGTGGTTTAGTGGTGATAGTGCACACACTATTGTTTCTATCAATTTCAGCTTCCCTTTCCCACCTAGCATGAAATTGAGCTAACAGCCTAACATTTTCATCAATAGTGACTTGTATGGCATGAGCAGTAGCAAAGGTATTTTCCATAGTTTCAGGTTTAGCAGTCATTTTATTACTCAAGGAAGACTGAGCTTCAGAGAAAGAGGATATATTTTTCTGAACATTTAGAAGCTTTTCCTCTATAGCCTTATTGAAAGTGGTTTGTTTACTAATAAAGTCTTTGAGCATGACTTCAAGTTCAGAGGGGGCACTTCTAGCATTATTGTAGGAGTTTCCATAGGAATTGCCATTATTAGGAGGATAAGGCCTATAATTGTTGTTGCTACCAAAATTATTCCTATAGGCATTATTGTTGAAATTGTTGTTTCTAATGAAGTTCACATCAACTTGCTCTTCTTGAGCAACCAAAGAGGCTAAGGGAACACTATTAGAATCTAAAGGATCTTTCCCATTAACAAGCATAGCCATAATAACATCAATATTAACACTCAAAGAGGAAGTTTACTCAAAAGAATTTACCTTCTTACCATGTGGAGCTCTCTTAACATGCCATTCAGAGTAGTTAACCATAATATTATCAAGGAGCCTGGTTGCAACACCCAAAGTGAGGCCCATGAAGGTACCTCCAGCAGCTAAATCCAACAGGTTTCTTGAGGAGAAGTTCAAACCTGCATAAAAAGTCTGGATAATCATCCAAGCAGTGAGTCCATGAGTGGGGAAATTCTTAACCAAATATTTCATTCTTTCCCAAGATGGAGCAACATGTTCACTATAAAGTTGTTTAAATTTCATAATATTACTTCTCATAGATATAATCTTAGCAGGAGGATAGTACTTTCCAATAAAAGCATCTTTGCACTTATTCCAAGAATCAATACTATTTTTAGGCAAAGATAGCAACCATTATTTAGCTTTTCCTCTCAGGGAGAAAGGGAAAAGCTTGAGCTTAATAATATTTCCATCTACATCCTTATACTTTTGCATCTCACAAAGTTCAACAAAGCTATTGAGATGGGCAGCAGGATCATCAGAACTAGCACTAGAAAATTGCTCTCTCATCACAAGATTCAACAAAGCAGAGGCTTAATTTTATAAAAGGTAGCATCAGGAGCAGGTGGAGCAATAGGAGTGCTTAGAAAATCATTGTTGTTGGTGCTAGTGAAGTCACACAACTTGGTGTTCTCAGCAGATTTCATTTTGGCAAAGGTGGGCAAGCCAAAAACAGCAGCAACAGCTAGAGCAGGAACTAATTTTTTTGTGTTTTTGAATAAAGAAAGCAAACCAAACTAGACTAATTTTTGGGGGAGGGGGTTTGGAAAAAGGCAAACAAAACCAAGCAAAAGAAACAAAGCAAACTAAAAACAAAGTAAAGAGAAAGGAAGTGGAGGACTCCCCTAGTGAAGACGTCCTTATCCTCCCCGTCATCGGCGCTAGAAAAGCTTGATGATGGCTAGCACGGTTGACGTGGAGCCTATTGGGAACCCTAAGAAAAGCGTGTGAAGCAGCATAGCAGCAAGTTTTCCCTCAGTAAGAAACCGAGGTTATCAAACCAGTAGAGGAAGGAAATGTCACACAAGTGTTGCTAGCAACACGGAGACATGCACAACACAAACTCAAGACTTTGCCCCAACGAATCAGTGAGGTTGTCAAGCTCATCGGTTTACTATAACAAAGGATTAAATGCATGGTGTGGAAGGTAATGGTTTGCAGCAAGTAAACAAGTAATAGTGGAAGATGTATCAATGGTAAAGATTGGACCGGGGTCCATATTTCACTAGAGGTGCTCTCCTTAGATAAACAACATGGCATGAAGGGTAAACAAATTACGGAAGGTCAATTGACAGGAACTGAGCAAGGCATAACAATGCAATTACTAGTCAGAAAGATCCTATAAGATTCGATTGGGCAATACAACAAGATACATAGACCGCCATCCAACTGCATCTATGACTAGAAGTCTACCTTCAGGTTATCATCCGAACCCCCTCTAGTATTAAGTTGCAAGCAACAGACAACTGTTGTAAGCAAAGTGTGTAAGGTAAACAGTCCACATGTTCCATGAACAAGAGACCGTTGTTTTCTCCCTAGTGGCAACATCACATCTACAACCGAAGAGATTTCGGTCACTTCCCTTGGAAACTAGAGGCATGAACCCACTATCGAGCATAAATACCCCCTCTTGGAGTCACTAGCAACTACTTGGACAAGATAGCTACTAACAACGGAGAGCATGCAAGATCACAAACAACACAGACATGATAGAATCATAAAGACAAAACCATTAATCAAACCAACATAATAATCTCAATAACCATCGGATCCCCGCAAACACAACATGCATGATTATAAATAGATTAGATCTTGAACATGAACGGAGCTCACAAGATCTATACATGAAAGAACAAAGGAGGAGATACAACCATCTAGCTACTACATGGACCCATAGTCCAAGGTGGAACTACTCACGCATCATACCAGAGAGAAGGCCTCCGGGATGATCTCCCCTTTGGCAGGGTGCCGGGAAGAACTTCAGATCCCCCCGATCTAGGGACGAAGGTGGCGGCGGCTACAGAATGTTTCGTGGAGATTTGATCGGGTTCTTAGGGTTTCTGCATCGGGGGCTTCTTATAGGCGAAGGGGGAGGCCAAGGAGGCGGCCAGGGGCCCCACACCCTGCCTAGGCGCGGGGCAGGGCCCACCCGTGCCTAGGGGGTCTGGGCGCCCTGGTCCGCTTCTCCGTCTCCCCTCTGGACTTCTTGTTCCCCACGGAAAGTTATTGACTTTGACGTTTGTCCCGTCCAATTACGAGAAATTTCCTTACTAGCTTTTCTGGAACCAAAAACAGCAGAAAACAGGCAACTGGCACTGTGGCAAGTTGTTAATAGGTTAGTACCAGAAAACATGTAGAAAGCACCTCAAAGTGTAGACAAAGCAAAGCAAAGTAGATACTAAACAATCATGGAGCATCAAAAATTATAGATACGTTTCCGACATATCACAGTGTATGGAGGAGAGAGGGGCGGCGTCGGCGGCTAGGGTTGAGGTGAGGGGCTAGGGGGATCCCTCACCCCTCCTTGTATGGGTGGAGGGGAGGCAGCCAGGGTTCCCATCCCTGGCCGAGTCCTTCCCCAACTCCTTTAGGCCGGCAGCAAGGAAGGGGAGAGGGAGAACTTGTCCCTCAAGGTTTCCTTTCCTTCCCTAACTAGGATTTGACTTTTCAAACTAGAGTTTGTTTCTCTCTTCCTAGTCCTTGGCCGAGTTGGCCTGGGGTATGATGCACCCAGCCCATCAGGGTATGGTGCATTCCAAGTACCCCCTCCCGGGGTGGTGGACCTTCTAGAACATTCTAGAAGCTTTCGGTTAAAACACAGAAAACATTTCTAAACCCCGGAAATTGGCTTTCCTTATATAAATCTTATTCTCTGGACCATTCCGGATCTCCTCGTGATGTCCTGGATCCAACACGAGACTCCGAACAACATTCGGTCTCCAACTCACATTCCATATCTATTCAAACAACATCGAATCCTTAAGTGTGTCTCCCTACGGTTCGTGAACTATGTAGACATGATTGAGACACCTCTCCGATCAATAACCATTAGTGGGATCTAGAAATCCATAATGGCTCCCACATATTTTTACGATGACTGCGTGATCGAATGAACCATTTACATATGATACCGATTCCCTTTGTCGCGTGATACTTTACTTATCCGAGGTTTGATCATCGGTAGTCAACCTCGTTACCGATAAGTACTCTTTACTCATTTCGTTATATGACATCCATTGTGACCTAGTCACATGCTTGCAAGCCAATTGTATGACATTCCACCGAGAGGGCCTAGAGTATATTTATCCTTCATATGGATGGACAAATCCCACTCTTGATCCATGTGCTTCAACACATACTTTCAGAATACCTAATGCCATCTTTATAACCACCCAGTTATGAAGTGGTGTTTGATTTCATCAAAGCATCCATCCGGTGATGGTGATTAACATGATCTCATGATTGAAGGATTAGGTTACTATGTATTTGAAAACTTGTAGCAAACAAACTCTAAATGACTTTGATCTTACGCTACGGTAACTATAGGAGTGTGTCCATCAAATCATTCTCCTAATGACATGATCTTGTTATTAATAACATCTAATGTACATGATCAGGAAACCATGATCATCTATTAATCAACAAGCTAGTTCAACAAGAGGCTTACTAGGGACTCTTTTATGTTTACAAAACACACAAGTATTAATGTTTCTGGTTAATATAATTATATCATGGGATGTAAACATTTATAAACACAAAGATATAATAATAACCATTTTATTATTGCCTCTTGGGAATATCTCCAATATTAAAGCCAGCTAACAATGAAGTCATATCATCTGGAATGTTGTGATGAATATTTACCACCAATGATTATTGCAACATGACCATGTTACAAAGTTCAAGTTGCGATAATTAGGAAACATAGTGACTTGTTCCTCAGACCGTAAGACCATATTTAATCACTATCACCTGAGAATGCCTTGTTCGCATCAAACGTCACTCAATAAAATAATGATCATAAAGGTGTGTTTAGGTACATCAAAAGGGAAGGTTGAGGCATATGTGTCAAGAGAATAATTTGTCCATCCGCATGACGGAAGATACTCTAGGCCCACTCGAAGAATTTATATCCATGATCTGTGCAGCATGTGACTAGGTCACGAAGATATCACTTATCGGAACGAGTAAATAAGCAATTGTCGATAACGAGGTTGAACCCGACATGGTGATGTTGTTGATAAAATCTCGAACAATACAAGTATCATAGAGACAAAAGGAATAGTACACATCATTGATGGTTCGACACGAAGGTGATTTGCGGAGTGCATAGGGGTCAATATGGGCATCCCGGTCTCGATATTGATCACTGATCGAGATCATGTCTATGATATTCCTGAACCGTAGGGAAACACACTTAAGGGAACTACGACGCTTGGAGATCTTCATGTAATATGGAATCACATAAGAGAGAGAGAGAGAGAAATCGGAATCGTTCGGAGAGGTTCGAAGTACTTCGGAGAAAAAAGGAAAAGACCGAAAGGTGTTTCGGATAGCCAACTTATTATATATTAATTGTGAATTGATTTATACTAAATAAATGTTTAAATTAAAATTTTATAGTGCAACTTCCTCATTAGGCCAAAACCCAGAGGGAATTGTCCTAGGAGGAAACCACAGGAAAAGGAAAAAAACAACAAAACTGCACAGTCACATGCAGCTGGGCCGCAGTGACCAGCCTAGGCGGGCGACACGGTGCTAAGCGCCGCACAGGGCGGGCAGTTGCACCATCTGCTGCCGCTATCGGGTCACTGGGTTGCGGCCTTATGACCCACTCGGCTGGCTCCGCCCCACCGCCGCAGGCCGCCACACTGGCTGGGCCCCACAACTGCCTCATGATGTCCTGGATCAAATACGAGACTCCGAACAACATTCGGTCTCCAACTCACATTCCATATCTATTCAAACAACATTGAATCCTTAAGTGTGTCTCCCTACGGTTCGTGAACTATGCAGACATGATTGAGACACCTCTCCGATCAATAACCATTAGTGGGATCTAGAAATCCATAATGGCTCCCACATACATTTTCGATGACTGCGTGATCGAATGAACCATTTACATATGATACCGATTCCCTTTGTCGCGTGATACTTTACTTATCCGAGGTTTGATCATCGGTAGTCAACCTCGTTACCGATAAGTACTCTTTACTTGTTTTGTGATATGACATCCATTGTGACCTAGTCACATGCTTGCAAGCCAATTGGATGACATTCCACCGAGAGGGCCTAGAGTATATTTATCCTTCATATGGATGGAAAAATCCCACTCTTGATCCATGTGCTTCAACACATACTTTCAGAATACCTAATGCCATCTTTATAACCACCCAGTTATGAAGTGGTGTTTGATGTCATCAAAGCATCCATCCGGTGATGGTGATTAACATGATCTCATGATTGAAGGATTAGGTTACTATGTATTTGAAAACTTGTAGCAAACGAACTCTAAATGGTTTTGATCTTACGCTACGGTAACTATAGGAGTGTGTCCATCAAATCATTCTCCTAATGACATGATCTTGTTATTAATAACATCTAATGTACATGATCAGGAAACCATGATCATCTATTAATCAACAAGCTAGTTCAACAAGAGGCTTACTAGGGACTCTTTTATGTTTACAAAACACACAAGTATTAATGTTTATGGTTAATATAATTATATCATGGGATGTAAGCATTTATAAACACAAAGATATAATAATAATCATTTTATTATTGCCTCTTGGGCATATCTCCAATATTAAAGCCAGCTAACAATGAAGTCATATCATCTGGAATGCTGTGATGAATATTTACCACCAATGATTATTGCAACATGACCATGTTACAAAGTTCAAGTTGCGATAATTAGGAAACATAGTGACTTGTTCCTCAGACCGTAAGACCATATTTAATCACTATCACCTAAGAATGCCTTGTTCGCATCAAACGTCACTCAGTAAAATAATGATCATAAAGGTGTGTTTAGGTACATCAAAAGGGAAGGTTGAGGCATATGTGTCAAGAGAATAATTTGTCCATCCGCATGACGGAAGATACTCTGGGCCCACTCGAAGAATTTATATCCATGATCTGTGCAGCATGTGACTAGGTCACGGAGATATCACTTATCGGAACGAGTAAATAAGCAATTGTCGATAACGAGGTTGAACCCGACATGGTGATGTTGTTGATAAAATCTCGAACAATACAAGTATCATAGAGACAAAAGGAATAGTACACATCATTGATGGTTCGACACGAAGGTGATTTGCGGAGTGCATAGGGGTCAATATGGGCATCCCGGTCTCGCTATTGATCACTGATCGAGATCATGTCTATGATATTCCTGAACCGTAGGGAAACACGCTTAAGGGAACTACGACGCTTGGAGATCTTCATGTAATATGGAATCACATAAGAGAGAGAGAGAGAGAGAGAGAGAGAGAGAAATCAGAATCGTTCGGAGAGGTTCGAAGTACTTCGGAGAAAAAAGGAAAAGACCGAAAGTTGTTTCGGATAAATGCCAACTTATTATATATTAATTGTGAATTGATTTATACTAAATAAATGTTTAAATTAAAATTTTATAGTGCAACTTCCTCATTAGGCCAAAACCTAGAGGGAATTGGCCTAGGAGGAAACCACAGGAAAAGGACAAAAACAACAAAACTGCACAGTCACATGCAGCTGGGCCGCAGTGACCAGCCTAGGCGGGCGACACGGTGCTAAGCGCCGCACAGGGCGGGCAGTTGCACCATCTGCTGCCGCTATCGGGTCACTGGGTTGCGGCCTTATGACCCACTCGGCTGGCTCCGCCCCACCGCCGCAGGCCGCCACACTGGCTGGGCCCCACCACTGCCTCATGATGTCCTAGATCCAATACGAGACTCCGAACAACATTCGGTCTCCAACTCACATTCCATATCTATTCAAACAACATTGAATCCTTAAGTGTGTCTCCCTACGGTTCGTGAACTATGCAGACATGATTGAGACACCTCTCCGATCAATAACCATTAGTGGGATCTAGAAATCCATAATGGCTCCCACATATTTTTACGATGACTGCGTGATCGAATGAACCATTTACATATGATACCGATTCCCTTTGTCGTGTGATACTTTACTTATCCGAGGTTTGATCATCGGTAGTCAACCTCGTTACCGATAAGTACTCTTTACTCGTTTTGTGATATGACATCCATTGTGACCTAGTCACATGCTTGCAAGCCAATTGGATGACATTCCACCGAGAGGGCCTAGAGTATATTTATCCTTCATATGGATGGACAAATCCCACTCTTGATCCATGTGCTTCAACACATACTTTCAGAATACCTAATGCCATCTTTATAACCACCCAGTTATGAAGTGGTGTTTGATGTCATCAAAGCATCCATCCGGTGATGGTGATTAACATGATCTCATGATTGAAGGATTAGGTTACTATGTATTTGAAAACTTGTAGCAAACGAACTCTAAATGGCTTTGATCTTACGCTACGGTAACTATAGGAGTGTGTCCATCAAATCATTCTCCTAATGACATGATCTTGTTATTAATAACATCTAATGTACATGATCAGGAAACCATGATCATCTATTAATCAACAAGCTAGTTCAACAAGAGGCTTACTAGGGACTCTTTTATGTTTACAAAACACACAAGTGTTAATGTTTCTGGTTAATATAATTATATCATGGGATGTAAACATTTATAAACACAAAGATATAATAATAACCATTTTATTATTGCCTCTTGGGCATATCTCCAATATTAAAGCCAGCTAACAATGAAGTCATATCATCTGGAATGCTGTGATGAATATTTACCACCTATGATTATTGCAACATGACCATGTTACAAAGTTCAAGTTGCGATAATTAGGAAACATAGTGACTTGTTCCTCAGACTGTAAGACCATATTTAATCACTATCACCTGAGAATGCCTTGTTCGTATCAAACGTCACTCGGTAAAATAATGATCATAAAGGTGTGTTTAGGTACATCAAAAGGGAAGGTTGAGGCATATGTGTCAAGAGAATAATTTGTCCATCCGCATGACGGAAGATACTCTGGGCCCACTCGAAGAATTTATATCCATGATCTGTGCAGCATGTGACTAGGTCACGGAGATATCACTTATCGGAACGAGTAAATAAGCAATTGTCGATAACGAGGTTGAACCCGACATGGTGATGTTGTTGATAAAATCTCGAACAATACAAGTATCATAGAGACAAAAGGAATAGTACACATCATTGATGGTTCGACACGAAGGTGATTTGCGGAGTGCATAGGGGTCAATATGGGCATCCCGGTCTCTCTATTGATCACTGATCGAGATCATGTCTATGATATTCCTGAACCGTAGGGAAACACGCTTAAGGGAACTATGACGCTTGGAGATCTTCATGTAATATGGAATCACAGAAGAGAGAGAGATAAATCGGAATCGTTCGGAGAGGTTCGAAGTACTTCGGAGAAAAATGGAAAAGACCGAAAGTTGTTTCGGATAAATGCCAACTTATTATATATTAATTGTGAATTGATTTATACTAAATAAATGTTTAAATTAAAATTTTATGGTGCAACTTCCTCATTAGGCCAAAACCCAGAGGGAATTGGCCTAGGAGGAAACCACAGGAAAAGGACAAAAACAACAAAACTGCACAGTCACACGCAGCTGGGCCCCCGTGACCAGCCTAGGCGGGCGACACGGTGCTAAGCGTCGTACAGGGCGGGCAGTTGCACCATCTGCTGCCGCTATCGGGTCACTGGGTTGCCGCCTTATGACCCACTCGGCTGGCTCCGCCCCACCGCCGCAGGCCGCCACACTGGCTGGGCCCCACCACTGCCTCGTGATGTCCTGGATCCAATACGAGACTCCGAACAACATTCGGTCTCCAACTCACATTCCATATCTATTCAAATAACATTGAATCCTTAAGTGTGTCTCCCTACGGTTCGTGAACTATGCAGACATGATTGAGACACCTCTCCGATCAATAACCATTAGTGGGATCTAGAAATCCATAATGGCTCCCACATATTTTTACGATGACTGCGTGATCGAATGAACCATTTACATATGATACCGATTCCCTTTGTCGTGTGATACTTTACTTATCCGAGGTTTGATCATCGGTAGTCAACCTCGTTACCGATAAGTACTCTTTACTCGTTTCGTGATATGACATCCATTGTGACCTAGTCACATGCTTGCAAGCCAATTGGATGACATTCCACCGAGAGGGTCTAGAGTATATTTATCCTTCATATGGATGGACAAATCCCACTCTTGATCCATGTGCTTCAACACATACTTTCAGGATAACTAATGCCATCTTTATAACCACCTAGTTATGAAGTGGTGTTTGATGTCATCAAAGCATCCATCCGGTGATGGTGATTAACATGATCTCATGATTGAAGGATTAGGTTACTATGTATTTGAAAACTTGTAGCAAACAAACTCTAAATGGCTTTGATCTTACGCTATGGTAACTATAGGAGTATGTCCATCAAATCATTCTCCTAATGACATGATCTTGTTATTAATAACATCTAATGTACATGATCAGGAAACCATGATCATCTATTAATCAACAAGATAGTTCAACAAGAGGCTTACTAGGGACTCTTTTATGTTTACAAAAAACACAAGTATTAATGTTTCTGGTTAATATAATTATATCATGGGATGTAAGCATTTATAAACACAAAGATATAATAATAATCATTTTATTATTGCCTCTTGGGCATATCTCCAATATTAAAGCCAGCTAACAATGAAGTCATATCATCTAGAATGTTGTGATGAATATTTACCACCAATGATTATTGCAACATGACCATGTTACAAAGTTCAAGTTGCGATAATTAGGAAACATAGTGACTTGTTCCTCAGACCGTAAGACCATATTTAATCACTATCACCTGAGAATGCCTTGTTCGCATCAAACGTCACTCAGTAAAATAATGATCATAAATGTGTGTTTAGGTACATCAAAAGGGAAGGTTGAGCCATATGTGTCAAGAGAAGAATTTGTCCATCCGCATGACGGAAGATACTCTAGGCCCACTCGAAGAATTTATATCCATGATCTGTGCAGCATGTGACTAGGTCACGAAGATATCACTTATCGAAACGAGTAAATAAGCAATTGTCGATAACGAGGTTGAACCCGACATGGTGATGTTGTTGATAAAATCTCGAACAATACAAGTATCATAGAGACAAAAGGAATAGTACACATCATTGATGGTTCGACACGAAGGTGATTTGCGGAGTGCATAGGGGTCAATATGGGCATCCCGGTCTCGCTATTGATCACTGATCGAGATCATGTCTATGATATTCCTGAACCGTTGGGAAACACGCTTAAGGGAACTGCGACGCTTGGAGATCTTAATGTAATATGGAATCACAGAAGAGAGAGAGAAATCAGAATCGTTCGGAGAGGTCCGAAGTACTTCGGAGAAAAAAGGAAAAGACCGAAAGGTGTTTCGGATAAATGCCAAATTATTATATATTAATTGTGAATTGATTTATACTAAATAAATGTTTAAATTAAAATTTTATAGTTCAACTTCCTCATTAGGCCAAAACCCAGAGGGAATTGACCTAGGAGGAAACCACAGGAAAAGGACAAAAATAGCAAAACTGCATAGTCACACGCAGCTGGGCCACAGTGACCAGCCTAGGCGGGTGAGACAGTGCTAAGCGCCTCACAGGGCGGGCAATTGCACCATCTGCTGCCGCTATCGGGTCACTGGGTTGCGGCCTTATGACCCACTCGGTTGGCTCCGCCCCACCGCCGCAGGCCGCCACACTGGCTGGGCCGTGGGCGATGGAGGTAGGCCACCTTGCTGCCGCGCGTGCTGGGCACCGCATGGCATGCCACGGGCAGGTGGCCGGCCCACCCGGCCAGTGTTTAGGGTCATGCCGCTGCTTCTTCTCACTGCTGTTGTTGGTTGTTGTTGGGCACAGCGCGGTGGCCCACCCGGCCACCCAATCGCCCAGTCGACTGGCATCATCCTTTTCCCCTTTTCCTTTATATTTTTAGACCCACATGGGACACCCTTTGGGGAGGGTACACCTCCCTCCGCCTATATAAAGGGGTGCCCATTGGAGGTATCATATACACCAAATATTCTCTAAGACAATTTCCTTTGAGAATAAATCTATCTCTAGTTGCCTTTGCGGTTGCATGATCCCAAGAAAGTATTGTACACGCAAAGTCAACGACTCTACGCACGCCGTTGTGCTGCAGGGATTCCAATCATGAGGTCTACTTCCGCAACCTCGGCAGGGAACCGAGCCCGGGATTCGTGTCTTGCATCGTATGTGTGTGATTACTCGGGGGAGCTACCAATAGTAGCAACCTGACCGTCGTGCAAGGACGTGGACAAGAGGTGACGCACGAGGAGCTTCGCGACTTTGGGGTCGGACGGGTACGACTACATCATCCATGCTGCTGCATGAGCGTAACGCTCTTTCGGTCTACAAGGCTACATTATTACTGTCTTCCAGTACATCATTACTTCTAGATAGATCCTTGCGCAATTAGGGTGTTCTGCATAGTAATTTTTTGCAACGGAACCCCTTCAACGTGGAGGGATCCCAGACATCAAATTAGACCGATTTTCTCTCTCCTTGGGCCATGGCCTGGCTGGACTTGCTACAACCTATCAAACGCGCCCTAACACATCACAAGAAGATATGCACCTTTTTCTGTGAAAATTTCACTGACTATTAATAATCATCAACATTAGTACAAAAGGCCTAAAATTAATAAAATTACAAATAGGTCAAAGAACCACCTAGTAACGACTACAAACACTAACGCAAGACGAAGGCACGCCGCCCTCCTTGCTCCTCCGACACCTAAGTCGGGCAAACCTTTTAGTAGTAGTGCTTGTTGTAGTAGACAGACGGTAAGTCGTTGTGCTAAGACCCTGAAGGACCAGTGCACTGGAGTAGCAACCATAGACAATAATGATATCCTTCGATTGGGAGAGATTGACCTGAAAACACACTAACAAACATGAAAACCAAACAAATCCCAGTAGATCTTCCAGACACACGACTCCATGCGCCTCCGTTGTACCTAGATTCACCACCAGAGCGAAGATAGGGCAGGAAGGATCTTATTCTAACTTCAATATGTAGCCATCATCTCAACATCCCCCAAAATACACGAAAAATGGTCTAGACAATGAAAAGTAACCGCCCGCCAGCGAAAGGCCATGGTCCGCCACACCTCCAAAGTGTTGGGTTCGCAGCATAGAAGACAAAAACTTTCCTATGATGTGAACAACTAAGCACCAAGATCTATCTATCTAGATACAAGCAACAAGTGAATATACATCTATAGAGAACTTACCATCGAAGACCGGCAATGTGTTACGAGATTGGTTCTCGTGGATGATGTAGTCATTCACTTGCCAATCTCAACATCGTGATGAAGTCTAGCAGGTCTAGCACCAACAAGTCCAGCACCACAAAGCAGTGGTGCATTCGTGATTGCACACAAGTCTGGTACCCCGACAACCTTCGATTCCTTACTCCAGCGAAGCAGCAAATCCTTACTCCAGAAAAAGCCACTGAGAACATGTATCTTGCTAAGCCGAGATCATTTGGAATAATTCTAGAGGGGGACAGAGATCCTTCGCGAGGAGGTGTGGGATGAGAGGAGGAGAGGGGGCCTTTTATAGGGAGAGGGGGCAGCCAAAGGCCATGGTGGCTGCACCCACCTCTTCCTCATTCATGTGGGTGGAGATCCCACTCATATAAAAAGCCACCACTCACATAAACATGCCTCAACTCAAAATTCCACTCACCTCCATTAAATTTCCACCAAATTTAATGCAATCTATCATTTAATAAAACTCTTTTATTTATTTTATTCAGAATTTTGTTAATTATATTAATTAACAAACATTCACATAAAACCCCTTAGTACATTTCAATTTCACATGCAGAACCAATTTCACCCGAAATAATTCTGGTTTCCATTGAAATAATTCTAGTGCTTTGATATTCTTTCTCTGGCATCTTAGTTCCAATTGGTGTCGGTATCCCTTAAGTGTGTCACCCTATGTTCACGAATAATTAAGACATAATCAAGACCCCTCTCGAATCAATAATCAGCAGTGGGACCTGGAGATCCATACTGACTCCCACACATTCAACGATGACTTCTTGTGATCGTGTGAACCTTTAACATTGTAACCAAATCCCTTTGTCTCGTGATATTTTACATGTCCGAGATTCGATCATCGGTATACCCATACCTAGTTTAATCTCGTTACCGATATGTACTATTTTCTCGTTCCTGTGATATAACATTCTAGTGATCCCCATCACTTGCTTGTAAGCTATGTCAATGTGATATCACCAAGAGGGCCTAGAGTATATCTCTCCGTCATTGGGATAGAAAAATCCCACTCTTGATCCATGAGCCTCTACATAACACTATTGGAGTATCTGAACCCACCTTTATAGTCACCCTGTTACGGTGTGATGTTTGATGTTATCAAGTTACTCTTCCTATGTTAGTGATTGACATGATCGCATGGTCTAAGGACTAAAGATACTTTGTAATGATGTTATAGTAATTTAAACATAATGACTTTGATCGTATTACTATATTTCGGATGAATGTTCATCACATCATTCCACCAATGTTGTTACCTCGTTATTAACAACATCCAATGTCCATGATCAGGAAACCTTGATCATATTGTTAATCAACGTGCTAGTTTATATGAGAGGCATAACTAGGAACTATTTATTTGTTTATTAAACACACATGTATTAATAGAAAAATAAACATTTATCATAAACAAGGAATAAAATAATAACCACTTTATTATTGTCTCTCGAGCATATTCCCTTCACAAAGCCCCAAGACCACCGGTGTCGGCGACGGGTGGATTTTAGGCATGTACCTCACATGGGCCTTAATTTACGATTCCTATATGTGCCTATATCTGCAATCAAGGACCCGAAGGCCGACCTATCCTCAACCGACCTGACCTGTGGGGCTGGAAGATAGCTCTCTGGAGACCCCGAAGATCATACACGCATACGAGGGAGATCGAAGGTCAAGATTACGTGCAAGACAAGATGAAGACCTAACATGACTAAGGGATATTCTGCCACTATCGACGCCTATAACTACTCAAGGACATTCACCTGAAGTGGACACCGCATAATCGTCCGAGTCTTTGTCATTAGCCTTAGTCATAAACCCTAGATTCATCTCTCGTCAGGTAACATTATAAACCCATCAAGATCATTTTGTAGCCACTTTGTACGATATCTCAATCACCTTATGAATAAAGTCTAAGAAAATTCTCCATATTACACATATACTAGCGAGGAAAACGAAACCCTAGATGAGTTTTTATCGGCTGTCGCCGCCTCCTAAGGTTTCATACCGGTTCACTTTTGGTAGTTCATTTTTTAAGTAGATAAGCATCTACGGTAGTCAAGGAGAGGTTGATGAGTTCATCGCATATATCCCAAAAAATAAATAGAAAATCAATCAATGCATAACTATCCATATTCAACTCTGTAGCCATGGAAACCGTCTAATTTTCCGTCATAATAAGTACCCTCCATTTTAAAATTGAAGTAGCAGGTTTTATCAAAATTTGGATGAATCTATATACTAAATAGTTTAGATTCATCTAAATTTATAAATCTGCGACATCTATTTTAAGACGGATAAATTAGCATTTTCGACAACAACACATGTCCATACAAAAAATACCAACAACACATACGAATATACGATAGAGCCAACAAGTACAAAATACTAAGGTTGTGTTTGGTTGAGATTTTTTGGCCAGATTTGCTACCACAATGCCAAAATCTCAACCAAAGGATTCCAAATGCAGCTAAAACTTTCACGACACATCTGATTCTCGCAATGCAAATTGGAATTAGTCGGACACCCAGATTTCACTACGTTACAACAAACCAAAAACTGGCTATTTACCCACCATTCCACTGGGAGGTGGAAAAACTCGTTTTATTTTTTCTTTTCTTTCCTCCCTCATGTGACTCCTCCTTCTCTTTTCATTATTCCCCACATACCCGCACTGCCCAGCCGCCAGGCTAGGGTTTGTCCTTGTCTTCCTACCCCGGCGACCTCCGGTGGCCTCCGGCGGCGCACCGGCCGAGAATCGAATCCCACCACCCCGTCGCCCCCTTTCCCCTCCTCGACGAACTTCAAGGTCGACACGACGACCCTAGGCGCCACCAGTCGCCCTGCTGTTGTACGTACGTTGGTCACCGCGCACGCACAACCGCCTCTAGGAACGACGCCCATCTTTGGCCGGCGGGAGAGCGACCACGACGCCTGTAGGTATGCTTTCCTCCCTCTCTCCTTCCTCTCCCTCCTTCCCATGCCCTATTCCCTTCCTGTTTATTTTGCTCGCATTGATCTGTTGCAATTATTGTGTGAGATATATTATTGTTGTGGGGTGATAAATTGCAATGATTAATCTTGCATAATAACCGAATTATATACTTTTGTTTGATTGAAGTATGGCTGAGAAGGCAGTATGGGATAAGGAAAATGTGAAGCTTTTTTGTGACATATGTAAAGCAGATGTTCTTGCTGGGCATAGGTCGTTAGGACATTTTAATAAAGTAGGGTGGAAGAACCTTGAAGAAAAATTTACCGCGAAAACAACAAGAAAGTTAGAGCATTTGTAGTTTAATAATAAATAGGACAATCTGAAAAGAAGCTATACTTGTTTTATGGAGTTAAAACACGCTGCCACTGGTCTTGGATGGGATGATACAAAAAAACTGTGGAGTGTGATGAGGATTGGTGGAAAAAACATCTTGTGGTAAACGCATATTTGTTTTTTCTTCAAGTCATTTATCTTGTATTATTAAATTATTGAAAGTAGTAATATTGGACATTATATTTCAGAACTGCAATGATCCAACCAATGGAAGGAAATGTAAGCATGTGCAGTTCAAAAAATGTGGACCGGATAACTTCGAGGCCCTGGAGGTCATGTTTGAGAGTGCCCATGTCAATGGGTCAACTGCTTCCATCCCTGGAGTTTTGTCTAACTCTAGTGATGATGAAGTAGTTGTAGAAGAGAAGGTTGATGACATTGGAGAGCTGAAGTTGGACGATTTGAAGAAAAAAAAAGATAAGAAACGCAAGGCAGACGATATTATTGTTGAAGAAAAGGAAGAGAAAATCCCATTCTTAAAATTCTTTAAGGGTACTTGTGGCAAGATAGACTTAGCCACGAAAAATATAGGGTCAATTTTTGAAGCTTCATCGGCTCCTTCTCAAAGCAGTCATGTTCCAAGCATGGCTGATACGGGGTGGAAGAAGGAACTGATCTCATGCATACAACCATATTTTTTATCATGAAGCCTGAATTTAGAGAAGTTTTGTCTTGCTTCAAATAGATAAAGGGATGCTTCATTCGCTATAGAAGGAACACAAGAAGGAGATGATGAAGATGACGTAGAAATTTCTTACTGTTATGTTGCATTATTATTTGTTTGTGTTTGGGACAAGATTTGCTTATGTACGTGAACAATATGTGTTGGCTGTCATGTGAACTTGCTTGTGTATGTGAACAACCTTTGTTGGCTGTCATGTTGTATGCAAACTTGCTTGTTTATGTGAACAATTTTTATTGGCTGTCATTTATCTTGAGGCCTATTATCTTGCTGACAGTAACCACCTTGTTGTATTTTGTAGATGGATGCACACATGGAAGAAAATGGCCAAAAAAGCATAGGATGCACTACTCCTACTAGCTGAGTTATCCAAACAAGATGCTACCCTTGGGCATTTAGGTAAATTGTACACTGAGCGGTATTATGACAAAGGTGCTTATCGAGATGCTCAGCAAACTGGTATTCAGTGGGTGACTAAGTGCTTAGGTCGTCCTAGATACTTTTATAAGATGTTTAGGATGACCCCCAAGGTTTTCATGTCGTTACATGATATGCTTGTCTCTACCTATGGTTTGAAGTCAACCAACAATGTTTCACCAGTCGAGTCACTTGCCATGTTTTTATGGATTGTTGGAGGCCCTCAAGCATTCGCGCAGGATGAGAACTGATTTGTTAGGTCATTATGGACAGTTCATATGAAGTTTAAGGAAGTGTTGTTGTGTTAGCGAAAATTAGCAAAAGATAACATCAAACCGAGAGATCCCACTTTCAGTGGTGGCCATACAAAGGTTAAATATAAGCGTTTTTGGCCTCATTTTAAAGGTGCTATTGGTGCTATAGATGGGTCACATGTCCTAGTTTTAGTGCCCGTAGATGAGGTGGTTAACCACACGTGTCGTCATGGGTATACATCTCAAAATGTGCTTGCCGTATATGACTTTGACATGAGGTTTACCTTTGTGGTTGCTGGTTGGCCGGGCTCTGCACATGACACTCGAGTACTCAACCATGCATTAAAAGAATTTGCAGATCATTTTCCAGTACCTCCTAAAGGTACAAACTCTTGTTTAATGGTTGTTAAAATGTTCCATATGTCCTATGTATTTTTTTATTGTAGCTAACTTCTTATTTGTTTCAGACAAATACTACCTCGTGGATTTCGGTTATCCAAACCGAATCGGATACCTTGCTCATTTCAAGGGGAGTACATACCATCTACCGGAATTCTGTATTCATCGGCAGCGTGCACCTCAAGGAAAGTTCGAGTTATTCAATTATATGCATTCCTTCCTTCGCAATGTCATTGAGCGTGCATTTGGGGTCTTAAAGCAAAAGTGGCGCATATTGAAGGGTATGCCTAGTTTCCCACTTCGCACACAGAAGCATATCATTCTTGTTTGCATGGCACTCCACAATTTCATTCGTGATAGCAAATTGAGAGATGAAGAGTTTGATAAGTGTGATGAAGATGAAGATTATATGCCCGAAGCGGCACAAGCAACGACGCAACCACAGGGGGATGACATTCTAGAAGAGGAGAACGAGATTACCATGAATACCATTCGTGATAGGATAGCGAATGCTTTGTTTATTACTCGAGCTACCTAGAATAGGCAAGTGGATGGAGAACCATATGTCTTTTGTGTAATTTATATGCCTTTTGTAGTAATATGATGCCATCACTTTCTAGACTATACATATAATGTTAAGAACGAAAAAAATCCTTTCGAAATGGTCTTTTGCATGTTCGTGAGTGTACAAGTCATTGCTTTGTAATCAATTAGCATATAAATAATCTCAGGGAATTGCAGACAACCTACCAAATCTACAGTTGACAATTATCACAATCAAACAGCTTCCAGCTTTTCTACGGTTGTCGGCTCACAGCAGCTTTTATACAGCTGATTTTTAAAAATCTACAACTCAACCAAACACATGCTAAGTTGGACTAAACCACGTCGGGTCAATAAACAAACACAGAAACGATTGCTTTCCTGAGTCGGCCAGCCAACTACGGCCCAGTTCTTTTGGGGGCTTCTCCGAGAAGCCGCCCTCCCCCCAGCTTCCTGGGGAAGCCAGTCTAAAAAATTTGCGAGGCTTCCAAAATAATAAAGGCTAAACAAATTTAGAAGCCTCGCAAAATTTTTAAACCGGCTTTTCTAGAAAGCTGGGGATAGGGCAGCTTCTGGGAGAAGCCACCAAAAAAACTAGGCCTACAGCAGGACATGTCATCAATACTGCAACTAGAACACCAAAAGCTTCCCTGGACTCGGATGGGCTTCCCGAGTCCTAATTCTGACCAAGTAGTACTACACGGGCGCAAATATAAGCACGGCGCGGCCGCACCTCTACCAAACACCTCGGCTGCTACCCCTCCTGTTCGATCGACGAAAGCGACGCGAGCCGTCCCTATAAATCCACGTCGGCGCCACCACCACCTGAACCTGATAACCGGAGCCACCCAAATTGTCTGCCCGGAGAGGAAGGCCTTTTGTCTCTCTTTTAGGGAAATCTCCGTGCAGCCCGGCGGCGGCGATGGCGGCGGTGGCCCTGCCGGCGGCCTTGGCGGGGTGGTGGGAGCACGTGAACGGCTCGCCCGCTTGGCAGGACGGGATCTTCTGGGCCCTCGCCGCCCTCTACGGCCTCATCGCCGCCTCCTCCTTTGTAAGCATCTAATCTGAATAAACCTGTACTCCCCCTAGTACTAGTTTGGTGCCCTGATGGCAGGACAGGAGAATAAAAGGGTTGATTATTCTGCCTCTTTTGGTATGTCTACGAATAAATTTGTGATGTCACAGTCAGCGATTTCGCTTGGGATCTTGTTAGCTTTGTGATGACTTGAGCATAATATAGTGTTTTGCATCCGAACCTCGTGAAAGCTGACAATGAGGACGAATCGGATACTTAACAGACCTTTAAGATCGATCAAGGGGAAACTTGTGATTCGGGATATGGATAGTTGGACCAGTACTTCTGTTTATTTTCAATGCTTGTTATACTTCTGATCCATGAAAACCTTGCCGGATAAATGCGTGCATAGAATCTGATTTATGCTGAAATCTATATGACTGAGCTGCAAATAATGCATTGGTTCCTTGCGAAAAACACTGAATATCTTAGATAGTACTCCCTCTCTCCCATGATATAAGATGTTATTACAACCAATTTACATCTAGATGCAATAACATCTTATACTATGGGACGGAGCGAGTAAGGTTTATACTTGTCGTGCGCACATGTCAATGTTCGCAGTTTGATGAGTAAATTTACTCTGTACAATAAAAGGCAATACTAACAATGAGCCATATGTGCAGATCCAAGTTGCCAGAATACAGCACAGAGTTCCTCAATATGGATGGACAACACAAAAGGTCTTCCAACTCCTCAATTTCGTGGTTAATGGAGGTATTTGGTTCAACTTCATGTGGGCTACAACTTGCATGCTCATGTATATCTCGTGTGGTTCTAATTTTTTACTCTCTTGCCGATCTGCAGCAAGGTGTTCTGTCTTTGCTTTCCGTCGCCAAGTGCAACTAGTGAACCCTCAGGTTTGTATTCATTCAATAGTTTCTGCAACCTAACTGAAATTTTCAATTTGATTAACCTGGGTTATTTTCCACATGTTTATTTTATTTCAGATCTTTCAGCATGTTATTCTTGATCTGCCGGGGCTGGCATTCTTCACTACCTACGCTATGCTGGCGCTTTTCTGGGCTGAAATATCTTATCAAGCACGTGGTCGGGATACTGATGGCCTGAGATCAGGTTTCTACATTATTAATGGTATCATCTATGCAATACAGGTAAAGCAGGTTCACTGCAATTCTGTATTGCTTGTTAAGTGTGTGTAACTCTGCTAGGAATGTTTGTGCTAGACAATATTACACACCTAAGGCTGATCCTATCTATTCTTTTTTCGGACTGGTGAGTTTCATTAAAATTTGTAAATGTGAATTCTCCCTACAACATTTTTTTTTTGAGAATGAACTCCTGACAACATGGAAAACGAGGATACACTTTTCTCTTCTTTTCGCAATAAAGATACACATGGTATTGCTAGCCCATATCTGAAATAGAAAAATAGAAATACTGCTTGAAGGTCACCAAATATAACTCTACTTCACAGTTAGTCCTCTCTTCGACTTTCCTTGCAGTCTTGATGGTTGATTTTTTCTTTTAAATTCAATGCGACCTCTCATGTAGTCATGTATCTGTTCTAGATGAGTTCTACTTCATTTGTTTTTATATATGCTTATTCGTATATTCAATCACTGTTAGACTGCATTGTCTCAATATACTCACATATATTTACTTCAGGTTTTATTATGGGTATTACTGTGGTTGAATTCAAATCCATCTATGCTTATCCTTTCAAAGTTATTCATCGCGGGCCTGTCCTTTTCTGCTGCTCTGGGTTTTCTGCTTTATGGAGGAAGGTAAGATTAAGAAGACTAATCGATGTCTCTTTAAGAAAGTTTAAACCATGATGCATTTGGATCGTGTTTTCAGTTAAATTAATCTGGCAGTGTAGTTTGTTTACTATCACCATTAGTCCTGGATATCTGTTAGAATATTACACAACTGTAACATACATTACAAGTTGTATTCATGTGCTCCTGATTTGATTGGCAGACTATTTCTCATGTTGAAACGTTTCCCTATCGAGTCTAAAGGGAGGCAACAAAAGTTGAGTGAGGTTGGCAAAGTGGCCGCTATTTGTTCCTTTTGTTTTTTGGCGCGATGTGTAATGGTAAGGATTTCTGTCCTCTAATCCTCGAGATTTCTTAGTCATTTACTTCATTTCACACTTGTAATGCACTTCTGCTTTCCTGTAGATGTGTTTCGATGCATTCGATAAAGAAGCTGATCTGGATGTTCTTTACCATCCAATTCTGAATTTCTTCTATTACTTGGTATGTGTAACCCATACAGTCACAAGTCGATCACCTCCTTATTTTAGTCTTTGCTAGTGTAAACTCTAAACTGAAATTATCTTTTTTTTTATTGCATAGCTCTAACGTGCTGTTACCCCTTTTGCCACAGCTTGTTGAAATTTTTCCGTCAGCTCTTGTGCTGTTCATTCTCAGGAGAATTCCTTCGAAACTACCGCCCTCACAGTATCATCCCCTGAGCAGTGGCTAGAGATAAAGCTTTGTGTTCACATCTGAAATTAGAGACAGTGCAGCAGTGTAACCCCGAGAATTGAGGAATGCTGGCCTATGGTCTGATTGTTAACCTTCGTTTGAAATGTGTACAGCTATGTGATCTGAAATCTACACGTAGAAATCAAGCATCTTGACTAGTTCATGCAAAATTCATCATCGAGCATTATTGTAGAACTGAAAGTATGAGAGGGTAGAGTATATGCAATGAATCAAACAGCATGAAAGCTCTGCAGTACATCGTTTTTTGTTTCTTAAGAAACACGGTACAGTAGATAACTAGTAAAAGAACTAAGTATTGTTAAAATATAACTATCAAGCATCTTGACTAGTTCATGCAAAATTCATCATCGAGCATTATTGTAGAACTGAAAGTATGAGAGGGTAGAGTATATGCAATGAATCAAACAGCATGAAAGCTCTGCAGTACATCGTTTTTTGTTTCTTAAGAAACACGGTACAGTAGATAACTAGTAAAAGAACTAAGTATTGTTAAAATATAACTAGCACACTGGATTTTTTTTCTTCCTGTGAGACGGTTTTTCTAACGGGCAATTCCCCTACAGAGAGCACATGCATCCATGTAAGAATTTGCCAATTCATACCAACATCATCACATTATTTGTTAATTTCGAAAATTCAAAATCATTCTTCTCCTATAAATGGTTGGTTTTGATTAGTAATTTGTCTTCATCGTTGGCTGTAAGAATTTGCCAATTCATACCAACATCATCACATTATTTGTTAATTTCGAAAATTCAAAATCATTCTTCTCCTATAAATGGTTGATTTTGATTAGTAATTTGTCTTCATCGTTGGCTTTGTCTAGACATGAAGTTTCTATGTTTCTGTCCAAAACAATTGGCTGCACTTGTGGATCATATTACTGTGGTTGCCAGATTATATTACCATGGTTGTCAGATTATATTATTGTGGTTTGCCAGATTAAGAATGAACATTAAATGAGATCTATAGCTAGAGAATGAGTATTCCGGTGCTTCCAACAACTAAGAGATGATGGTATCGTTCCCTAAAGAAAAAAAAGAGATGATATAGTGCCACAAATTACTATCTTGCATTGTTGGAAAATTATCGTGCCACCTGTACCCAGCAATCTCAACACTCTTTTTTTTAAACCGATGCAAAAGCTTTGTCTCATGTCATTTAAAAGAGTAAGGAGTTTTACAAAGATTACAACCGACCAAAACGCACACAAAAGCCTACTCTTGGCATGATCGAACCTAAGTGCTTGGCAACTGCAAGACTCCACAAGCCCACCTTGTACTTAATTACGGAAGGCACGGAAGAAATATTGCCAAAAAAACTCTCGTGTGTTTCGCTCATTCTAAATTTATCAAGACACGTGCATGATAAGGGACGCCCATATTTTCTTCTAGTGTCATTGGTGTAGATAACTGATTCCCACCATTCTTTGACATGTTTTAAGTGGGCTACTGAGAAGTGTCAATCGTGATGAAAGCCAAACAACAATTGAGTTCCTAATCCAAAGGGCGTAGCTACTGAGAAGCGTCAATCATGGTGAAAGCCAAGCAACAATTGAGGCGTAGCGGCATTTGAAGAAGAGCTGCACTGTGCATTCGTCCTCCCTTTTGCAAAGTTAACGAAGCCCACAATTTTGCCATCCACACTTTTGAAGGCAAACGTCCATCTACAGCCTTGCAAAATAAGCCACACAAAGAGCTTACACTAGGTGGGTGTGGGAGGTGCCCAATTCTTTCAAACCGTTTTCAGCATATATGAACATGTCATGCCTTCGAATTGTGCATTATATGCGGAAGCCGCTGAATATTCTCCCGAAGAGGTGAATTTCCATGCGATGTATTTCAGCGTGCCTTCCACAAGGTGCACCTCCCTCGTCTTCGCAACAGCTCCCCAACATCGACCTCAGTCGTGCCTACGCAGGCTCGCCATTTCTACCTCTTCGAAGAGGCCCGCTCGTCTTCGACAACAGCGCCGACAATGTTTTTGACGAAATGGCAGGGAGCAGCGAGCATGTTGGCCCACAACAAACCGCCTAGGAAGATGAGGAGGAGGAGGAGGAGGAGGAATATGGCACACAGAAAACCGACGTGGAGGACGAGGAGGATGAGGATAAACCGTGGGCATACACACGTGGTCTAAGGTTTTAGTCGTTCGAGGATCGGTGTTTGTGTGATTCTTGGAAGATGGTGAGCATGGATCCGATAAACGGCGCCAATCAAACCAGCACCGCCTATTGGGGTAGGATCAAAAAAGAGTTTGATGAGCGCAAGTTTCTCAACAAGGAGTACGCCGTCATGCAAAGAAGAGGAGACAAAAGTCTATATCAGCCAGCTGGGTATAATACAAGCCCCGTGTGAACTTATTTCATGGCTACCATGAAAACATGGAATCTCGGCCGGAAAGTGACATGAACACGACCAGTATGATAAGTACGTCGTCCCTGTTCTGCATCATCGTGTTGATCGTATTTATTCTGCATCGTCTCTGATCTGCATCGTTGTGCTGATCGTTGCTGTGTTTTTTCTTATTACCGGACAAGACACTAGAGATGTACCGGTTCAAAAACGAGGGCAAACAGTTTGCCTTCATGCATTGCTACACCAAGGTCAAAAGATGCGAGAAGTAGAGGCAAACACGCATCCATTTGGCTAGGGGAGCCGACAACGTCATTGATCTGGATGCGCCACCTATCTTGGCAGGGCACCCAATCGGCACCAAGAAGGCCGAGGAAGCCGCGGCTCAAGCAACATCATCCGACAGGGTGCAGACACTGATTGACAAGTGCCTCGCCGATGTCTCGTCGAACTTGCTCATCTGACGGGAGAAGAGCGATGAAAGGTCGAATCCTTGTTATCCAAGCAAGACGAGAAGATCATGATCGAGAAGGAGAGGGCCGAGACCGAGAAGGAGATGGTCGTCGTGAAGAAAAGGAAGGAGGACTTCCTCATCCTGCCCGTCGACGAGTCGAGGATGTCCCCCTAGGTCCTGGTAGCGCACATGCACAACCGCGACATGATCCTGCAAGAAATTGCCATGACGAAGGAAACATCGGAGGCAACGGCAGAAGCTGCATATGTAGAAGCGGCAATAGCATTGGCATCGGCTACGGGTGAGCATGACGCGCACGTGAATGGGAATATCATCGATTTGGAGCCACATGCGACGATCAACAATATTTTCTTTTAGTTCATTCGGATGATCGTTCTGTAATATTTTGGCCAGCGATCGATCGCGGCGAAGAGGTGGCAGAAACTTTGAACAGTTGATTCTTGAACTTTATGGTTATTTTGATTAAAATTGGTCACAAATTTTAATGTTTGGCTGTTGGTTTGGAGCACATGGCTGGGAACGAGCGTGATCCAAAGACGGCGTAGCACAACAACATTTTCAAACAACCGATCCGACGTTTCTACGAAACGATATTTTAAAAATATGACCGGACACGATCGAAGATGCTCGGAATCTCGTGCATAAGACCGCTTTAGTCCGCAAGTACGGTGGAGTACTAACACCATGCACTTGTGTTTATGTCGCGTTGGATGGTCAATTGCTCATGCTTCGAAAAGAAAGTTCACACGATAGTTCTAAATTTGAAGCAGTAGTAGTACTCATTTCGTTCATAAATAACTAGATACATTTGAATTTAGATAAGTATATTAAAGGAGTACTATTTTTCGAAGAGAAACATCAGGAGTTGGCGTGGGCTTTTTTAGGACTCAGTTTCTAAGAGAAACATCAGGAGTCGGCGTGGGCTTTTTTAGGACTCGGTGTGACTTGTGAGCTTTATTAATCAGATGATAGATACATCGTAACAGATGTACTATTTAATTATACTATTTTTTTAAGCCATATTAAGTCTATATGTGTATGTATCTAGTTAAACATTTAGATTAGCTATATTCGTATTTAGATAAAGTTGTATTAGAGTATATGGACCGGAGGTAGTACCTTCTTTATCTCAAAACAAAATAGATATCACATATTTATCTAAATTTAATGTATTAGAGCATCTCTAGCCACGCTCTCTAAACAGCGTCCGGTAGCTGCGCCGGATGGCTCGTTAGGGGAGCGCCGGGGAGCGACGCTCCCTAAAGCTTTTAACAAAATTCAGGAAAATTCATATTTCAAGCGTTGCTCCCTAAAGCTTTTAACAAATTTAGGGAAATTCATATTTCATTCAAATTAGGAGATATTTTACATGTTCAATGAAATTTAGGGAAATATAAACCTAAATCTACTAAACCTAATCCTCGTCGTCACTGAGATGTGGATGACGCATGTTGTTCCCGCCTCATCATCATTTGCCACCGCCGCTGCCACGCACTGGTTCCTCCTCGCCTCCACGGCCTGGCGCATCTGGTTGGTCATCTCTAGGACGACGAAGTTGTTGGCCTCAGGAACGGCGGCCCTGTTGGCCTGCCACTTGCGCTCCAGGGACGCGAGAAATGCGTTCTCTTCCTCGCGGTCCTGGGCATCCTCCCGCCCCTTCTTCTCCGTCTCGAACGAGTCGAGGATGGCTTTCTGCTCCCGTGAGGTCGGCGGCAGCACCAGGCCGTAGGAGTGGTTGCTGTTCAGAGGAAGAGTAGTCGGTGTCGAGGTCCATGTCTCTGACCTCCTCCACAACAACGACCTCCTTCAGCGTCGTGACCTCCTCCTCCTCTTCGTTATCGGAGCTAGGCGGCGCCGGGATTGGAATGTGAGCACTCGAAGGGAACCTGGCCAACCCGAGGGGAGGGGGGGGGGCGAGGCATCTTGTCTCCGATGAGAGGTAGGATAGATGGAATGATTCTCGATGGTGGGGAAGGTTGTGGAGGAACGTGGAGAGAATGCGATGGGTTCAGATATTTAACATGCTGTTAAAGAGGCTAGAGGGTCAGCATTGATGGCGCGTCGTGTAGCTCGCTCCAAAGACCAGCACCAACGTAGTCCAGATGGTATAAATCACCTAGTGTCTTAATTTTAGCTTGCTGGGCTGCCGACTGACCACTTTGACCTTGGTTTAGGTCGCTGCCACTGCAGGCCCACGCAACGCGTGCATTGTGTCCAGCGTGCCTAGAAGGATCCCAATGGCGCCGGGACGGTACGGGACGGGACGAGCATGCCAGACAAACTATTGGGCCCCGCCGGACCGAGAGCTCTTTAGGGAGTGGCTTAGCAGTGTGGCTGAAGATGCTCTTATACTATTTCTGCGTTTTAAAATAGATGTCGCAGATTTATCGAAATTTAAATGTATCTATAAAAAAGTACTCCCTCTGACTCATATTATTTGATTTAGATTTATTAAAATTTAAATAAACTTATATACTAAATAGTGTCTAGATTCAGTTAAATATGAACAAATTTGAATGAACTAATACGGGTCTAGTTAGTTATTTTTTCTTAAATCAGCGTGGCACGCACCTCGTTCTACAGAGTAGGCGGTGAGGCCACCTACCACGACGCTACCAAACATACCAACGGAAAATTCTTTTTTCTCCACCAAACCAAACTCCGCCGTTGCTCTCTCCACCTCTCTGTTCGTCGCTTGCAAACTCAAACCTTGGCAATCTCCGCGCCGCAAACCCTAGCCGCCGCCATGGCCTTCCTCGCCGGCGCACCCTCCTTGCGCAGCCCCTTCGCCCTCGCCTTCTCCTCCCGACGACGGTATGATCTCCCAACGTCTGTCAAAGCCACCGCCGCCAACTCGAATTCGATTTCGCCCCACCCCCTTATCTCCTCCCTCCGCCTCGCCGCCTCCGCCGCGGTCCTCCTCGCGGCTACCTCACCCGCCATGGCGTGCACGCCCTCCCCGCCTCCTGCCCCCGCGCTAACCGTCACCGTCTCACCCGAGGACGCCATCCAAGACGAGTCCCACCCCTTCGAGAAGCTCATCGTCGAGACCGCCGCCCTCTCCCGTTTCGGCGGCGCGGATGCCGCGCGGGCCCGCCTCTCCGCGGCCGGAGGTGTCGAGCACTACGCCCGCCTCCTCGCGGCGCAAGCGCTCTTCGTGGACGGCAAGGTGGACGAGGCGATCGCCGCTTTCGAGGAGCTCGCGCGGGAGGACCCTGGGGACTACCGTCCCCTGTTCTGCCAGGGCGTGTTGTACTCTGTTCTAGGCAGGGCGGCGGAGTCGGAATCATTGCTCGAGCGCTGCCAGCTGATCGCCGGCGACAAATTCAGCGCTAATTTCACAGTGCCGGTCTCTGCAGAAGCAGATGCAGAGAACGTGACAGAGAAGACGGAAACGGAGGCGCAGGGGGAAGGGGATGGAGAGGCAGTGTCTGAGTCTGAATCCGTGACAGAGAAGAAGGACACGGAGGCGCAGGGGGAGAAGTTGTGAGTGGAGTGGAGATGGGATCCCCAAATAAGGTAGGCATTTGGTTTCTTCTGTTGATGGAAATATATAAGATGAACACATGATAATCATACCATAGAATCATACAAACAGAAGGTAGTTGGGAATGGCATTGCCTGTTTTGCAATTCTGAATTTCTGATACGTAGGCCACGAGTAAAGATATTGAGTGTAGATGATCTGAGAATAAGTTAAGCGATCATGGCAAGGTGGTCGATTTTGAGCTTGTTGGTGAGTACACTGTACACCACACATTTGTGGGGAGAATACATTTGCTTTGATTTACTTGTTCTCTGGTTGAATATCCTTAGATCATGATGAAACTGCTGTAGTGTAATGCCAAAGTAAAAATTGATTGACTCTGAAGTGTACAGTACAGTTTGACATACCACGTTTTTGCACAACAAATTGTCATCTAGGCCATGGGCTTCTCGAGCAGCGCAGATAGGTACCACTCGTTCATCTTGATCCCCCGGTCCAGCTTCCGACGGGCATTCCACCGTACCTTGTTGAAACCAATCCGGTCGAACATGGGCACATATGTCGTGTTCATCTGTCCACCGAGGCAGTAGAAGTGGTCCAGCCAGAACAGTCCTCCAGGCCTCAGCACCCTGTAAATGTCGAACAACGCGAACTCGAGGATCACATCGGGGATCCAGTGACTGAGCAGATGCATCGAGTGCACAATGTCGAGTGTGCCGTCGAAGAAGGGCAGCCGGTGCGCGATGCTGAGGTGCATGGGCACAAGACCTCGCGACGCGATGAAGCTGTTGAATGGGCCGTCGAAGTTCATAGAAGTGGTCACCACGGTCACCCCGCGTTCCTGCATCTGCGCAGCGAACGTGCCAGACCCTCCGCCAAGGTCGAGCCCGATGCGCACCGTGCCATTCGGTTTAGCTGCAAGCACGGCGTCGATGGAGTAGGAGAGTTTAGTGTCATCGCGCGTCCACCGGCGATTCTCTCGGCCGTTAAGCAGGTTGAAGCAGTCTATGCAGTCGTAGTGGTGAGTGCCCTTGATCTTGCCACGGTTCACCAGGCAGGAGTAGTTCTTGCATGTGTACGCATCCCATAGGATGCTGGTGTCCGGTGGAATGGCCCACAGGCTTGCCGGCAGTGGTGTTGGCTCGACGTACCCCTCCGGAGAGCGTGGCCGGCACCTCCGACGTGGCAGTGGCTCGCAGCCCTTGAGCATGAGGCGCTGCGCGAACAGCTCGTCGGACGGACACTCACCGCCAGGCTTGTAGTTCATGTAGCGCTCCAGCTCATTGCGGAAACGGCTGCATGCTTGCCCCAGTGCCGGGAACAACTGATCGGTTCTCATGTTTGGCGTGGAGCCCAATGGCAGCTTGTGGGGGCCGACGGCCTGCTTGAGCTCACCTGTGAGCTCCCATGGCCACTTGCTATCTGCCGCCACTTGCTTCTCGTCCTCCCCGGTGGCCACCATGTTGCTAGCATTGGCTCTGTCTCCCAGGAGTGTCTCGACGAGAGATTTGGCGATGGTGAGTCGGCCGTGCAGGTGCACAAGCTCAGCATGGGTCGCAGACAGCGCGTACTCCGTGACGTTGAGATTGAGGAAGGAGAGATTACCGGGGTCGATGAAGGGGATGCACCGGTTGCGCTCACCAAAGCGAATGCCAATCGCTGATGAGCCGGCGTCAGAGAAGAGGAGGACGGAGGCGGTGTTTGTGGCGACTACGATCAGTAGTACCAGGGCCCTGGATCTGCAGCTCTTGTGCGTCCGGTCTATTGGTTTCCTGGACATGTCGTAGTCCATGCTGCGCATGTTGGAAGCTGCAATGACAATTAGAGCATGGGTTACTAAGAAGCATGATGCAATGAGGCCTTGTACAACATACATGTCGTAGTCCATGCTTTGTAGAAGCTGTTCCTATCCAGCCATCTTTAAAAAGAAAGTTCAGAGTGCAACCTCACCTCACAGGTTCAACATACATTGGCTGCAGGGTCTTTGGACGATGCTTAGAACTGAGGCGTCGCTTGACAAGTGATCAAAGTAGATGGGCTTAAGTTGGATTATACTATCGTGATTCAACGCCTTGTACGATTGGGTTAGGATGTGCATCGGCCACTGAAACCCGGCGCTCAAGATGAGCTTTGACTCAACGGTTATGATATTTGTCTGAAAGTGCACATCATCATGGTTCGTAAACTATATATCAAGTTGTTGCATTTATTTTCCAATTTGTAGTTGCAAATTGTACTTTCCACTCATCTACAGCGAGCACGATGATGAAATGGTAAATGGTTCATTAAACTTGAGGTTATGTCCCGTCTGCTCACTGTTGTAACCCAAGCCTGCCGAGCCAAGTGGTTTGTCCCTGGCTCCGGGGTCTCTGGCCTGCCAGCGGAGCTCGCCAAGTCCAAGTGGTGGTGATGGATCTTAAGGACCTGATTGCGTTTTTCCTTTTCTGGCGAAGGTCCTTTCTAAAAAAGTAGAGGTATTTTCTTTAATTTCTGTTTTCTTTCTGGACTTCTATGTAATTTGTAGCCCCACCGACGATAATCATGCATAATCATGCAGTTCCTGGGTCCTTCCAACCTGCCCCTCGTTATAAAGAAAACTTTGTACGCATGAAGTGTTTTTGGCACATGGACACCAGTACTCCCTTCGTCACTTCCAGATTTTTGAAAATCTCAAAATCTCACACTTCTATGTCGATAAAAATTATGATGTTAAATATATACAGGAGGAGTGTCATGTGCAAATTTTCAAAAACCTCAAAATAAAGAGAGCACTAGTGATCATGTGCACCAAATACCTTCTCCTTTCTACATTGTTACATACGCCTGCTTATGCGCCTGCGCGAAGTCATTTGCAGTAGTCCAATGAAGACAGAGGCGGATTCAGGGAGGGGCGAGCGGTGGCCAGCCCCCCCCCCCCCCCCCCCCCCACCCACACACACACATGATTTGGCCCCCCCCCCCCCCCCCCCCCCCCTCAAGGATACACAGAGGGGGCTAGCGCTAGTTTTAATGTGAAAATGCTCATTGTAATACTTTTTCTATTAGTTTAGACCAATGTGTGCAACATGATTGTTCGAGCTTTATGGACCAAGCTCAAAACATTAGCCATCAAGGGATAATATATATCTATTTAAGCATCGGCAAGATCACACATCTATCATCTAATCCATGGGACTGCATTTGAGTTTATGCTCTACTTGATTTCCCTATACGATCTAGTCGACCTATTTCTCCATTCTCCGCCTCCGCCTCCGCCATGTGTCATCTAATCCATGGGACGCATTTGAGTTTATGCTCTACTTGGTTTCCCTATACGATCTAGTCGACTTATTTCTCCATTCTCCGCCTCCGCCTCCGCCATGATGGCACCTACCTAGGGTCAGGGTTCGTTGGTTTAGCGTCGCCGCTGATATCAAAATTTGTATTCAGGCATCGTCATGTTTGTGATTACTAGTTAGCAAAGACAAAAATCACAACTTCAGTGTGTCTAGGAACTATCAACTATGGCGTGCTACCATCGCACGTCATGCCCAATTCGTTTGATTGCCCTAACATATGATCCCAAATATATTACATGTTGGCTACTAGAATTGCTAGTTTAATTATCCCATCTAATAGAAATTATTTTTATTAACTTTTTAGTGATTAACTAATTATTGAGTTGGTTATTTATTTAATAAGTCTTGCCATAGACCTATACTCAAACTAGTGGAATGTAGCTTGCTTTTTTATTGCAAAATATATAATGTTACAGTTTGATATCTATAGTATACGCTAGAAGACTTGATATATTTCATGCTTTATCTCTTTTATGTGAATTTTTTCTTTGCCTCACATGCTCATATATTAGATTAGAAGCTTTAATTATAGAACATGTGCGTTTGTATAACAAAACTACATATATTAAAGATTCAATATAGTATTATTATATACCTATTTTATTGTCACTCTCGTCTCACCCTCCCTATGATCAAATCCTGGATTCGCCCCTGAATAAAGACCACATGTTACACATGTAGAGAAGGATTTTGCTTGCCGACTAGAAGCACTGTCTTCGTAGCCTCAGTTCTCTGCTTGAATGTGCAACATGATTCTCCTAACGAGGTTGTTTGGTTCACAGCCACATTTGATGATGGGGATATGCCTACTGGGGTATACCCAGCAGGGCGTTTCCGACTGGCCCGTGAGCTGGCGAGTGGGCCTGCAGAACGGCGAGTGGATTGAAGCCCAGCAAGGTACCGAGCGACTGGAAGCTGAAGGCCCAGGCGAGTAGACAGGCCCAGTCGAACTAGGTTAAACGACTACTGAAGCTGTAACCGAATCGGTTGAGATATGTAAACCCTAGGGGAGGTGAGCCTATATAAACCTCCCTATGGGGTGAGTAGAGACACGTTCCCTCGTACACCCCAGCGACTCGCCGCCTAGCCGCCGAGCTCGCCCATTGTAACACCTCCATAATAATACAATCTAGCAGGAGTAGGTCTTTACCCTCCGGGGGGCCGAACCTGGGTAAAACCCTGTGTCTTTGCCCTCATCTCGCACCGCAGATGGCTGGCCGCCCTTGCCCCTCGTTCTACTACTCGCTGCCGATTGTAGCATCTGCCGTGACCATTCCCACGACAGTGGCGCCCACCGTGGGGCCTGGCCGGTGTTCTGCGGCGAGATCCAATCTGCCCATCAACGAGACGGTCGCCACCGGCCGCATGATAGCAATCGGCGAGATGCTCCAGATCTTGACGAGCAGCTACGTCCCGGCGGCGCGACCCGTCACGCACAGCGTGATCCTGCCTATCAGCACGATCAGCCTCTTCGTCGGCCTCACCGACGTCATCGTCTCGGAGGACTCGGCTCGCATCCGCGAGTCGCCGCCACGCGATCGGCTCTCCGAGAGCCAGATCCGCACGATCCATCGCCTCGCCTCCGAGTACAACTCGGCCCACAGCAACGTGGCCGGGAATTCAGCGGCCGCAGAGGATGCGGCCCTCACCGACGACGCCGACTCGGTGACCCCGGCGTCACTCGCCGGATCCATCACCGGGGCCTCGTCCGCGGGCTCCATCGCCCAGGTCTCCAACGCGGGAGACTTCGAGGACCCCTCCATCCTCGGGATCTTCGAATTCGACTCCGGGTCGGAGAACTCCGCCGACCTCCGCGACGGAACCGGTCGCCACGCCGCGACCTACATGGCCACCGGCGCCGATCCGCCGGAGGATCCTTTCTCCACCCCAATCCCTCCTAACGCCACGGCAACGGAGGTCGAGGAACTCCGCCTGAAACTGGCGGAGGCGGTGCGCAAGGAGCAAGCCGAGCGCGAAAATTTTCGCCTCGAGCAGGTGACGGCGCAGGAGCTATCACGCTACCACCAGCAGCGGATCAGGTCACGCCTGAACCCCACCGTTCAAGGGCGTACCCTGAACTTCGGCGACGAAAACGACCCGGCCCGCATGGCCGAACGCGCGATCTGCGAGAACGCGCCACCAGGAGGAAGCGCCCGGCCCCCGCCAGGATCAACGGCGAGGGGCGCCACACCACCACCCAACCGCACCCCTCCCAGGGACCAGCCGCGGATAGTAGTCTCCTCACGGGAGCGAGACGCAAACGGCCTCCCACTGTTCTCCACCCCAATGGACAACCTCGTGGCAGGACGAGCAGCAGCCGACAGCATCACAGCCACGGGCGACGGCGCCCTACAGATCCAATACGTCAGCTGCTCGCAAAGGCCGTCGAGCAGCAAAAAGCGGACGCCGACTCGGCAGGTCGAGTATACTCGCGTTCCTCGGGAAGCAGAGCGGCCTCCAGCGGCCGCCCAGCGGCGGCAAACACCCTCAACTGCCCGCCACCAGAGCCGCTGCAGCTCCAACACCGACCCGCGAACGCGGCACTCTCCACCAACGACCCCAGGCCGGCAACCCACCTTGTCGCCGCCAACGGGCAACCCATCGACGCCCGCACCCACATCATCAACAACCAAAGCTGGCGCGCACGCCAGCCCGACGACTTGCGGCACACCCTAACTAATCGCCGCGACGGCGAGCCTATGGGGTCGCTCAGTCGACTCGGACCCAAGTGCTTCGGACCAATGATCCGAGGCGAGAAGTACCCGCCAAACTTCAAGGCGCCAAAAGAGATAGAAAAGTACGACTCCTCGTACGACCCCGCCGTCTGGCTCGACACATACCTCATGGCGATGGGGATCGCGGGTCACACTGACCTGCTCGCCGCCCGTTACCTCCCCCTGATGATGGAGGGGACGTGCAGGCAGTGGATCAACACTCTCCCCTAGGATAGTATCGACTCCTGGGAGGAAATGCGCGACGCCTTCGTCAGGCACTTCGAGTGCTCCTACACCCGCGCCACCACTATTGAGGACCTGGAACGGTGCGTCCAGGGACCCCGCGAGTCGACCCGCAACTGGGTCCAACGGTGGCAAGAGCTTTGGTACAACGCGGTCGGCATCCACCCGGACACCGCGATCCATTGCTTCAAGACCTCGTGCCGCTACGAGCCCCTAGTCGCCAAGCTCAAGCGACACTCCCGCACACTCGACAACATCCCCGACCTCCTCGAGATCGCCAAACGGTACGCCGAGGAAGACCCAAACCAGGAAACTGACGACGAGTCAGGAGGTCAACGCCGCGCAGGCGGCAACGACGGCGGACACCGAACCGACCTACGCTACAGCGGCACTCGCCTCACTGGCAAGCGCCGCAGTGACGGGCGAGTCGACTTCGTTGCCAACGCTGGGCACGCGCAGCGCGAGCCCAAGAGCTTTCGCCGCGACGGAGGGCAACGCCGCGATGGCGGCAACTACAAGAACAAGCCAAGGTTCGACCCCGCGGCCCTCCTTAATCAACCATGTGCGTTCCATAGCAGGGAAGGGAAGCCCGCAACGCACACCACCGCCGACTGCCACACCCTCAGGGAAATCGAGAAGGCACGGCAAGCGCGGGAGGACCCCGACAACGACCCGCCAAATGGCGGAAAATTCGGCAAAGTAGCCGGCTCGCTCCACACCTTCACAGGCTTCAACACGAAGCGCGAGAAGAAGGTCATCGCCCGCGCCGTCGCCGTCAACGCGGTGGCCCAAATAGACGTTCCCCAGTTCCTGAACTGGTCGGAGCAGCCCATCACCTGGAGCCGCCAAGACCACTCGCCGCGCATCGAGTACCCAGGACGAGTCGCCTTGGTGGTCAAGCCCAAGGTTGGCGACTACTGGCTCCCCAAGACACTGATGGACGGCGGTAGCTCCATCAACATCCTCTACCTCGACACCTTCAGGCGGCTGCGGCTCCCGCAGTCGATGATCGAGACGACCCACACCACGTTCCACGGCATCGTCCCCGGTCGGAAGGCATACCCGATCGGCAAGGTCACGCTGCCAGTCACCTTCGGCACACCGGCAAACTTCCGCACCGAGCGGATCGTCTTCGAGCTGGTGCCCTTCGACAGCCCCTACCACTGCGTCCTGGGGCGCCAGGCGTTCGCTAAATTCATGGCAGCGCCCCACTACGCGTACAACGCGATGAAGCTCCCCGGGCCGTGCGGCGTCATCACCATCAACGGCGACCCCGACATGGCCGCCGAGTGCGAGGCCAAAGGAGCCGAGCTCGCCGACGCAGTCATCACGGCGGAGACTAATCACGCCGATGAGCTCGCCAAGTACGCGAGCGGGGTCAACAATGACGACCCCACAATACTCAAGAAGCCCAACTCAGAGGGCGCAAACACCTGAACCTTTGAGGCCACGACGCACACTCGCACCGTCGAGCTGGTCCCAGGCGACTCCAGCCAGACGGTGACGATCGGGACAGGCATGAGCCCAGCATAGGAAGGCACGCTCATCGAGTTCCTCTGTGAGAACAGGGACATCTTCGCATGGAAACCCTCCGACATGCCCGGTGTCCCTAGGGAGCTTGCTGAGCACAAGCTGAACGCCGACCCCAAAGTGCGACCTGTCAAGCAGTCGCTACGGCCCTTCAATGAAGAACGCCGTCGAGCAATCGCCGAGGAAGTGCAGCGTCTACTCGCTGCCGGCTTCATCCGGCCAATCAAGTACTCCAAGTGGCTGGCAAACCCAGTCCTGGTCGAGAAGAAAAATGGGACCTGGAGAATGTGTATCGACTACACAAACCTGAACAGCGCCTGCCCAAAGGAGCAGTTCGTCCTCCCGCGGATCGACCAGATAATCGATTCAACCGCGGGCTCGGAGTCGCTATGTTTCCTCGACGCCTACTCTGGGTATAACCAGATCAAAATGGCTGTCGAAGACGAGGAGAAGACGGCGTTCATCACGCCATTCGGAGCCTTCTGCTACACCGCCATGACCTTCGGCCTCAAGAATGCCGGGGCGACCTACCAGCGGTGCATGCAAGAATGCCTCGCGAGCCAAATTGGCCGCAACATCCACGTCTACATCGACGATGTGGTCGTGAAGTCCGCTCGCCAAGGCGACCTACTCGCCGACCTGGCGGAAACCTTCGCCAACCTGCGAAGATACAAGATAAAGCTCAACCCAGGCAAGTGCACCTTCGGTGTACCCGCCGGACAACTACTGGGGTACGTCGTCTCCAAACGAGGGATCGAGGCGAACCCAACAAAGATCGACACGATCGCCCGGCTCGGCAAACCCGAGTGCCTGCGCGACGTCCAGAAGCTGGCCGGGCGAGTAGCGGCTCTCAGTCGCTTCATCCCCCGCCTGGGGGAAAAGGCGATGCCCCTATACCGCCTGATGCGCAAGAACCCCACCTTCCAGTGGGACAAGGAGGCGGACGACGCGCTCCGCGACCTCAAAAAGGTGCTACTCGCCGCACCACTACTCCCCGCCCCCGCCGACAAAGAACCCATGCTGGTTTACGTCGCGGCGTCCGAGCGCGTCGTCAGCGCCGTGATGGTCGTCGAACGACCAGAGGAAGGAAAGGAGCGCCCGGTTCAGCGACCGGTGTACTACATCAGCGAGGTCCTCACCGAGTCGCGCCAGCGGTACCCACAGTACCAAAAGCTAGTATACGCGGTCTTCAGGGCTCAGCGGCGCCTGCCGCACTACTTCCAGGAGCACCCGATCACGGTCGTCTCCTCAGCACCACTGCAAGACATCATCCGCAATCGCGAGGCGACCGGGCGGGTCGCCAAGTGGGCCGTCGAGATCGGCGTCCACAACATCAAATACGAGCCACGAAAGGCGATCAAGTCGCAGGCACTGGCAGACTTCATCGCCGACTGGGAGGAAGCCCAGTAGCCAGAGAAGCTGCCGTACCTCCACTACTGGAGCCTGCACTTCGACGGCTCCAAGAACGCGGGCGGTGCAGGCGCAGGGATAGTGTTGACTTCACCAAAGGGCGACAAGCTCCGCTACATCCTCTTCCTCGACTTCACGCCCTGCACCAACAACATGGCTGAATACGAGGCCCTACTCCACGGCATGCGAGCCGCCAAGGAGATGAACGTCAATCGCCTCCGCTGCTACGGAGATTCCGACCTTGTCGCGGGGCAAGTCGCCGGCACCTGCGACGCCGTCTCCCCTACCATGGCGGCGTACCGCCAAGCGGTGGACAAGCTGGGCGGCCACTTCACCGGCTACTCTGTCGAGTGGATCGACAGGCGGAAAAACAAGGAGGCCGACGCCCTCTCTCGCATCGGGTCGGCTCGACTCGCACCACCCGCCGGCGTTTTCCTCGACACTATCTCCAAACCATCAGTCTCTCCCCCGAGGGAGATCGACATCGGAGTCCCACTCCAACCAGAGGCAGCCTTGGTCGCACTCGTCAACGAGCCAGACGACTGGACCAAGCCGTACATCGCCTACCTGGAAGCCGGCACCCTGCCAGCAGACGAGACAGACGCTCGAATGATCGCTCGTCGATGCAAGTCCTACACCATCATCGACGGCGAGCTCCACAAGCGCAGCGTCACCGGCGTGTTCCAACGCTGCGTCCAACCAGCTGAAGGACGCAAAATCCTCCACGACATTCACTCAGGTGACTGCGGCCACCACGCCGCCGCTCGCTCCCTGGTCGCCAAGGCTATGCGACACGGCTTCTACTGGCCCACCGCACACGCCGACGCTGTCGACATCGTCCAGCGATGCGCCGGGTGCCAGAAGTACGCCAATCAGACGCACGTACCGAGCTCGGCGCTCAAAACAATCCCCATCACCTGGCCGTTCGCTGTGTGGGGCATGGACATGGTAGGCCCCTTCAAGAAGGCCCCCTCTGGCTACACCCACCTGCTAGTCGCCGTCGACAAATTCACGAAGTGGGTGGAGGCCAAGCCAGTCCGGAAATGCGACGGGAAGACCGCCACTAAGTTCTTACGCGAGCTCATATATCGCTACGGGTTCCCCAACAGCATCATCACGGACAACGGCACCAACTTCGCCAAGGGAGCCATGGCCGAATTCTGCGAAGAGCACCATATCCGGCTCGACCTCGCGTCAGTCGCCCACCCGGAATCCAACGGCCAGGCGGAACGGGCCAACCAAAGCATCCTCCACGGCCTGAAGCCGCGACTCCAAGTACCACTCGAGCGCACCGTCGGGTGCCGGGTCGAGGAGTTGCCCTCCGTCATCTGGGGGATCCACACCTCAGTCAACAGATCGACAGGATTCACTCCCTTCTTCATGGTCTACGGTGCCGAAGCAGTCATGCCCACCGACCTCGAACACGACTCGCCGCGAGTCGTCCACTATACGGAGGCTGCAAACGAGCTGGCCCGCCAAGATGGGGTCGACCAGCTCGACGAAGCACGCGACCTCGCTCGGTCACGCACCGCCATCTACCAGCAAGGACCCCGCCGCTACCACAGCTGGCGGGTGAAAGCTCGCACCTTCCAGGAAGGCGACCTGGTGTTACGCCTCATCCAGGACAAGAAGGGCATGCACAAGCTTTCCCCTCCGTGGGAAGGCCCATTCGCTATCGGGCGCGTACTCGGCAACGACGCCTACTACCTCACCGACGTTCGCGGGGACGGCGAACTCGACGTCAAGCGACCATGGAATGTAAACCTCCTCCGGAAGTTCTACTCCTAGAACCTCACACATGTACTCTCCAGTCGCTATGAAATAAAAGAAACTGTTACCGCAAATTGCGCCTACTCTCCATGACTTGTGCCACTCGCACTCATAAAAACAGCGTTATGCTAAATGCAGAAGTCAACCTTTGGTACATCGATCGGCACGGGTAAGTAGTGCGGTGTAAGAGCACTGAATCACTTCAGGTCTTGCATCGTCCACGAATAACGCCAACCCGGAGCCCCACTGGAGTCGCCTAGCTCGACTGGTTCTACGAGCCAAGACAACTGCCCTCGCTTCTCACAGCGACCTTGGTCCTCCGCATCCTCGGCATAGCGACTCGAACGGCTAAGTACCACGCTCGGGGACTGAAGACCAGTTCGTCGCGAGCGGTCCGGGAAAACGCCAAGTAAGAGAGCATGCCCAGGACTCGCCACGCGACTGACCCCACGGGCCAGGCAGGAGTGACGCGCTCACACCAACGCGCTAAGTCCTCAACCACCCTCGAGTCGCGCCTAGAACTACCAAGTACCACGCTCGGGGACTCGGCCACCCGACCTCGTTCGCGCACGGGAAAACGGTAAAGTATAAAGCACTCAAGGGAGTCGCCTAGCGACTGGCTCTTCGAGCTCGGGCGAGTCGACTAAAACATCAAAACACATAACAACAACACATACATCATACACGAAATAAACCCCACAAAAGGGCGGACGCGCTCGGGGACTCGTTCAACACCAATCAAAAGCACACAAACAAATACCAAAATAGACACGACGTCTCATTCAATCGCATATTGCATTGTTTTATGTTACAAAATATGCCCGCGTGGCAGAACTGCTGCTAACGCTTCAAGGCAAACTACCCTACTCTGCAGGCTTCGATGACGACTCGCCAGCATCCCGGCGATTACGGATGAACGCCGTGTACGGGTTTGATGGATACATCGTCAGTTCACCCGCCATTGCCGCGCGAAAAGGCTGCTCGACCTTGAAGTCACGATGCGGCGGCTCGGGGTCGTTCGGCGCGACAACCGTCTCCTGGTACGGCAGGAGGTCGCCCATTGCCCAGACACGTTCCGAGTACGTGGCGGCACGTTCTTGCAACTTGAGGACCTCAGACAGCTCCACCGCGCCAGTCGACGATGGATACCCACTCATCACATCGTCAACGTCGAAATCTTCGGGGAAGTGGGCGAGTCCAAGGCTCAGTGCCGTCGACGCTCCACGCCGAAACGCCGACCGCGTCATGAACTCAACGACCGCGGGCGCCTTCTCCAAATATTTCCACACCTCAACGAGGTCGCTGGGAATCACCTCCGTGGGCGATATTTCTTGGAGGTAGGCGCGGATGCACGTCGCCGACAACGTCGCCGAGTCGACGAGCATGCTTACGCACTGCCTCGCGTCAAGCGAGCTCGCTTCTTCTTCGCTATCAATGATGCGAACTGCGAGAAGAGGACAATGATGAGTACGACGGACACCACAAAAATCACAACTATTAGAAAGGGAAGATGCACTCACCAAGCAACGGGCGGGCGAGTCCCGTGATGAAGCACTGAAGAGACGTGTGGTCGTCCTGAAGCCCAGCAATAAGGACTTCCGACACCTTGCGATCCTCCTCTGCGGCCGCAATGGCGGCCTTAGCTCGCCCGTCCGCCGAGCTCGCTTCTTCTCTCGCCTCCCGCAGTTCGCGCTCGAGGTCGGCGATACGTTGTTCAGTGGCACCCAGAGCAGATCGCGCCGCCACCAACTCACCAGCGGGGACAAGCCCCTGGCGAGCTTCCTCTGCCTTCGCAGCAACAGCCTGAAGCCCTTTGTTCGCCTCCTGGACGATGGCCAGCTCCTTCTCCGCGTGCTGTTTCGCGGCCAATCGGTCCGCCGACTCAAGCTGCAGACCCTGCACATCACCGAAAAAGTTAGTTAAAACGAACTTCCTAAGTGCCCACCCGCTGAAATTCAGCGAGTGCGCACTCGGGGACTGGCGATCAAGAAATTCCTAAGTGCCCGCCCGCTGAAATTCAGCGAGTGCGCACTCGGGGACTGGCGATCAAGAAATTCCTAAGTGCCCACCCGCTAAAATTTAGCGGGTGCGCACTCGGGGACTGGATACGAAAATAAAAGACGAGAAATTATAAGAATCAAGCCGCTGCAAAGCACCGACCTGATCCTCGGGGACTGGATGTACCTGGATGGCTGCGCCAAGCATGCAATGGAGTTGTATCGCGTCCACGGACGCGAGTAACGCTGGCGTGTGCCCACGATGCTGGTCGACTTCAGCATCGGCGGTCCCCGGAGCGTGGCTTGAGGGCGCAGCCCCGCTCGCCGTGGCCGCCTTGGTCACGAAGCGGGGGAAGGTAGCGATAGAGGCACCCGCTCCAAGGGAAGTCGCCTCCGCCGTTCCAGGCAAGGAAGCACCCTCCTTCGTAGACGCGGCTGCCTCCACCGCGGGCCCGGCCGGCGCGGCCGCCGTGTCGTCAGAGATAGTGACAATGTCGTCACCCTTGGCCTTCTTACTGCCATCCGCTGAGGCGACGACCTCGTCCGCCTTCCTCTTGCGGAAAGGATCCTCCTCGCTAGCGGCGGAGGGTACCTTGGCCACGGTCGGATGGCCCATCCTTTTCACTCCGGTCCTGCGCATTAATCGAATCAACAAAGACAATTGAAATAGTTATGGAAAATAAGGAAGGGTGAGCGCACTCACTTGGCGACTGGGATGAAACGTAGCCCCGTACGAAGGCCGGCCGGTTTTTCCAGTTCAGGTCCCAGTCGGCGACTGAGCCCCAGTTCCAGGACGTCGCGTGCCCAAGACACGGACGACTTCTTCGTCGTTGAGGCCGCGGCTGGCGCCTCTGGGACATCCTCGGCGGGAGCTTCCTCGCGAGTTGGAGCCGCTACAGCCGGAGCCTCCTCGCGAGTTGGAGCCGCTACAGCCGGAGCCTCCTTGCGGGGCGAAGCCGCCGCAGCCGGAGCCTCCTTGCGAGGCGAAGTCGCCGCAGCCGGAGCCTCCCCCAGCCCAGAGACTGGGGCGAATGGCGGAGGCATTGAGGCCAGCGGCACTTCCACGGTCGCCGTGTCCAGCGCGGTTGTCGCTGGTGGCGCGCCGTCACCAGCTGGGCTGGGAGCATCGGAGCTGCTCGCCGAGTGCGGCGGTGAGGCCGTCCTCGACGGCTTCGTTTTCTTCTTCGGGGGGCCCTCACCTCCCTCTCCTTCTTCTTCTTATTCTTCGACGGAGTGGCTTGACGGCGCGAGGTGGTCTCTGGGAGCTCGTCGTCGTCATCATGACGCTCGAGGCTTCTGCTCGCCTCGATCTCGCGCTGACGTTGCCCGCGGGTCTTTCGGACCAGCGGGGCGACTTCCTCTTCGGACTCGTCCTCGTCGTCCTCGTTGCCCCTCGCGGGTGGCGATTCGCCTATGTCCTGGGAGGATGGCCCCGGGCTCTCATCATCCGAAGGTGGGAGCCACCCTTCCACCACTTGGAATAGCTGCGATGAATACAAAACAGAATCAGAATTACCGCGACTGCATACACTGCGACTGCGAACATGGTAAAGAAATTACCGTTGGAGCCGGACGCTTCGCGGTGTAGGGGGCGACCCCAGCCTGCGCATCCAGGTACACCGCCTGGGTGATCTTCTTCAACGCTGGGAGATAATCCTCCAGCTTCCATTCGTCGAGGCAGGCCTTCGTCGAGTCTCCCCGGCCCGTGTACTGGTACATATAGTGGTCGCGTTGGGCGAGTGGAACGAGCCGTCGCCCAAGCCAGCAATTGTACAAGTTTATCGTCTGAAGGCCCTTCTTTTTCAGACCACGGATGGTCTGGAGCATCTCGTCAACGACCATCCGCTGGTCGTCGGGGAGCTTGCCGACTTGGAGATGGCGCGGCTCGGAACGATTGGCCGAGTACCGCGGGATCGCCACCTCGTCCTCCGGGGTCGCCTCGGCCACGTAGAACCACGACTTCTTCCAGTCGCTCGCTGCCTTGGCGGGTAGCATCAGATCAAAGAAAGAAGCTTTGGACTTGAGCTGGAACGTCAAGCCGCCCGCGGCTAGCATTGGGCCGCCTGCCTCATTGCGGCTGATCCGTCCGTGGAACAGATCTTGCCACAAGGGAAAGTAGGGCCGGCAGCCCAAGTAGCACTCGCAGAACGCCACGAAGATGGCGAGCTGCTCGATGCTGTGGGGACCCAGATCTGAAGGCTGGATCCCGTAGTAGGCGCAAAAGCGCCGGAAGAACAAGGACGTGGGAAACCCTAGCCCCTGCTCGAGATGACTGGTGAAACAGACGAATTCCCTCTCTCGCGGGTTTGGGGTCGTTTCTCCGGCTGCGGGGATACGCCAACAGCCGGCTCGCAGGATCCCGGCCTCCTCGAAAGAGGCCAGCTGCGCCCTCGTGCACTTGGACCTACCCCACGGTTCGGTGGAAAGGGCCATGGCCGAGAGGTTGGTTGGAGATCGGAGGATTTCGGGTCGACTGGATCGCGGAGCGAAGGAAGGAAAATGCGCGCACTTGGAAGAAGTGGTGAGCAGTTGGCTCTACGATTGCCTGCCATTCCTCTTATATAGCGGGAGTTACCCGCCAAATCAGGAGGCCGTTACCGCGCGATGATTATGCCGAAAGTTACCGTCGGATTACCTCAACGGCTAGTTTGACCGCGCCTGACGGTCCAACTCCAGCCACTCGGCTCGCCAAGTCAATCACTATGACCGCATCTCGCCGACTCGACTCGCCCAAGCCGCGACTTGGTTCACCGGATTTCCTCCTTTATACAGGAGCCCGCCAACGATTAGACTAGATGCCTACTCTGAAGCCGTATACTCCGACTGCCAGCAGCCACTTACGCCCAATCGACGACGGCCTCGGGGACTACTGATGGGGATATGCCTACTGGGGTATACCCAGCAGGGCGTTTCCGACTGGCCCGTGTGCTGGCGAGTGGGCCTGCAGAACGGCGAGTGGATTGAAGCCCAGCAAGGTACCGAGCGACTGGAAGCTGAAGACCCAGGCGAGTAGATAGGCCCAGTCGAACTAGGTTAAACGACTACTGAAGCTGTAACCGAATCGGTTGAGATATGTAAACCCTAGGGGAGGTGAGCCTATATAAACCTCCCTATGGGGTGAGTAGAGACACGTTCCCTCATACACCCCAGCGACTCGCCGCCTAGCCGCCGAGCTCGCCCATTGTAACACCTCCATAATAATACAATCTAGCAAGAGTAGGTCTTTACCCTCCGGGGGGCCGAACCTGGGTAAAACCCTGTGTCTTTGCCCTCATCTCGCACCGCAGATGGCTGGCCGCCCTTGCCCCTCGTTCTACTACTCGCTGCCGATTGCAGCATCTGCCGTGACCATTCCCATGACATTTGAGTTAAATATAGTAGCAATCCTTATATTTGTATGGCTGGCTTGATTTGGTCTTCGTACTTGAAATTTCCTGAATTTTATACGTGTACTTGTGAATTGGGCTCGATTTAGTCTAATTTAATGTTTGCCGTCAAATTTGTGCTAACACGGACGCACTGGAATCTTGCAAGAACACCCTCTAGCATCTGAGGAAATTGCAAAAAGAAAACGAACGGTTAGACATCGACCCTTTTTTCTCTGTTCGTCCTTTTCTTCCTTTTTCCTTAATCCCTTCATCTCTCCGTCCCCATTGTTACTCCTTCCTCCGGCCGAAGCTCGGTGAGGCGCGTTGTCCCTCCCCTATACTTGAGCTTGCATGGCAACACCCCTACCATGCAACCCCGTTGGCGGCGCACTGATGGTTTGCGAGTGAGGTGTGGGGCCGCGCCCTTGTTCGCCTGTCCGCGACTCCGTTGAGCTCGGATACCACCATAGGGCGATGTCCTCGACAAGAATTAGTCGGCAAGCCACCATCATCATTGTTTTCGGTGAATTCTAACGATTCCAGGCCTCATAGAGCACCCCTATGCGTGCGTGCACTAGCACCTCGTTGTTGATGGCTAGCAACGACGGCGGGCCTCCATGGGCATCCGTCGCACCGGAGACGTGGCCCCAAAGGAGAAGTCATGTTGACTTGTCTTGATGAGGGACACGACCAACAGAGCAAGTCGTGTAACGCTCGCCTCCTTTTTTTTAAGCCATAGCCTCAATTATTGTTTTTTGTAATTTTCTCGGATGTGGTAGGGTGTTCTTGCAAGATTCTAGTCCATGTGTCGTCTGCGTCAGGTCAAATTCGACGACAAACATTGGATTAAATCGAGTCTAATTTACAAGTACATAGACAAAATTTAGAAAATTCTAAGTACGAGGACTAAATCGAGAAAGCCTGACAAGTACATGGACTGTTGATGTTTTTTAACTCGCCACATTTTATCATGTCAAAGTTTTAGCAACTACAATATAGTTGGCTTGTCTTTGTTTTAACCACACTTTGCCTTGCCATGGTTTATTGTCATTAAAACCAATTTATCATACTGTAGAGTCAATTGTAACAATTTTTCACCAAAGGTTGGCATCATAATTGCAGCTCGGTAAGCATGCATTCCATGCCAGCCTTGCGGCTGCTCCTCTCCTGCGGTTTCTGACGATGGCATGGCAGGTGCCGAGGCTGGTCCTAGTAGAAGTATCGTATGCATAATATACATGCAAAAATTTGATGTGGCACATTATTTAGCGAAGAGAGATGTGATAATGGTATTATACTGTATCATAGCTTATAAAACTATTTTTTAATAATAAATAGATTTTGTACATATGTTTGTATTGAGATTCTACAAATAATTAACTACACTAAGATTATGATAATACTATATGATACCATGCACTACAGATATAATATCATACATTAGTATCATATGAATGATACTATTAATATGATACTTGAGGAACTTCTTCCACCTTAGAAATAAGTCTATATAACCCCCCTATGTATCGAGTTTGGGTCACTAACCCCCCTAAGTATGAAGTGGGTCATGTAACCCCCTAAGTATCTAAAACCAGGCAAATTACCCCCTAGGTGCTAAGTGGCGATTTTGGAAGCGGTTTTGGCATGGCGGTGTGGGATGAGGAGGGGCCGGCCATCCATATATCTTCCTGGAGCTCAACATGTCGGCGGCGGCAGCACAGGCGCTGGCCTCTTCTCTAAGCGCTCTCGTACATGCAGCCGGCGCACGCTCACCCTTCTCCAGCGAAATGTTCTAGACGTAGCCAACATTGACTTGTGCGCGTGGTAGGTGTTCTTCGTCTTGTTCATGGTCCATGTGCCGGCGCCGGCGAAGCGCGCTCTCCGGGTGCGGCTCCTGTTCTTGCTCCTGCAGATGGTGAAAAAGAATTTTTCGCTGCTACTTGCGGCCTTGGCGCGGGGGCATAGTGGTAGCTAGGCCAGGTCATTGGGCTTGCAGCTATAGATTTCGGCGTGGTGGATGAACTTCTGGGCGCCACGGCGGACGAGATCAACCACGTCAAAGCTATCAGAAGCGATCACCTTCATCAACAACTTTCCCAGCGGTACGTGATGCATGTCGGCAAGCGCAGGATACAGCTCTCCGCACACACCTTCGCTGTGGTGGACGGCGGTAGGATCGTCGAGACCGATACGCACGAGCAGCTGATGGCAAAACTGAACACTACACTTCTCTTATCCAGCTAGAGGAGGCTGTGCCAACCTGAACAACGTATAGGCTTCTCTGATCCAGCTGCAGGAGGCTGCTTAGCTTCAGCACAAGTCGTCTTTCTCGGACAACACAAGCATGAAAAGGCCATTAAGATATTATAACTTCATGTCAAATGAACTCCATGAGCTAATTAATAATGATCTTAAGTGCTATTTCATGTGCGTAGTTTCAAGTGTTCAAGGGAGTTGTGAGGGTGGACGAGCACGGGTGACAGTTTCCTCTTAGACAAGGATTCCGACGTTGCCAAGCCGGTCCATCTTCATGGATCCATCGCCGGCGGTAACTGTCGTGCGCCGATTTTCTTCAGCCAACCGAGAAATAATTAACACGTACGTGCAGAGAAAAGGGAACTGATTTTAGTGGAGGAAGCGACGAGGCCAGATTTTGGTAGAAGTCAATGGCCTATGTGGCCAAAACCACTGTCCACCATGACAAAAACCGCTTTCAAAACAACCATTAGCGGCTGGAGAGGGTAATTTGTCCGGTTTTGGATACTTGTGAGGATTAAATGACTCACTACATACTTAAGGGAGGTTAGCAACCGAAACACAATAGATAGGGGGTTATGTGGACTTCTTTCTTCACCTTATTTCTTCTCCTCCCCTGGATCCCGATTCCCCCACTGTAACTTCCAGCCAAGAAATCATCTACCGGGGAAAAGGATCGGAGTACCTGCATAGAAAAATAAGTTCTATCTTCTCCCCCCTTGGTAAAAAAGTTACAAGTGAGAAAAAAGTTACAGTTCATTGTTCATGCTATCTTCCTATCACCCTGTGTAGTTTGCATCTTCTCTATCATCCTCTTCCATATTTCCAGAGAATCACCAAAAAAGCAGGTCAGAAAAAATAAAAATGAAATCATCTATGTTTGGAACTTCCAGTAACTGACTCGCACGTTTCGTTCGCATCCACAACGAGCTTACCTGTTTTGCTAATCGCATCCCTTGCTTGCTAAAAAAGAGGAAAATATGTCCGCGTTCTGTTCGAGCCTTTAGCCAAATCACAACTGGCCAGCGCCGCCTTGCTCGATCACGCCGCTGCCGCGACGGCCGGTGGAGGCGGGATCTTCTTGAGCACGCCAATATGGCAATACCGTCGCATCGCCATTCGGGATCTCCACCTGCAGAACCGTGTCGAGCGCTGCCGCCGCACAGACACTTGGCCATTTGTTATCATCGGCTCATCGCCTTGGGCCCTAGGCAATTTCTCTGTTTGATGAATTATACTACTACAAAGTCTTAATCGCGGAAGAATCAAAGAGTTAATTTAAGTCTAGATGTGCTACAATTAGGTTAATTAAGCTGATTGGAAATTTTAACGGATTTTATTCACTCTTATTATGAAGAAGACGAAAGGCCAGGATGAGATCAAAGCTTTGTCATTTTAGGTACTCCCTCAGTTTCAAATAGATGTCGCAAATTTTCTAAATTTGAATGTATCTAGTATTAAATAGTGTCTAGAAACATCTAAATTTAGACAAAAAATTTACATCTATTTTGAGAAAGAGGGAGTACTATTACAAATGTGTCCTGTTATGTGGTTATAACACCGTATTTTTAGGGTGATTTTTTATCGTAGTTTGGTTAAAAGTTGAACTTATGTTTCACAGGTAGAACACTATTTACGTATATTTTTTGTGCTTTGGCTAATATAGTATTATCTCCATTCTAAATCAATTTTAGCAGATTTGTCTAGATACCTATATATATATGTTGACACTTATTTTAAAACAGGAAGAGTATGTTATTAGGAGGGGATTTGGAGGTAATTTTTTTCATAATTTTTGGGAATTAAAATTAGCCCCAGTCTTGGCCAAATCCTGGGTCCGCTACTGATAGTAAAATAATAGAAAAAAAACAAATTTCTGATGTAATGTGTTTTTTTTTCTATTTGCAGGGTGTGACTGAATGACTAAAGGTTTTGCTTATTGGTTTGGGGAGCTAGACCTCAACCATCCAGCAGGAGAAAATTCTTTGCATGATGAGAAAGGAACATCTATAGGACCATCTGGGTTTGGAACTCCTACAGGGGTGCCATCTGGGCCTTTTGGAACTTCTACAGGGTTGCCATCTGGACCTTCTGGGGCTGGAATTTCTACATCTAGTGCTTCAGAGCAACTAATTCAGGTGCTGGACCTTCAGCAGGACTGCCATCTGGACCTTTAGGGACAGGGAGGAGCACTCACTCGGGTGCGCGGACAGGAGTTACATTGTCTAGTGAGGATAGTGGTAGCGACGGCGAGGTCCAGTCTACACCGGAGGGGTTTGTTCCTAAAACTCCATATGTTGGGATAAAGTTTGACTCTGACAAAGCAGCGCTTATGCATTACAATCGGTATGCAAAGCATGTTGGTTTTCCTGTTAGGATTGATTCGTCTAGGAGATCCGCTAAAGATGGCGAGAGAGACAAATGTGTGTATGTGTGCAACAAGACATGTAAAAACACCGAGGAGGCCACTACACCGGTAAAACAGCGGAACCATACTATGACCAAACTTACAGACTGCAAAGCAAAAAATGCGTGTCAAGGGGAATGATGCTAGATGGGAAGTGACCCAGTTTATTGAAGAGCACACACATGAGGTGATCCAGAAATTTGCTCTCATGAAGTACCTCAGATCCCACAATAAGATTCCTAGGGAAGAAAAAATATTTATTGACTTGCTTCATGAGGTGAACCTCAGTGCTGGAAGAATTATGGAGATCATGGATAAGGTTCATGGCAGCAAGAAAAATATGCCTTACAACACTAAGTCAGTGATCAACTACATGGCTAGTATAGGTGACCCGCAACAAGTGAAGGACATCCCTGAGTTGTTGGTCTGTTTCAAATAAATCCAGAAAGAAGACCCCAAAATCTTCTACACTTTCCGTCTTGATGAAGAGGACAGGGTCGAGAACCACTTTTGGGTGGATGGTGCTTGATACCTTAGATCCGGATTCATTACCTTAGTTTACCGGACCAATCTAGTTTAATTTTTATAGTGGGTTGAATCAATGGATGAAGATAAGCCAGGGTTGAAGATCCACCTGCAGCTGCACATCATATGAGATAAAAGATAATAATAAGCATGCCTTCCTAAGTTGGTCCAGAATTTCCAACGAAGTTTTAATTTTCTCAAGGGACGTAGCAAACTGGGCCCAAGCATTCTCAAAATAGAGTCCTGCCTAGACAAAGTTGATAATAGGAAATCTCTCACCTCCATGGTGGGTACACCTAGAAAGCGAGAGAATATCTTTATGGATATGAGTATAGTCATGTGTAATGTTTGAGCGGAGATAATCTCTTGTGGGAAACACATCCTAGTATACCAAAGGCCCCGTGATGCAACCGACATAGAAATAGCCTTTTAATCCAACTGAGTACACACCGAAGCCACGGGCTACAAACGATTATTAAGTGAAGAACACAGATTAAAGTATTAAGTGGTGATGTTGTTGTGATGCTGAATGGGTCGCTAAGCGAAGACCATACTACCCTTTCTATCACTGGGGTTCCTATGAGATCGCCGCTAGCCAAGTATCTCACCTCAATCCTTTATCAATCTATGGGATCTTGGGTACCTATGTAACAGCCCAAGTTTGTGATATATGTAATTAGTACTTAAGCATTGCATGCATGTGTTAAATTTAATAAGGTATGCATGTGAGCAAGTTTTTTAATAATGCAAACCCTAATTTCCCTCTCCCTATGAAACACATTCAAATGGTTTTGAATATTTTTGAAAACTACCAAAACATTGGAGCCCAAATGGACTAAAAGGGTCCCTGCAGTATTTCCTATATCTTACAAAGTCCCTGGTATTTTTGAAATATATAAAACAGGTTTCAAATGAAAATTACAAAGAGAGAAACAAAATCAGAAAAAGAAAAGGGTATTGTATAAAAAAAAGGCAGCAACAGCCAACGGGCCGTGACCCATTTTTCTTCTCTCTCTCTCTGCCGCGTAGCGCAGCCCGCAACATCCCAGCACGGCCCACCCGGGGCCTAGGAGCCGGCCCGATACCCCTTCGCCTCTTTTCCCCTTTCTTCTTCCTCGCCAGAAGGACGCCGTCGTGGAAGCTGCTCGATGTCGCCAGCACGGCCGTCCCTGCGTCGCCACGATGACCGCCGCGAGGAGATTCGTGCTACCGACGTTGTCGTCGTCTATAAGACCCCTCCCCGCCTCTAGGACGAACCCTAAATCTTATCTCTTCCCCATTTCTTCCCCTTCACCAAACCCTAGCTCGTCGGAGCTTCGGGTTGCCGCCATTCCCCACCTCCCCTCGCATTTCCGAGCTCGCTGGGGTGACCGCCGTGGTCGACTGGTTCGATTGGCCTGGCCAGCGCTCGCCGAAGCCTTCTCCTTCGCCGTAATTGACACCACCCGCCCGACGCCGGTCGCCATCTTGGTGAGCTTCTGGTGCTCAAGGCACCCTCTGTTTGCCTGCTAGCCCTTCGTAGCCGCCGCGTCTGACGTGGCACCCTTGTGGCCACGGGGTGGACCCAGCTCGGCCTGGGCCCCCCTAGTCAGTGGCTGTGGGTAGTACTAGCCCCGGTGCATAAAGTTTAGGGTTAGGGTATTTTGACGTCAGGGTGATGCAGTAATTGCTTAGACCTTTTCAGAAATGTTTAAAAATAGCAAAAATTAATATAAACTTGTAAAATTCATAACTAATTCATATTTAATCATAAAAATATGTATAATATATCAAAATGTTCAGAAAATTAAGAGCTATCTGTCTAAGCAATAATAATACATTATCAAGCAACTTTAAACCCTAGTTTAGTTGGTAGAACATCGACACCCTCTCATATACATGTGGGTTCGACGATGTGCCTTCGCCAGGGCATTCCGAACCCTCTTAAATCGATGTTGCACCTAGGGTTACTGCGTAGTCTTTAATATGCCATGTCATCCATATTGATTGCGCATTGCATTATGCCATGTCTTGATTATCGCTTTCCTTTCCGGTATTGGTTCTTCGCGATAGGATCCGAGGCCGAGGCTGAAGTCAACAACACTGAGGACCCATACCTGTCTACTGACGGACAAGGCAAGCGTAGATCTCATTCTGAACCTACTTTTGCAAAGTATATTACTTTCTCGCTATGATGCACACATTTCCAATGTGGTCTTTTGTCAGTAGCTAGTGTTACCTATCTGCTGCACAATTTCCCTTTTTGTAGCCTTATACTCCTGATCCACTGCTCCTAGCATACCTAGGTCTGGCATTTGAGCGTTGCTAGAGCTTTTGTGATCGACAGCTTAGACATGCATAGTATCAACGTTTGATCTACCCGAATGATGAATCAGAGATGCCGATGAATCTAGAATCCTAAGAGATGGTGATCATAAAAGGAGTTAATTAAACATGCTAAGGCTTGTATGGGAGGCCATGTTGGGTGTGGTTTTTGTAGTCCCATGCTCGCCACCACTAGGAACTGAGTTCTTGCCTTTGGAACCAAGACGATCGTACAACCACACGGGGCCTGGAAAACCCCTCGACTGACTAACTTGCCTAGTAGATTCCATGAGTCACATAGTTCGGGATTTCCATTTGGCATACCCATTGAAAATGTTTTCGAAAGAGGAGGCGAAGGAGGTGCATCATAACAGGTAGGGAAGCGTGGACCGGGTTGCTTGGGGTGGATGGAGCCCTAGTAAACCAACCTCGCCTCACATATTTAGGGACCGGCTTCGGGACTTGACCTGTTATGGCGGAACCATGCCTAGGGCGTGACTCATGGTCTCGGCGAAAGCAAGGTAAAGGTTGTGGTCAACCACCCTCTGCCAGCCTTCTAAGGAAGAGGTCTAATAATATTTGGCATTAAGAGTCGGTTGGTACGTGTGGGTAAAGTTGTACACCCGTGCAGGGTTAAATCTTTTCAAAAAGCCGTGTTCACAGTTATGAACGCTTGGCGACCGGACTTAAGATCATAGATAACATTGACCACTATAAAACTTGCTGATCCACGTGTGCATAAGGATGCTTCCTCCGGGTCGAGGGGGTGATCCTAGATAGGAGGTTCTATTGAAGCTGGTGGTTACCAAGATATGATGAACAAGATGAAGAAGTCGTTATCTTATCCCTTTTAAATGATTCTGAGTAGCCTCTTCTCTCTCTTGTTTGCAAATAAAGATTGCTTTACGCAAAAGTAATTCCAGAGAAAGCCTCTCTAGCCAGAGCATGTAGAATCTAGGTTATCTAAGTCTTGCGGAGTACATTCTCGTACTCAGCCTTGCGCCATTGTTGTTTTTTCTATAGATGATCTAGTTGCGACTGAAGATGGCTTCTATGTTGACATTGGCGAGTACTTGGGGGTCCCAGGTAGCAGCCTGAGGACTATGGGATGGACGTCACTTCTGTTTATGGCCTCTTAGGCCCTCTGCTAAGTTGTTTTGTAGAACAACATATTTGCTTTCGCTGTGTGATGTAATGTTGGGTCTATGACCTCTGGTTTGTAATGACTCTAATATCTTACTCTGCTAAGAGTTTAAACTTATGCTGTTGAATCCCTGAGTTCTGTAATGTTACCGAATCATACTGTGATCTTCTGTGATGTAAAGGGTCCCAACCTTTAAATAAGGTAGAGTCCCCTGTGTTTACAATGCTAGTCCCTGGATCAATAGCTAGCATCCACAGTTAAGATGTAATATCAAGAAACAAAGGTCATAATATAACTTTATAACCAGGAATAACATAATTTTATTACATCTTACATAGCTCATTTGGCTATTACATTACATTGCAGCGGAATAACTATAGTCATGGGGTCCTTCATCTTCAAGTGCCACAGGCAAACATGTTGGTTGTAGACTTTGTAATCCTAATCAATCAATCTTCACTAAAATCAATCAAACCTGCAACATTACAAGTTACAGCCACAAGGGTCAATACATTTGAATTGTATTGGCAAGTTTCACTACTATGTTGTAAATAAGTGGATCTTATCATTCGTGCATTTTTGGCTAAGTAGGGTTTTAAGGCTTATTTGAAGAAAGCAATACTTTATCCTACCTTTTCAAAATGGTTTTGATCTTTTGTCAAATCTCTTTATCAAAATCCCTTGAACTCCTTGGTATCCCCAAGTATTCAAGTCCTTGTCAAAAATCTCTTGAGCTCCTTGGTACCCCCAAGTGCATCAAGTCTTTTGTTATCACTTAAAAGTTTTTCTTTTAGAAATTGGAATGTCGAGATTTCCCATAGCTTCAAGCTTTAGTTGCTCAGTATTGTCCATAACCGGGGACACGGCTAAGTACTTAGATTTTTATTATCTTCTGCAGAAGTAGTACACTTTACCCACATGTCACAATCTCATCTTTTTGCCACCAGTGGCCACTGGATTGGTGCTCACCAAGATGGAGTACTGGCAGATTGAGAATGTGACGAAGTCTTTCCAGAGGGTCCTCCCATACACCATTGCTAGCTTGTCTTTAGTACCCATGTAGGATTCCAGGTCCTCATGTCCAGTAACCTGAAGACAATGCATGGGTCTTCCCAATGTAGTTGACTAAGCCAGAGCCATAAATAGCATGTGGTTGCACACGAAAGCCACAATTGGAGAAACATGTTCAATCTCTAAGTTTCCTGGGTGGTTTCCTTTGGAGCACAACACAAAGAGATTGCCATAGACATGGTTCCTTTTGTTGCCACCTTCTCCAAAACTCAAAGTATCCTTGTCCACCCAGGTGGTTCATTGAGTCCTTGTTTTATTATATAAAAACACAAGTCCTTTTCTCAACTTCATAAAATCTCAACATGTATCTCTTTTTCAAAATATAGCATGGCTAAGCATGTAACAACTACATTGTTTTCACTAAGGAATGTATAGGGTATCCTATTAGGACTTAGCATAGCATAAGTATAGAAATTCTTTTCATGCATGTTTCAAAATCCACTAAGTATAATGAAAATAGTAGGACTTTAGATGATAGTGTCACTTGCCTTTCTTTTTGGTAGGGAATGTTGGTTCACTCCTTGATCTTGCTAGTCTCACACTTTTCTAACTTCACTACAATCAATCAAGCAAACACAATATCAACTAGCATTCCAAACCAATGATCAATCAAACAATTCACACACATAAAACAGGAGAAACTAGGTTATGCATGCAAGCATGCAAAAGATAGGTTTATTTGCAAAGATGGTTTCTACTAGGCTCTAAACTTTGTAAAGTCCAAAGTGGTCATTTTCCAGAGTGGCAAAGTCATTTGCAAAAGGGTTTTATTCATAAACCATTTTTAAATCCATTCATTATTTTATGTGGTGGAAAATATTTTTATCAAAGCAACAACTTTAAGTTGTTCACCAAATAAGTTGTTGTTTCTCAAAACTTGGTCTTTTGGGTCAGTAGGTTTGATCTAAATCATTTTCCCAAGGTTTTTATTCCAAAGTCATTTTCATAGCAAAATCTATATTTTTATTTGGCTAGAAATGGCTAAATCAAGTTTTTATTCCTAAACTTCACAAAATCCATTTTTAAATCCATGGGTTGGTTTCCAGGGTCAGTAAGTTCACCACAAACTAATTTGCCAAGAATTCAACCTCAAAAACATTTTTGAACAATTTTTCTAATCTAAACAAGCATACAAATGTTTCTGCAAAAACAAACATTTTACCAGAGACTTTTTACTAAACAAAATCCATGGTTGGCTAGGGCTTGTTCCACTGATTCCAATGATATAAAGTTTGTAATTTTTGGACGCGTGGATCAAAAGTTACAAGGGTTTCAATTTGCAAATCAAATCTATTTTCAAATTTTGTTTTAAACAAAAACTGGCCACGCGTCATGTTCCTATTGGGCGGTACCGGTTCGCGCGGATTGCGCTGTCTGGTGCGTTGGATCTAAACAGATCGCATGGCTCAGATGCTCCCATACCTGTTCGCTTAAGTCGTTCTGTCTACGCCACAGGATGGGGATCTAACGGCTCTCGCGTGTTTGACCAAAAGCTGGCGGCGCTGCGCGGCGGCAGACGGCGGCGACGGTCGGACGGTGGCGCTACGGCGGTTACAGGAAGCAAGGGATGAAGTGGGGATGCTGACCGTGATCGCAGTGATGAGGTGATGCTCGAGGCGTGGTCGGTTGGTCGAGGGGCGCTCTGGTTCTAGCAGGATTGCTCGCTGGAGTGGGGAACGGCGTCGGGCGGCTCTGGTCCTGGTCGGAGTCGACGTTGCAGTTCGCCCTAAGGCAAGACAGGAGCATGGTCAGATGCAGGAGGACGTGGCGAGTGTGGGAGCATGAACGAGAAGGCGTGGGGCGGTCTGTGCTTACCAGGGGACTTCGCCGGAGAGAGAGGCAGACACGGTGGCGCTCAGTTGAAGACGGAGCCGACGTTCTAGAGCGCCCGCGGTTGAATGGGAGGTACAGGGAGAAGCGCCTGGGAGTGGAGAGTGTGCTCGTGTGCTCGGGGAGGCAAGGCGGTGGCTGGTCTCGCCGGAATTTGAGCAAAGGCTCGTCGGAGCAGTGAGTGGTCTCTGGCGAAATTTGTGTAGCCTGGTGGCGTGTTGGTTATGGTGACAGAGGGGAAAGGAGGAGAAGACGCAAGCGATTAATAGGACGTGGTCGCAGGGTGGATTAATGCGGCCATTTACGCGAATTGATCGCCGGCGTTACCTGCTGCAACGGCCGGGCGTCGTCTGCGCGAGGAAGAAGATGAGCTGGAGGGGTGGGGTCCAGGCGTCAGCGAGGGAGTGAGAGAGAGAAGAAGAGCCACCAGTCAGTTGCTCTGCGGGTCAGTTAATAGGTGGAAAACGTTTCGCAGAGGATAGTGGGAGTGGGCTGGTACTGGGCTCAGTGGGCTGGCCGGCTGGGCTGCTGTCCACTTCTATTTTTTTTCTTTCCTCATTGTTTTTTTCCTTTTTCTGATTCTATTTTCTGTTTTGAAACATTTCCACATTCTAATCGATTCAAACATTCACCAAACAATGCAATTGAATTTGGTTCTGTTTAACAACATAAACCAAAGTCTTAAAATAATATTTTTGTTTTAGGGTCCATTATTAATTAAATAAATAGACCTTGTTTAATAATCAAAATAGATTTTGTTTTATTTAAAAACCTCCATTTGAAAAAATCTATTTTCAAAACCAAATCAGTAGGTTTTATTTGAAAATACAAAATACTTGGAAAACTTATTTGAAACAAATAAATAAGTTTTAGTGTTTATTTAAAATTGGAGAAGCCTTTACTTAAATAAAATTGGATATTAAATCCTTATTATTTTATTTAAATAAACCTTTACCATTTTTATCCAATAGAAATATTTTATTTCGTAGGCTTGGCCAAGTTTTAATTTGGCTTACAAAATAATCCTTATTTGTAAAACTTCTATTTCTTTGAAACCAAATCTTTTTATTTAAAAAATTCAAAAAAGTAATTCCAAATATTTTTATTTTCCTTTATTAAATGTTTATATTTTTAAATCCCTTTAGGATCTATTTGTTCAAACTAAGTTTGAAGGTTCCCAATTGTATTCAAAAAGTTTCTTCTCACTCTGAAAATCAACAAAGTTTTATTTTATTTATTTAATCTTTCACATTACAAGATTTGGAAAATCTTGGGATGTGACATGTGATTGGAGTTCAGCTTATCTTAGATGTAATCTGAGGTTAGTTTAACCCTAATACCGGGGGGTGGGGGGTGGGGGCTACAACCTACAAGTACACAGATCAAGACAAGAGACAAAGGAACAAAATATACAAATCTCAATTGCAAACAAAATACAATACTCCCATGATTAGATGCACATAATTGATGCGAGCTTTCTCCCCAACCTGCAGCCCGTGAGGACTACTCACTCATAAAAAATAGATCAAGGATAGAAATCATTGTTCCAAATACTTAGATTGAAATCGAATATTCTTACAATGGTCGACAAATCACAAGGAGATCTAAAGTACAAAGAAATGGCTATGGCTAGTAGAGGGATATACGGTGGAATGGATGAACAATGGTGTTGATCTCCTTTGGTGGTGTTGTGAAGAAATCTGAGAATGGCGGCTCTCTGGGCGGCGGCTGGAGCCTCAAAATATATAGGTGTCTTCACGAAAGTCGTAGGGCTTTACGAGACGAAGTCGCCGGCACCCCGTATGGGTGGGCCGTATGAGCGGGCCCCGCCCATACCACTGGTCGTTCCTGATGGCTGTAAGTGCATAGATCGTTTTTAGCTAGTTTTGAAATAAAGATATCGATCCCACAGGGAGCAGTAGGCGAAAGACTAAAATGATTTTAAGTATAACTAAACGAGGTACTTAAGAAATAATTATAAGATGCAAGAAAAGTAGAATTGTTTTTGGGTTTTTGATTGAGCAAAACAATAAAGTAAAGTAAAGTAAACTTAATGCAGAAAATGGGAATCGCGTTTGTGAGAAAGCTTGAAACTATAATAGGGAAAAAGGCGTTCTCGGGGAGTAGTGGATACACCGCTAGCAATTTAGACCGAGTAATCAGGATTACCATAACAAATATTCTCATAACATGTATGTATGTGGGAGGAGATCCATATATGGACGAATAGTCAGCAACCACTGCTCATATCATCCTTCATAACCAGAGCTGACAGATAAACGACATCAATCGTATTATCCCGCTATTAAGGGATTTCTTCGGCATCATGGACATAGCTTAATGAGTTCTCCTTGCTTCCCCAAGTTAGTACGTAAAGGATGACAACGACTTTATAGTCACAGTAAGTGTTATCATCCCTCCGTCTACCAACATGTAATCCCCTTCGTCAAGTCCCCGTAAGAGGTAAATATTAAGAAGGTGCACAACTCCCAACATCAAGATGAAGACAATTAACACATACACATAATGATGTATAACATAATAATCTCTATTTCATCTCAATCATATACTAGGGTTTCTCCATCTCCCCAAAAACTAATGATCTACTTATACATGGAGGCAAACATCATCATGACAATGGTAATAGAAATAATTATAGATGAATAGTTCTTGTATAAATCCACAACTAGTGCTAGAATTACAACAAGATCTAGATGGGATGGATGCAGATGATGGAGATAATGGTGATGCATCGGTTGATGAAGATGGAGTTCGATGCCTTAGCCTCCCAGATCTGCTTAGGGCAAAGATGGATCCCTAGGGCAAGTTCCCCCTCCAGATCCCTTCCGGAGGTGAGTTTTTCGGCGATTTCTGGTTGTTCTGTATGTCGTCTCTCCGATCTAGTTGCACGAAGTTAAACTATTTGAGGAAGCGGTGTTGGCGCCAACTATACGGCGGGAACTATATGGCTGGAAAAGTTCCTCCCGCCGTATAGTTGGTCGTTAAACCTTCTGTGTCTCCCAATCGCTTCGGGTTTTCTTCTGGTGTTATTGATATTTCCCTATTTAGCGATTTACCTTGTTTTTAACTCCTTTTCACTCCATTACAACTGGTCCAAGAGTTGTGTCCATTGTATCCATCACCTGTCCTGATCCTAATGAAAATAAACATAAAAGGTGCGTGCGAACACTGTAAAATACCAAGATCCTACCACTATAGCGCAAAATAATAGTATAAAACATGATGCAAATATGCACTCATCAACTTCCCCAAGCTTAGACTCTTGCTCATCCCAAGCAAGGATGACTTAATGAATGCAATCCTCATATTCATGAAGCCGAGTCAAAAAAATAAATGAGGCAGTTGCAGACTTGTAGCATGTGTTTATCTATAAGATACATAGGAATAAATTCATGAGTAGTACCTTACTCAAACCATCTGAATAATATTAGCAGGCTTCCACACCTTAGTAATCAACAGTTCACAAAAGATGAATCTCAATATTATGTAAAGTGTTTCGGTTCGACCAAATGAGTTAGCGAGGTAGTTCCAAGTGTTTTAGGATTAACATATTCACTTGGGATTCAGAATCTCAAACGCTTCTTTGTCTTACCACAAGACAATGGCGTATGCCTATTTTCTCTTTGCACATTATCTCTTTTCTTCTTTCTTTTATATATATGCTCACACTTTTGTTTAAGTGTTGTGCAAAGGAGCTAGCCATACATTCCACTTCTTGTAGGGATTCAAAGTTTAACGATCTCAATTACCAAATTCCAATTGTATATGAAGCATCTTTATGACTTTAAGACTCTACCTCGACTTATTCTCACTCTCATTTGATAGCACTTTAATTTTCCTTTGTTCAAGATTTCTTTCTCCACTTGATTGATTAGATTATTTTTCTTTTTGTAAATCAAACCATCAACTTACAACATACTGACTAAATTATCTTTATATGTTCCATTAATACCAATGGTGTGGAAGACTCCTATTGCTATCATCATGTGCAAGTAAAGTTATACTCAAGCCATTCATATATCCAATAAGACAAGCACAAACTCAATAATGCTCCATATATAATAATAAACTCGGAATTTCATAAAGGGGATCGACTATTCCTTAAGGGAATTCTAATGACGCAATATTTTTTTCTAAACTCGAACTAATGCAAAACTAAAATAGTGATATAAAACTGATAAGATAGATTACAAGGTCTTAAAGATCTCTCCAAGCTTGGAATCAAGCCAGGCGGGATCAAATAACTTCTTATTGGTACCTATTCCTCCTCCTGGGTAGGAAGAGTATTGCCTTCTTCCCCTGTATTGCAAACTTTAGCTACGCTTGTGAGGCAGATGCTGAGCTCGGCCATGTCGTATTGAAGTTTCAAAATTTTCTACTCATTTGTTAACTCAAAAACAGTTTTAATCAAGAAACCAACTATACCATCAATGTCATTGACCTTTTTCTTAAGGTCTTTGCTCATCATCCAGTAGGAGTCAATCCCTCCTCCAATAGTTTCAACACATGCCTTTGAAGCTTTTTCCAATTGATAGATCTTATCATGAATCTCATATTGTCGCACCTTCTTAGGTTTAAGAGGTGAGAGACCGAGAGGAGGTTTATAATAAGATCCTATGTTGTGACGGTAAGGATTAGGGAGATACTCACCCTTGCTCCTTCTTTGATCTGCTTGCCTCATCATCTCCATCCTTTGCGGGAACATATCCTCCCAATTTGGGAGAGGCTTGATCTCGGAGTTGGATGACGATGATGCTTCTTTAGGTTCTACTTCTTCGATCCTCTTCACAGGCTTCTCTTCTTTCTTCCTCCAAATCTTGTTGACATGGAAAGGCCGCATGGCTTCGCTGCACGAATATCGCTAGAAGGGGCTTGTATAGTGATGACGAGGATTTTTAGAAGGGGCTTGTATAGCTCTGCGAAAACTTAATGAAAAAGGTTAGATGCGATCAACTTTAAAATGGGAGGTCAAAAACCCTAGCCGCCGTCCGTAACGAGCAACTATACGGGCGTGGCTCGTATAGGTCCCGTTGTATAATTATGAACTGACCTAGATTTATTTTTCCTTCTATTGTAGTTCTAACTATACGACCGCAACTATACGGCTAGGAATTGTATTCCCGCCGTATAGTTGTTCATTAAAGGTACTGTATCCTGGCGTAAAAATTTGGAGATAGGATAGATAACTATACGACCACAACTATACGACTGGAAATTTAATTCCCGCTGCATAGTTGGTCGTTAAAGCTACCGTATTCATAAAAAATTACCTGCTTCTTAGAGGATTCTTTATTAATCTATAACTTAATGAAATACCAAGTTTTGATAGAAAAATGACGGCTTAAATTTTCTACCAACATTAACATCCATTGAACGGGATTTTAGCATAACTAAATTTCTTATATTTCACTAGAGCTTCAAGTGTTCCTTATTCAACACAAGCTTAACCAAAACTTAATTGAAAATTTAAAAATTACTCAAACCTTTATTTCACATGGGTTGCCTTCCATGCAGCGCTGTTTTATGGTCAATAGCTTAACCATAGTGTTGCTCACTTCGTCTCGATTTTATCCTTCTTGCAGTTGCCATTACTTGTATATCTTTGCTCAATCACCTCTTCCTATGTGATCACATGTATGGTGACTGCACTTATATATTCTTTTGCTCGATAGCGCTTCAAACGTTGTCCATTAACCACCCATGAAAGAGAGGGTGTTTTTCCCAGGAGCTTCACTGCTCCTGATGAATAAGCTTCTTCAACTATATAGGGGCCTTCCCACTTCGACTTGAGCTTTTCTGGAAACAACTTAAGATGATAGTTATAGAGCAACACCTTGTCTCCACTTTTAAAAACCTTATTTTCTAAATTTCTATCATGCCATATTTTTACTTTTTCTTTAAACAATCTAGCATTTTTATAAGCCTCACTTCTAAACTCATCTAAAGCATGAATATCTAATAAACATTTCTCCCCTGCTGCTTTAAAATCATAGTTTAAGTTCTTGATTGCCCAAAAGGCTTTATGTTCCAATTCTAAAGGTAAATGGAACGCCTTACCATAGACCATCTTATATGGTGTCATACCCATTGTATTTTTAGAAGCAGTATGGTACGCCCAAAGAGTGTCATTTAACTTATAGGACTAATCTTTTCTTGATTTGTCCACCGTCTTCTTGAGTATGGTCTTTAATTCTATATTGGGGAGTTCCACTTGACCACTCATTTGAGGATGATATGACGAAGCAACGCGGTGATTTACTCCATATTTGTAGAGGATTTTCCTGAAAGTTCCTTTCATAAAATTAAAACCACCGTCAGTAATTAAAAATCTAGGAACTCCAAACCTGGGAAATATGACATCCTTGATCATCTTTACTGAAGTAGCCGCATCTGCATGGCTTGTTGTAATAGCTTCAACCCATTTAGTGACATAATAGACAACAACAAGAATATGAGTGTAACCATTTGATTCTACAAAAGGTCCCATATAAGCCATTCCCCATACATCAAAGGGTTTAATTATAAGACTATAATTCATTGCCATCTCTTGTATTCTACCTATATTATCCCTTTTTTGGCAAGCATCACAATGTTCTACATACATGTGTGCATCCTTGAACAAGGTGAGTGATGTCTACACACTTCTATTCTTGTAGACATTTGTTGGGTCTCCAAGTGTAGAGGTTTGTAGAACAGCAGCAAGTTTCCCTTAAGTGGGTTACCCAAGGTTCATCGAACTCAGGGAGGAAGTGGGCAAAGGTATCCCTCTCAAACAACCCTGAAATCAAGATACAAGAAGTCTCTTGTGTCCCCAACACACCCAATACACTTATCAGGTGTATAGGTGCACTAGTTCGGCGAAGAGATAGTGAAATACAAGTAGTATGGATGATTATAAGACAACGGTGCCAGAAAAGAGATTGACGGGGAGGAAAAGACTGGAAGCAAGCAAACATGTAACAAATCTAGTTGCAAACGGTGTTTCAATGCTTAGAAACAAGGCCTAGGGATCATACTTTCACTAGTGAACACTCTCAATAAATATATTCTCTTCATGATACTACTCTTAACTACTCTCCGGTTGGACACTCTAATCCATGGTAGGGCTATAACAGCACACCTCAAAGTCCGCCTTCCCCATCTAGATAACCCCACACTATCACCTTGAGCGCTAGATGGTTCCAACAAACACCACAATTTCATAAAGACATACAACTCCAAATATAACTCATGACAAGTATTTATGAACTCTAGCCTAAGTGCCACCACGGCGTGCACGCTGTCACTTTCACACACGTGGGGAGAGCAGAGATCTATTGAAGCACTTGAGTATTTATGTAAACTCTAGCCTAAGTGCCACCACGGTATGGATGCTTTCACTTTTACACATGTGGGGAGAGCCGAAGATCTATTAAAGCACTTGCGTAGCAGAGGAGATCTACTTGATTACAAAGCTCATGATCGCAATATGATCACGAATAGAGAGAGATGAACACATAGCTACCGGTAGAGCCCTTAGCCTCGAGGAAGAACTACTCCCTCCTCATCATGGGAATCAGCAACGATGATGGAGATGGTGACGGAGATCGATGGAGATGGTGGTGGAGATCGAAGGAGATGGCTCCGAGGGCACTTCCCCGTCCCGGCAGGGTGCCGGAACAGAGACTTATGTTCCCCGAATCTCCCCTTCGATGGTGGCAGCGATGCGGAACTTTTCGTGGATGTATGATGGACGATTTAGGGTTTCTGCATCGGAGGCTTCTTATAGGAGGAAGGGAAAGCTCGGTGGAGGGCTAGGGGCCCACACCCCCTGGTGGCGCCACTAGGGGCCACTCGCGCCACCATAGGGTGTGGCCGCCCTGGTGTCCCCCTCCGTCTCTTCTTCGTGTTTCCTTGTTGCTCCGGGAAAAATAGGCATATTGGCTTTTGTCCCGTACAATTCCGAGAATATTCATTTTTTAGCTTTTCTGAAACCCAAAACAGCAGAAAATAGGAAACTGGCACTGCGGCATCTTGTCAATAGGTTAGTTCCAGAAAATGTATAAAAATACCTCAAAGTGTAGACAAAACATAAAACAAATGATATAAAACAAGCATGGATCATAAAAAATTATAGATACGTTTACGACGTATCAAGCATTCCCAAGCTTAACTCCTGCTCATCCTCGAGTAGGTAAGTGATAAAAAGAATAATTTTTGAGGTGACATGCACCATCACAATCTTGATCAAGGTATTGTAAAGCATTGATAGATTGGATCAAAGGACTCTAAACATGAGCATGAAAGATGAAGTTCTAACAATAAGACAAAGCAACTATGTTGCAACATGAAAAGATACAAACAAAGATTCATGAATAACAATGCATTGAAAGACGTTTGTTTGTTTCACATATAGAAAACATAGCATAGTGGCATTCATCTTGTCCCTAATGAGTAGCAAAACATAAATGCATAGGACACCTTCAAAGTTCATAAGGGTGACTAGATACAAATAGTTCAAGAACAAGCAATATCAACATTATGAATCAATCAATAAGTCTTGGGACAATGAACATAGAACTAAGAATGACAACTATGCTCTCTTAATTGGTGCCTAAGGATAGAAGGTGGAGACTCAATATAAAAGTAGGAAGAAAGGACCTTTAAAGGGAAGCAGGGATTTCAAGTTCATAAAGAGATTCCAAAAATTATGGTACTTGTTAGCTTTCAGATCTCATTGCCCCTATCATAAGCATGTTGAAGTGATTAAGGTTAAAGTGAACAAAATATGGATTATATGCTTGACAAAGTATAAGTTGGCAATCTCATGTCCCTTGAGTACGAGGGACGTTCCTCATGCTGTCAACTTTAGTTACCGGTAAGTTCTTGTCATAGTAAGTATATCATAGAGAACCGCCAACGGGGTACCCCTTGCCCCATGATACAGGAGCTATCCCATATCAAAATGACAAGGCAAGCAGACAATGAGCATCTCAGCAATCTTCTTATTTACCATGGGAAATGGTGCTTTTTTCTCTCTTTCCTATTTTCTCATCTTTTTTTTTTCTTTTTCTGAATCTGTTTTTTCTATCTCTCTTTTTTATAAGAAGAATGCTTCATAGATTGCTCACTATGGTGATGCTCCAAGTTTCCACCATGATTAGGCATGGCTTAGGCTAGTGTCCCAGGCATTTCTCTAACACACACATAACGCCATGGAATTATAAGCTCCCCTTTTATTTCACATCGACGACATCCGCAAACAAAAGATCATGATATCAACTGGGTACAATGTACATGTGCAATGTTGAAAGCGTTCCCCATGACAACATGGTTCTGCTAATTCCCAACGTATAAGTGCAAGCATATACATCATAGATGACACAATGGTTCAAGTTTTATCAAGGGCAAGAAAAATAAAGTGTGCCATCAATTTTGTGAGAGCTTTAATCACTAATTTTCTCATAATAAGTATTAATTTGGAAGATAGATAAAACAAGAATACACTTGGAATGGTGTAACAGACCATGCATAGGAATTTATAGTGTACACTTTGGAATAACTTGGTTTCTTTGGAGTTGGATGTATGATTAGAGCTTACTCAATACAAGTGGAGGCTAACAAAAGACTGGGAGAGACCAACTAAGAGAACAATAATGGACATAATCATGCTGAGCGACAACAAATTATCAATCAAAGCATAAAGTGGTATCACAAGTCAAAAACTAAAAGATCATAGAGGCTAAGGTGACTGGTTCATAGTCATAACATGGTATGAGCATGTGCCAAGTCAACCCAAACAAAGCATCAAAGGAGAATACTAGAATACTATGCTTTTGTATGCTAAAACAACACATGATTCTTTCAAGACACATTAAGCAATCTCAATTGTTTGGAACAAGTCATGCTACTGAAATAATCACTAAGCATAAGGTCAAAACAACATCTAGCATGACATGATAAACTCTAAGCCACAGTCAAAGCAAGCTCCCTTTTGTACCACTTAAGAATGAAGCTTCCTACTCTTCTCCAACACCAATCAACTTATTTGAAACAACTCACAAAGATGATACTCAATAAAGAGCAGTGAGCATGTCTCACAAATCCACAAAGAAGAACTAAAAAGTTCTAAGCAAAAAGCATAAGAAAACTAAAGCTAAACGCAGTGCTAGCAAAAGTGAACACTCACAGAACAATAAGAATGAAAACCAGAGTGTTCTAGGCAATGAAAATAGAGTGTGTCTATCTCCAAAAGAAGTGTGATGTGATCTAACCAAATTATTGCAGAAAGAAAACCAAAAGAAAACTAAAAACAAAAACAAAGACGCTCCAAGAACAACACAACTGTGCATGAAACAATAAAAACGAAGTGTCTAGAAAGAGACCCGAGATTATTATTGATGAAGAAGGGGATGCCTTGGGCATCCCCAAACTTTGACGCTTGTACCTCTTGAATATTTCTTGGGGTGACACGGGGTGTCATCCACAAGCTTGAGATTTTGTCCATTCTTCATCCCATTACATCATTCTTCCTTTACACCTGAAAATTTTCCTTCATACAAAACTTCACACAATCTTCATTAGAAACATTAGTGTATTCAAGAGTAATAGACCTTTGGGTTTAGTTTTAAAACAGCAAAACTTTCATTAAAGACACAAGATACTGTAGCAATTCCCTCAAAAAGTTCAATTTACCCAAGAGAACCCAAAAATAAATCGATAAAGAGGCAAATGCAAATAATGGCAGAGATCTATCAAAATAGATCAGCAGGTAAAAACCGAATTTTTAGAAGACCTTCTGTTTCTCAAATCTAAAAGTGTTGAACTAACTAAAGTTATATAACAACCTGGACGATTTATTCAGAAAATTACAGATCAATCCGACATACAGAGATTTTTCACGAATTTTTACAGTAAAGCACAAAAACCTGTTTTGAGACAACAACTTCCCCAAATCTTACTTCTCTCTCATTAGAGGTTATTCTTGGCACAAAAACCACACAAAAAGGATAAGGAGAGGTTATTATAGAAGTAATAACTTCCAAGAATCAACAAAAGAAAAAGCTAACAAAATTTGGGCTATCTCCTAATAAGTACTTTTCTTTAACGCCTTTAAGTTAGGCTTGATAGTTTGAGAAGATGCTCACATAAAAAATATGACTTGAAGTAAAAGAGAGCATCAAGAAGCAAATTCAAAACACATTTAAGTCTAACCCACTTCCTATTCATAGTATCTTGTAAAGAAACAGTCATGAAAGCACAAAGGAACAAGCATAGGAAAGCAAAACAAGTACAACTTCAAAAAATTTAACATAAAGAGGGGAAACTTAATATTGTTGAGATAGATAAGACCATGTTTCCCTCTCTCATAATAACTTTCAGTAGAATCATGAATAAAATTAACAATATAACTATCACATAAAACATTCTTATCACGAGCCACATGCATAAAATAATTATTACTCTCCACATAAGCATAGTCATTCTTATTAATTGTAGTGGGAGCAAATTCAACAAAATAGCTATCATTATTATTCTCATCACCATAGTCATCAAATCTAGGGGGCATATTGTAATCACAATTAACTTTCTCCTCAATAGTAGGTGGACTGAAAATATCATTTTCATCATTGTAATCATCATATATTGGAGGTTTGGTATCATCATAAGCAATAGAATAGCTATCTTCCAAAGAAGGGGCACTAAACAGATCATTTTCATAAATACTAGCTTCCCTAAGACTAGACGTTTCCATAGCATTAGCAATAATGGTGTTCAAAGAATTCATACTAATAACTTTTCTATTAGCATGCAAATAAAGTTCCATAGGTTTTTTAATTTTCTCTTCAAACACTTCATGTACTAACTCAAGATAAATATTACAAAGCTCTCTAATTTTGTTGTTGTTTTCCATTAAGCCTAACTAGTAAAAACAAGAAACAAAAAGACAAAATTGCAGGATCTAAAGGAAATAACTTCGAGCACTCACACCGGAGGATGTGAGCACCTTTTACCTTACCTCCCCGACAACGGCACCAGAAAAGATCTTGATGTCTACACACTTCTATTCTTGTAGACAGTTGTTGGGCCTCCAAGTACAGAGGTTTGTAGAACATCAGCAAGTTTCCCTTCAGTGGATTACCCAAGGTTTATCGAACTCAGGGAGGAAGTGGTCAAAGGTATCCCTCTCAAACAACCCTGCAATCAAGATACAAGAAGTCTCTTGTGTCCCCAACACACCCAATACACTTTTCAGGTGTATATGTGCACTAGTTCGGCGAAGAGATAGTGAAATACAAGCAGTATGGATGATTATAAGACAACGGTGCCAGAAAAGAGCTTGATAGGGAGGAAAAGACTGGAAGCAAGCAAACATGTAACAAATCTAGTTGCAAACAGTGTTTCAATGCTTAGAAACAAGGACTAGGGATCATACTTTCACTAGTAAACACTCTCAATAAATATATTCTATTTATGATACTACTCTTAACTACTCTCTGGTTCGACACTCTAATCCATGGTAGGGCTATAACAACACACCTCAAAGTCTGCCTTCCCCATCTAGATAACCCCACACTGTCACCTTGAGCGCTAGATGGTTCCAACAAACACCACAATTTCATAAAGACATCCAACTCCAAATATAACTCATGACAAGTATTGATGAACTCTAGACTAAGTGCCACCACGGCATGCATGCTGTCACTTACACACACGTGGGGAGAGCAGAGATCTATTGAAGCACTTGAGTATTTATGTAAACTCTAGCCTAAGTGCCACCACGGTATGCACGCTGTCACTTTCACACACGTGGGGAGAGCCGGAGATCTATTAAAGCACTTGAGTAGCAGAGGGGATCTACTTGATTACAAAGCCAATAATCCTAGATGTACGGACTCTTTTCTCTACGGAAACCCCTACGGACTGACGTGGAGTGAAATGCTTGGTTCAGATTGGATTCTCTCCTTAAATATCGGTAACTGCTTTCTTGCCCTCTGTGCATGTTCTGCGTCCGTAGGTGATTTTCGTAAGTATTTTCCGTACGTGTAGCATTACTCTTACAAAGCTCATGATCATAATATGATCACGCATAGAGAGATAGATGAACACATAGCTACCGGTAGAGCCCTTAGCCTCGAGGAAGAACTACTCCCTCCTCATCATGGGAATCAACAACGGTGATGGAGATGGTGATGGAGATCGATGGAGATGGTGGTGGAGAACGAACGAGATGGATCCGGGGGCACTTCCCCGTCCCGGCAAGGTGCCGGAACAGAGACTTCTGTCCCCCGAATCTCCCGTTCGGTGGTGGTGGCACTGCAGAACTTTTCATGGTTGTATGATGGATGATTTATGGTTTCTGCATCGGAGGCTTCTTATAGGAGGAAGGGAAAGGTCGATGGAGGGCCAGGGGGCCCACACCCTCTGGTGGCACCATTAGGGGCCACTCGCGCCACCATAGGGTGTGGCCGCCCTGGTGTCCCCCTCCGTCTCTGCTTCGTGTTTCTTTGTTGCTCCAGGAAAAATAGGCATATTGGCTTTTGTCCCGTACAATTACGAGAGTATTCTTTTTATAGCTTTTCTGAAACCAAAAACAGCAGAAAACAGGAAACTGGCACTGCGGCATCTTGTCAATAGGTTATCTCCATAAAATGTATAAAAATACCTCAAAGTGTAGATAAAACACAAGACAAATGAAATAAAACAAGCATGGAGCATCAGAAATTATAGATATGTTTACGACGTATCAGTGGGCCAATAGAATCCGGATTGAAGTACCTTTGCTGCAGTTCACTTTCCTGCATGATGTCCTCCATATGGGCTATCATGACAAGCTTGCAAAATTGCATTCATTTCATGGTTAGGAACACACTTCTGAATCATTCCATCAGGTCCATGACGATATAAATATGGATCATCCGAAAAGTAATATTTAAGATCATTAAAGAATTTCATTCTTTTATATCTTGTCATACCAGGAGGTATAAACTTTAGTGCAAGATATTTAGCATAATCTGCAAACCAAGGATCTGTGACTTCAACATTTTCTACATATTCTCCCAGAAATGACTCATTTATAGGTACGGGGTCAGTAGTTATTCCCTCCATCCTAGAGAGATGACCTGCTACCAGATTATCCTTAGCCCTCCTATCTACAATTTGCAAATCATATTCTTGTAGTAATAAAACCCACCTAATCAACCTGGGATTTGCATCCTTTTTCACAAGGAGGTGACGCAAAGCTTGGTGATCTGTATGAACTATTACCTTAGAATTAATGATGTATGATCTAAATTTATCATAAGGAAAAAATTATAGCTAGGAACTCTTTTTCTGTAATAGCATAATATTTCTGAATCTTATTAAGAGTTCTACTGGCGTAATGAATAACATTTAAATTCTTTCCGTCCCGCTGTCCTAACATGGCTCCTAAAGCATAGTCACTAGCATCACACATGATTTCGAAAGGTTCATCCCATTTTGGAGATTGCATGATAGGTGTTGAAACTAATTTGTTTTTAAGGTTTTTAAAAGCTGCAATGCAATCATGATCTAAATATAACGGAGTTTCTTTCTCAAGAAGGTTAGTGAGAGGCATAGCTATTTTTGCTAAATATTTTATAAAACGCTTGTAAAAACCTGCATGTTCCAAAAACATTTTTAAGTTTTTTATGTCTTGAGGTATTGGAATATTTTCTATAGCATTTATATTAGTCTTATCTATTTATATACCCTTTTATGAAACCTTATTGCAGGGGTTTGTAGCATGGAAAACAAAAAATTTCTACCGCATGAACACACAATCAAGATCTAATCTATGATCAAGCCAAGATCTATCTACTAGATTGTAGCAACGAGTCGATAGAATACTAACCCTCGAAGATCCAAAGCGGTTAACGAGAGCAGATTCTCGTGGATGATGTAGTCGTACACTTCCGATCTCAAGATCGCGTAGACGATCCTTCCGGCGCTGCGTTCCGGCAGCGCTTCCGCAGTTGGTCACACGTTCGGTACTCGATGAAGACCTTCCTCTCCCTTGTTACAGCAGGCAGCGGAGGTTGTAGCACTCTCCTCGCGATTCCAGCAGCACGACGGCGTGGTGTCGGAAGTAGAGGGGAGATCTCGCAGGGCTTCGCCTTAAGCCGGAGCAAGTATGGTGGAGTAAGAGAGGGCCTTGGGGATCTACGGATTAGAAGCACCAAGGGGGGGTGGTGTGGCCGGCGGCTAGGGATTGGGGAAGCCCTAACTCGGCGAGTTGGGAGGAAACCCTAGGCGGCGGCAGCAGTTGTGTGGAGGCGCCAGGAGCTAGGGTTTAGGTGTAGGAAGAGGGGCAGCCCTGCCCCTTGTTTTATAGGTGGGAGGGAGGCGGCTAGGAGGAGGGAGTCCTCCTCCAACTCCTCCTCCTTGGCCGGCGGGTGGAGGGAGTGGGACTTCCTCCCTAAGTAGGTTTCCTACTCTCCCTCCACCAAGCAAACTTGCCGTTTGACTTTTTCAAATTGGCGTTTGACTTTCAAACTAGGATTTGATTTCTCCCTTTATTTTTGCCCAGCCAAGTGACCTAGTACATGATGCAACCATTCCACATTGTCATGACACATTCATGTACCCTTCCCCTCCGGAGTGCCGGACATTCCGGAACCTTCTAGAACATTCCTGATGAAAACACCGGAATCATTCCCAAACTCCGAAACAAGACTTTCCTTATATGAATCTTATTCTCCAGACCATTCTGGATATCCTCGTGATATCCCGGATCCCATCCGAGACTCCGAACAACATTCGGTCTCTTACTCATCATTCCATAACTACTCAACAACATCAAATCCTTAAGTGTGTCTCCCTACGGTTCGTGAATTATGCGGACATGATCAAGACACTTCTCTGATCAATAACCAATAGAGGAATCTGGAAATTCATATGGCTCCCATATATTTCTACGATTACTTTGCGATCGAATGAACCACTTACATACGATACCAATTTCCTTTTGTCTCACGATAGTTTACTTATCCGAGGTTTTGATCGTCGGTATCTCTGCATACCTAGTTCAACCTCGTTACCGATAAGTACTCTTTTCTCGTTCCCGTGATATGTGATCCCTTGTGAGCCATTCACATGCTTGTAAGCTAATTGGATGACATACCACCGAGAGGGCCCAGAGTATATCTATCCGTCATATGGATGGACAAATCCCACTCTTTATCCATGTGCCTCAACCCATACTTTCCGAACACTCAATGCCACCTTTATAGCCACCCAGTTACGGTGTGGTGTTTGATGTCATCAAAGAATCCTTCCGGTGATGGTGATTAACATGATCTCATGGTCGAAGGAATTAGGTTACTATGTATCAGAAAGATTATAGCAAATGAACTATATTAAATGACTTGATCCTTATGCTACGCTTAACTATAGGAGTATGTCCATCACATCATTCTCCTAATGATATGACCCTGTTGTTAATAACATCTCTATGTTCATGATCAGGAAACCATGATCATATATTAACCAACAAGCTAGTTTAACAAGAGGCTTTACTAGGGACTCTTTTATGTTTACAAATCACACAAGTATTAATGTTTCCGTTTAATACAATTATAGCATGGTATGTAAACATTTATCATAAGCATGAAGATATGATAATAACCACTTTATTATTGCCTCTTGGGCATATCTCCAATAGTCTCCCACTTGCACTAGAGTCAATAATCTTGTTTTTCAAACCTTTGTGCATTCAACACCTATGGCTTTCTGGTGTTGTATTTACACGATTGCTAGTGGTCAACTGATCTCCGGATCCGAAACTTTCAGGTCCGTGTGTAATTGCATGTCTTTGCGTCTCTACGCATCACTCATTCTATAATGAGATGGCTTTGTACAAATTTGGTCCTTTGGTGTGACCTTTAGTTCTTTGGGGTTAAAACATGTTGATAATATTGTCGTACAACATATCTTCATAGTATTATCCCTGCTATGAACTACACCTAGTTTGATAACAAACTACTTTACACAAATGCCCTCTTTAGCTGCTATAATGGCAGTCATATACTCAGCCTTTTGTTGTAGTATCTGTCATAATGTCTTAACTTTGGAACTCATCCAAATCCATTATGGAACTCACATTCCATCATATTGTGCCACCCTTAGTTTAGATTGAGACAAACTTAATTTGTACTTTGTGACAGAACTAGGATCAATGTAATTCATTTACAATGAACTAACCATCTATTTGTCACTTCTACAAAATAATATATTCTTAGTTCTTTTACAAGATCATAAGAATATCTTTACTATTGTCCAATAATCATCTCATGAATCATTCTAGTATGTGCTCATAACATTTAGAGCATAGGACATATCTGGATTTGTACATATCACAGTATGATTGATATAAATACTCTTTGTGATTTCATACATCAAGTATCAATCTATACTTGAATCTTTGTTTCACTTACCAAGTGTCAATACATTTGAATATATCATCAATATTGAACTCATTCAATCCTTTATGTGTGATAAGAACCTTTCTTGTAGTTTCTATATTGAACTCATTCAATACATTATCTATGTACTTTCGGCACAACCATATTAGCATCTATTGATGCCAAATATTTGGGATTTGCCTAAGTCTTTCATCGGGATGAAATTCTTAATGTGTGTTAATAAAAGATACATCATTTCCAATCAACAATATGTCTTCCACATAATGTATTAGAAACATGTCTTAGCGCTCCCACTTAATTTCTTGCAAATGCAAGCATCTTCATTGTTTCCGATGAAATTAAACTCTTTTAACAGTTTCATCATATTGAAGATTCCAACTCCGCGATGCTCACTTCAACCATTGAAGTTTGCATATGCTTTTAGCATCCTTTGGAATAACAAAACCCTTTGGACCGTGTTATGCACACGTCCTAGGTAATAATTCTATTAGAAGAACTTGTCTTGTTTATTCAACTACCACATAACAAAATTATATGTAGTGGTTGCTACATTAATCCGTCTAGACTAAATATCGCTATGAAAGATCAAATCTTGTCATAGTCAACCTTTGAACATTGTTGTAAACTCTTTCCCAACATGTCGACTATTTCATAGATGTGAAACATCCATGTCTATTTCTTTATAGATCCAAAACACGACTGTAAGGTCTTACACCTTTATCGAGGGTCCTTTCAAGTCCAAGCTTGATTTCTCGTGTATGGAACTATCACGGATTTTATGGATTCAAGCCATTTTACGGAGTCAGGGCCCATCATCGCTTCTTTGCATGTAGTCCGTTCATTATTCTCAAATAATGATTCAACCCTCAAATATTGGTATTTGATTGTTTACCCGACCTACTTGGTTCAATAGAAACTTTGACCTCCGTAACCACAACCTTTGAGTCACGTGAGCCATGAGCATTGTTGCTGCCTCCGGAACACTTTTCGGCGTTGCGCAATTTTGCACATATAGCTAAGGTTCTTTTAACCTTATCAAAGTTCTATTGTCCTCCCACTTATCTTTTCACGAAAATTCCTTCTCAAAGAAACTTGACGTTCTAAGCGACAAACACTTTTGTCTCCGATTTTATGGAGGAATATTTAATATTTATTCGAAATAACATACAAAGACAGGTTCATCCGACTTTGGTTGCAAACATCTTTCTTATGCATAGCATACCAATGTTTAAGAAAGGACAACTTGGGTTTAATCCCAAACCATAACTTTATATGGTGTCATTTCAACGGATTATGATGGAGCTCTTTTCAGTGGAAAAACGGTAGTCTCTAAAGCTTTTAATCTTTAAAATATAATGGCAGTTTTATGAATTACACCTTTGATCTTACCATGTCAAACAAGGTTTAATTACATATCTCGAACGCTCCATACTCTTATGGTGTTTCAGGAAATGCAAATCCACGGAACGATTCCTTAAATCTTAGGTATTATGCTAAACTTGTAACTCAAATATCTTCCTTTATGATCTTATCATAAACTATTTATATTCTTGTTAGAATGATTTTGCACTTCATCTTGAAAGTCTTTGAACTTTTCAAATGTTTCATACTTCATCCTTATTAAGTAAATATTCATATATTCACTCAAATTTTCAGAGAAAGCATATGAAGTTGAAATCCATCGCTCTTGACTACACATAATGGACTTCATACAACAATATGTATAATTTCCAATAATCTAGTCATTCGTTCCCTTTTGGCCTATGAACGAAGTTTTAATTATCTCTAGGAAAGTTTCACAAGCGTCATTTGATCAAAAATCAAAAGACTCCAAAATTCCATCCACATGGAGTTTCTTCATGTTTTCTTTCCAATATAATTTAATCGGCGATGTCACTTCCTAAGTGATCTTTCAATCAATTTGTCTTTCGACATTTTTAGCATTAGTTTTATGGATGTGATTTCTCCAATGAGATTTGTAAATCATCCATCTTTTATGGATTACGGCAATTATTTGAACAACCCTTTTGTTCTCATAATACCTGATAAAACAAATCTTGAAGGCAAGCTTTGATGTTTAATGAGCAACACAATAACCCTTTATTTGTTCTCGATGAACATCATCACATATTCATTTGCTAGTTACTTAGGACATTGTAGGTCATGAATTGTGTTGTTTCGTATGACGATTCATACTAACAAATTCAGTATCCAATACTCAAGAACTACATTGTTTAACAAGCATAGAATACATCCATAACATGTATATCCTCTATATACCTAAGCTGAACAATTCTAGTCTTTTCTTTTCTGCCATATATTTATGAGATTCTCTTTCAGTATTTCTTTTTCTGTTTGAAAGAATCTATCAACATCAATAGTGAAGCCATATACATGACACATAGTCCAAAGCATGTATAGTTAAATACCAATGTCTTTGGACTTGCACTTTGAAGTAGATCACCATCATCAAATGTTTGGTGTTCTTTCAAATTCCTTTCTTTAGTAATCTCTTGGTGTAGTAAATATTTTACCTACATCAAATATTCACCCTTATCATGGAATTATCCATGATCAAGCTACTTTTAGCTTATAACGGTGAATCACGAGTATAATGTTGCTCTCCAAAAGCTTTTGGAGGATTAGGACAACTAGTGTCTCCAACCTTTTGTAAATTCTCATCAAATATGAGAACATAAACTTTTCCATATTAAACTCTATCATATTGTAACCAAAACATCATCGCAATATCTTCCATACATGATGGTTTCTGAAAAAACTCTTTCATCTCCTAGATTACCTTGATATTAAAACTATGTTTCGAATATCAAGAATCATGGAGATAAACATGATACTTATATACTAACATTGGAATTGTTACTCTTGATTTAATACCAACTATTAAACTTCACAGAGTAATCGAAACTTACTGAAAGTTTGCAATGGGACTTTTAAACTTTAGATTAACACTTCAAAACAATACGATACCAGTTCGTAAAGTAACTGACCAGAATTCTATAGTTCTATTATCTCAATTATAACTAAGCGCAAGGTGGTAAACGGATGCCAATGACTACAACAACTATGCAAATTCACTTTGATTTAATTTATGATAAATAGTGTTCAACTTTTAATCATATTGCCGTCGAACTCCCACTCAAAACAATATCCCTCACATTATTTTAGTGATCACATGAACCAAATCCACCACATAAAAACCGATCATCACGAGAGTTGATGTAGCTTCAATGGCGAACAATCAACATGTTCATCATATCTACTATATGACCCATGCTTTACCTTTCGGTGATCCGTGTTCCGAGACCATGTCTGTACATGCTAGGCTCGTCAAGATCAAACCTTAGCTTCTGCATGAGCAAATCTGGCTTGCTCACGTTGTATACACTCGCAGAATCTAACACACCCGATCATCATGTGGTGCTTCGAAACAACGAGCTTTAGCAACTGTGCTTACTAAGGATGAACACTTTAAAACTTGAAATTGTGTGCTTGAGGGATCATCTTATAATGCTACCGTCGTGAACTAAGCAATACAAGATGCATAAAAGGATTAACATCACATGCAATTCATAATATGTGATATGATATGGCCTTTCTTCTTGTGCTTCCGATCTCCATGTTCAAGCACGAACATGATCTCCATCATCACCGGTGTGGCGTCAAGGTCAATAGCGCCGCTTCATGGTTGTCATCCACTAGCATCAACTATTACAACTACTTTGAATAATAGACACGCGGGTCTTAACGGAATTTAAAAGACAACCATATGGCTCCTGCCGGTTGCCAACTTACAATAAGGAACATTGCATACATCATATATAATCACAATCATGGCCATATCACATCACAGCACACCCCTGCAAAACAAAGTTAGACGCCTCTAATTTTCTTTGCATGTTTTACGTGGTTTGGGGCTTTCAATAAGTGTCATTCTAACTTACGAACAAGAACCACAACATTGATACTAGTATTGTCAATCACCCATTGTAAATTGAATCTTAACTATGTTGGGAGAAATGTCGTGGTATTGCCGACGAGTACGCCATGGAGGGGTCCTCACAGTGCGTGTTTAGAGACATGAGGTAAGGAGGACGGTTGACGGGTACGAGGTAACACAGCTTACCCAGGTTCAGATCCCACGATGGTGGCGGAATCCTACTCCTGCTATAAATCACTATAATGGCAATACGCCGAGTTATAAAGATAGGTTCGCTGTGCGAGGTTATGTGAAGTTGTGCCCTAAAGGATCCCATAGGCCCGACTTATATAGTCGTCAGATCCTAGGGTTATAGGGAAAAGTCCTAGCCGGACAGGTTACAGAGTCCTTGTCACATCCCAAGATTTTCCAAATCTTGTAATGTGAAAAAAATAAATGAATAAAATAAAACTTTGTTGATTTTCAGGGTGAGAAGAAACTTTTTGAATCCAATTGGAAACCTTCAAACCAATTTGGATCAAATAAATCCTAAAGGGATTTAAAAAGATAAACATTTGATAAAGGAACATAAAATATTTTAGATTACTATCTTGGATCTTTTAAATAAAAGGTTTTGGCTTTCAAAAGAAAAAGTGGATTTATAAATAAAGATTATTTTACAGAGCCAAATTAAACCTTGGCCAAGTATTTAAAATAAAATGTTTTGTTTTGATTAAAAATAGTAAAGGTTTATTTAAATAAAATAATAAGGAATTAATGTCCAAATTTTATTTAAATAAAAGGATTTACCATTTTAATTAAAACATCAAAACTTATTAAATTATTTTAAATAAGTTTTCTAAGTATTTTATTTTCTTAATTAAAACCTACTGAAGTGTTTTGGTTTTATTTTAGATTTCAAAATAAATATTTTAATAAAACAAATCCTATTTGATTTAATAACTAAGGTCCATTTTATTTAATTATTAATGGACCCTAAAATAAAAGGTTATTTTGTTTTAAACAAATTTCCAAATATTCTTTATTTCCAAATAAAACCTACTGATTTGGTTTTGAAAAATATTTGGAATTCAAATGGAGATTTTATTAATTAAATCAAACCCTATTTTATTAAATAACTAATGATCCATTTTATTTAATTAATGAATGGATCCTAAAATGAATAAAGATATTATTTTATTTTAGGATTTGGTTTTTGTTGTTAAGAAGAACCAAAAACTCATTACAAGTTTGAAAGTGTTTGAAATGTTTGAATATTTGTTTCGTTGTTTGATTTGTGAATTGATTTTCAAAACAGAATTTGATTTGGAAAAATAAAAAGCCAACAGGAAGAAAAAAATATGAAAACAGACCCAGCCCAACAAAATGGCCCAACAGCCTAGTCCAGCCCACCTGTTCCCTTGCCCCGAACCGTTTTATTCACCGCAGAAAGAACCCGCTAAGCAGCTGACTGGTGGACCCAACTCCCTTTCCTTCTCTATCGCTGACAAGACGACCCCACGCCACATCATCGTCTCCTTCACCCCCCCTGCAGACCAGTTCCTCCCCTCGCCGTTTCTGCCGAAATTTCGCCGAGTAAATTCGTCATAAACGCTACAGCAATTACACCCGCGATTACTCTCGTTAACTCGCCTCTCCCTCCTCTCCATTTCCCCTCTGTTTCCAGTTTCTCTCCGCCCCAGGGCTACTCTAATTGGTCGCTGCAACCTCACCAACTCCGACGAGGTCCTGCTCGAATTCCGGCCAAACCAGACAACCCCACCACCCAGGGAGCACACGAGCGTGCTCGCCAGCAACAGGCGTACCTCCCAGTGGCGGTAGCTCACTCGCGCACGCCCCATGACGTTGCCCCCGACGACACCAGCACGCCACCACCTCCTTCTCCAACTCCGGCGGCATCTGCTGGTGAGACCAGACTTCCTTTTCACCCCTCTGTGATGCACACATACTCGCCTCCCTCTTGCGAACCTAACGGTGCAGTCTACTTGTCTTAGAGCGTCCTCTATCTTCATCTTCGACGACATCTGAGCATACCCGACGCCGACACTGTCTCCGGCGAGCAATCGTCAACGCCTCCGAGCTTCCCTTGGCCAGCCAAAGCAACAACGAGAATCAGTGCTTCATTACGAACCTGGTGAGCAACTTCACTCTTTCCCTCGCGTCCTAGTTCACCGGCTGCGTCACCGTTAGATCCGCGCCGCCGTATGCCACCGTTGAGCGCCGCCAGCTTCTGGTCGAGGCACTGAGAGCCGTCCGATCTTGATCCGGTGGATAGGATAGGAAGTAGAACGAAGCGGTAAGAGCACGCCTGAGCCGCGCGATATCAATTAAATCCAACGGCCTGCGTCGCCTGATCCGCGCGAACCATTTTCGACGAATCAGAACGTGCCGCGTGTCACTGGATGATTTAGAATAGAGTTTGAAATCAGATTTAGATGCCATTTTGAAACCCTTGTAACTTTCAAACCACATGTCCAAATTTTACAAATTTTATATCAATGGATTCAGTGGAACAAGCCCTAGCCAACCATGCCCTTTGTTTAGTAAAAAGCTTCTGGAAAAATGGTTGTTTTTGCAGAAACATTTGTATGCTTGTTAAGGATGTAAAAATTGTTCTAAAATGTTTTTGGGGATAAAATCTTTGGCAAATGATGTGAGTTGAACCTACTAACATTAGGAAACACTTTGTGGTTTCAAAATTGCATTTGGTGAAACAAAATAATGATTCTTTGAATTAAAACCATTTCTAGTCAAATAGAAATGTGGTTTATTTATTAAAAATAGTTTTGGAAGAAAACCTTTGGAAAATGTTTTGTTTTAAACTCTATGACCCTAAACACCAAGTTTTATGGTTTGAAAACATATTTGGTGAACCCTATAGGTTAATGCCTTAGTAAAATATTTTCTACACCACATAAAATGATACTTTGTTTTGAAAATGATTTTTGAAGTGAAATCCTTTGCAAATGACTTGGCCACTTTACAAAATGACCATTAGGTGTTTTCAAATGTTCATGACCCATTAGGAACCAATTTTTCAAACAAAACAAAGCTTGGCATGCTTGCATGCATTACTTTGACTTTGTTATTTTATGTGTTGTTTTTCTTGATTGGTAGATTGAGTTTGTGCCTTGCTTGATTGATTTGTAGTGACTTGAAGAGTGTGATTGTTGCAAGGACAAGGAGTGAACCCATACTCTACCAAAAAGGCAAGTGATGCTTCATACTTTGTCCCATTACTTTCTCTATGCATTAGTTTTTCTCTAAGTAAAACTTGCATGGAATTTTGCTAAGTATAAACCTTGCTATAGGAAAACCTAGTAGATGAATCCTTAGTAGGATTTTCCTAAGTTAAGATTCCTACTACTATCAAGCTTAGCCTAGCTAATAGAAAACATGGGTGGAATATATATTCACACTATGGAAAAATATACCAAGTCTGAGGACTTGTGTTTTTGTTTAATAAAACAACTAAGTTAATGAATCACCTGGGTGGAATGGTAATTGCTTGGTGGTTTTTGGTTGAGTGGTTACACAAGGCCAGGGGACTGGTGAACCTTGTGTATCTCACTTGTGGATGGCCACCTAGGAACAAAGAGATTTGAGATGTCAAATGTTGAGAAGCTTCAAGTGCAACCACTTGGCAATATGGGCTCTGCCATGATCATATAGGTTGCAAGAACTTAGCCATATGGACAGTGGGTGGTAGTGTTTGATAGGTTGGAGCGCGTCCATTTTGGTCTAAGGGAAGGCTTCTGAAAGATCTTGTCTTGGGAAACCAAGTCTTGTGGGGAAAGTGCACCACCTCTATAGAGTGTAAAATCTAAGTACTTAGCCATGTCCCTGGTAAAGGACAATTTGAGCATCAAGACATGGAAGCAATCAAGAATCTCATCATTCCAATTTCTAAGTTAAAATCTTGTGGTTTGAACAAGGGTTGTTTGAAGTCTTCAAATCTTTGATTGAGAAAAATGATTTTGCCAAGCAAAACTTAGTATTTTCAAATGTTAAGGAAAAATCTATTTTGAGCAATGCAAGCCTCAACCCCACTTAGCCAAATGCATATAGATGATAGACTCCACTATACTACCATAGTATCACTTGCCAATACAATTCAAATGTATTGAACCTTGTGGCTGTAACTTGTATGTTGCAGGTTTGATTGATTTTAGTGAAGATTGATTGATTAGGATTACAAAGTCTACAACCAACATCTGCCTGTGGCACTTTGAAGATGAAGGACCCATGCTTATAGTTATTCCGCTGCAATGTAATGTAATAGCCAAATGAGCTATGTAAGATGTAGTAAAATTATGTTATTCCTGGTTATAAAGTTATATTATGACCTTTGTTTCTTGATATTACATCTTAACTGTGGATGCTAGCTATTGATCCAGGGACTAGCATTGTAAACACAGGGGACACCACCTTATATTGTATTAAGGTTGGGCCACTCCCTCTACAGATGGTATCAGAGCATTGTGTTGCCTGTAGGATTTGTAAACCTAGGATTGGACAAAAACCCTTAGAAGAATAGGAGTTATATTTTGATCCAAAACTTATTGACAAAAACACTTGTAAACTCTTTCCTTAACCATTTTGGTTTCAACTCTACATCTCTTCTATTTCAAACTTGATAGAAAAACCTACCCCATGGCCAAAGACTACACCATGTGCAAAGGACTACTTCAACTTCTTCAACTCTAATGACTTCAACTTCTTCAAATCTAATGACTTCAACATATTCAGCATATTCACCAAGGACCTCCAACTTGGAAACCACTAAGGACTACAAGTGAAACAAGGAAATCTTGCTCAAGACTTAGAGACTGAGGGAATACAAAAGTTAGAAGGAACCTACATCATTTGAAGTTTTGTGACCAAGAGTTTTTCTCAAGGAAACCATGATCCCAAGTAGGAAGAATCAAGAAGGAAGGAAAGATCACAAGTGAACCATATAGATGGACCACCATATATAGTTAAGTTAAACACACCAACTTATGTGGTGTAACAAAAATATTTTGTTGCCTAAAAATGTGCTTGAACTTTGTTGGTTGAGTGAAATGTTTGTTTGTGATTGCTTTCACAATGCTTGTGTGAATTGTGATGTGTGTGATTAGAAATATTTCCATAGAAATATTTTGCCTATTCTAAATCCCAATTTAACCCAAACAGATGACTACTCCAAGAGACTCCAACATCAAGGTTGATGAAAACAACAACAACCAAGAGGACAACATGAGAGAACTTATAGCAACCCAAAACCAGTTGAGCCAAGAGACAACTCAACTTTTAGCCAACAACAATGGACTAGACCCAGCCCTACAAAGGATTTTGAAACTTCAATCCCAATTGTTGCAAGGATTGGTTACTCAAGTGATCAACATGGGAGAAAACTTTTCCCAAGGAGCTAATGACAACAAGGATGACAAAGGTGTTATTCTAGAAGGAACCCAAGCTAGCAATATTTGTAGGGACAAGGATCATGCATCCAAGGAGCATGAAGATCAATGCCCCAAGAAGAGAGAAAGATCTCCCACCTATGAAGAACATGAACTAGAAGAACTCCTAGCTTTGGAGAGACCCCAGAAGAAGAAGAAATGCCCCAACCCTAACAAAAAGGATATTACTCAAGTGCAATGTTACAATTGCAAAGAGATGGGACACTATGCCAATGAATGCCCAGAAAATAAGAATAACCAAAGAAACAAACAAGAAGTAATGATACCAAAGGAAAAGAAAGATATCAGCCAAGTGATGTGTTTCAAATGCAAGGAACTAGGTCACTATGTAAACAATTGTCCAGAAAAGATGAAGAACAAGTTAAACAAATCCATGAAGGATCTCAATCTTGGCCCATGAGTCAAGTGTGGAAACAAAGGACACTATGCAGAAGGTTGCCCAGAGAAGTTTCCCCAGGATCCCAAGCAAGCCAAGATGTAATTTAGTTTGAAAATTTTTAAGGGTGGTAGTACCCTAGTTGTTTTGAGCCAACTTGTAACCCTAGCCTCCCCAAATCTCGGGACGAGATTTATTTTAAGGGTGGTAGCCTGTCACATCCCAAGATTTTCCAAATCTTGTAATGTGAAAAAAAAATGAATAAAATGAAACTTTGTTGATTTTCAGGGTGAGAAGAAACTTTTTGAATCCAATTGGAAACCTTCAAACCAATTTGGATCAAATAAATCCTAAATGGATTTAAAAAGATAAACATTTGATAAAGGAAAATAAAATATTTTAGATTACTATCTTGGATCTTTTAAATAAAAGGTTTTGGCTTTCAAAAGAAAAAGTGGATTTATAAATAAAGATTATTTTACAGAGCCAAATTAAACCTTGGCCAAGTATTTAAAATAAAATGTTTTGTTTGGATTAAAAATAGTAAAGGTTTATTTAAATAAAATAATAAGGAATTAATGTCCAAATTTTATTTAAATAAAAGGCTTTACCATTTTAATTAAAACATCAAAACTTATTAAATTATTTTAAATAAGTTTTCTAAGTATTTTATTTTCTTAATTAAAACCTACTGAAGTGTTTTGGTTTTATTTTAGATTTCAAAATAAATATTTTAATAAAACAAATCCTATTTAATTTAATAACTAAGGTCCATTTTATTTAATTATTAATGGACCCTAAAATAAAAGGTTATTTTGTTTTAAACAAATTTCCAAATATTCTTTATTTCCAAATAAAACCTACTGATTTGGTTTTGAAAAATATTTGGATTTCAAATGGAGATTTTATTAATTAAATCAAACCCTATTTTATTAAATAACTAATGATCCATTTTATTTAATTAATGAATGGATCCTAAAATGAATAAAGATATTATTTTATTTTAGGATTTGGTTTTTGTTGTTAAGCAGAACCAAAAACTTATTACAAGTTTGAAAGTGTTTGAAATGTTTGAATATTTGTTTTGTTGTTTGATTTGTGAATTGATTTTCAAAACAGAATTTGATTTGGAAAAAGAAAAAGCCAACAGGAAGAAAAAAATATGAAAACAGACCCAGCCCAACAAAATGGCCCAACAGCCTAGTCCAGCCCACCTGTTCCCTTGCCCCGAACCGTTTTCTTCACAACAGAAAGAACCCGCTAAGAAGCCGACTGGTGGACCCAACTCCCTTTCCTTCTCTATCGCTGACAAGACGACCCCACGCCACATCATCGTCTCCTTCACCCCCCCGCAGACCAGTTCCTCCCCTCGCCGTTTCTGCCGAAATTTCACCGAGTAAATTCGTCATAAACGCTACAACAATTACACCCGCAATTACTCTTGTTAAATCGCCTCTCCCTCCTCTCCATTTCCCCTCTGTTTCCAGTTTCTCTCCGCCCCAGGGCTACTCTAATTGGTCGCTGCAACCTCACCAACTCCGACGAGGTCCTGCTCGAATTCCGGCCAAACCAGACAACCCCACCACCCAGGGAGCACACGAGCGTGCTCGCCAGCAACAGGCGTACCTCCCAGTGGCGGTAGCTCACTCGCGCACGCCCTAGGACGTCGCCCCGACGACACCAGCACGCCACCACCTCCTTCTCCAACTCCGGCGGCATCTGCTGGTGAGACCAGACTTCCTTTTCACCCCTCTGTGACGCACACATACTCGCCTCCCTCTTGCAAACCTAACGGTGCAGTCTACTTGTCTTAGAGCGTCCTCTATCTTCATCTTCGATGACATCTGAGCATACCCGACGCCGACGCCGTCTTCGGCGAGCAATCGTCAACGCCTCCGAGCTTCCCTTGGCCAGCCAAAGCAACAAAGAGAATCAGTGCTTCATTACGAACCTGGTGAGCAACTTCACTCTTTCCCTCGCGTCCTAGTTCACCGGCAGCGTCACCGTCAGAGCCGCGCCGCCGTATGCCACCGTTGAGCGCCGCCAGCTTCTGGTCGAGGCACTGAGAGCCGTCCGATCTTGATCCGGTGGATAGGATAGGAAGTAGAACGAAGCGGTAAGGGCACGCCTGAGCCGCGCGATATCAATTAAATCCAACGGCCTACGTTGCCTGATCCGCGCGAACTGTTTTCGACGAATCAGAACGTGTCGCGTGTCACTGGATGATTTAGAATAGAGTTTGAAATCAGATTTAGATGCCATTTTGAAACCCTTGTAACTTTCAAACCACACGTACAAATTTTACAAATTTTATATCAATGGATTCAGTGGAACAAGCCCTAGCCAACCATGCCCTTTGTTTAGTAAAAAGCTTCTGGAAAAATGGTTGTTTTTGCAGAAACATTTGTATGCTTGTTAAGGATGTAAAAATTGTTCTAAAATGTTTTTGGGGATAAAATCTTTGGCAAATGATGTGAGTTGAACCTACTAACATTAGAAAACACTTTGTGGTTTCAAAATTGCATTTGGTGAAACAAAATAATGATTCTTTGAATTAAAACCATTTCTAGTCAAATAGAAATGTGGTTTATTTATTAAAAATAGTTTTGGAAGAAAACCTTTGGAAAATGTTTTGTTTTAAACTCTATGACCCTAAACACCAAGTTTTATGGTTTGAAAACATATTTGGTGAACCCTATAGGTTAATGCCTTAGTAAAATATTTTCTACACCACATAAAATGATACTTTGTTTTGAAAATGATTTTTGAAGTGAAATCCTTTGCAAATGACTTGGCCACTTTACAAAATGACCATTAGGTGTTTTCAAATGTTCATGACCCATTAGGAACCAATTTTTCAAACAAAACAAAGCTTGGCATGCTTGCATGCATTACTTTGACTTTGTTATTTTATGTGTTGTTTTTCTTGATTGGTAGATTGAGTTTGTGCCTTGCTTGATTGATTTGTAGTGACTTGAAGAGTGTGATTGTTGCAAGGACAAGGAGTGAACCCATACTCTACCAAAAAGACAAGTGATGCTTCATACTTTGTCCCATTACTTTCTCTATGCATTAGTTTTTCTCTAAGTAAAACTTGCATGGAATTTTGCTAAGTATAAACCTTGCTATAGGAAAACCTAGTAGATGAATCCTTAGTAGGATTTTCCTAAGTTAAGATTCCTACTACTATCAAGCTTAGCCTAGCTAATAGAAAACATGGGTGGAATATATATTCACACTATGGAAAAATATACCAAGTCTGAGGACTTGTGTTTTTGTTTAATAAAACAACTAAGTTAATGAATCACCTGGGTGGAATGGTAATTGCTTGGTGGTTTTTGGTTGAGTGGTTACACAAGGCCAGGGGACTGGTGAACCTTGTGTATCTCACTTGTGGATGGCCACCCAGGAACAAAGAGATTTGAGATGTCAAATGTTAAGAAGCTTCAAGTGCAACCACTTGGCAATATGGGCTCTGCCATGATCATATAGGTTGCAAGAACTTAGCCATATGGACAGTGGGTGGTAGTGTTTGATAGGTTGGAGCGCGTCCATTTTGGTCTAAGGGAAGGCTTCTGAAAGATCTTGTCTTGGGAAACCAAGTCTTGTGGGGAAAGTGCACCACCTCTACAGAGTGTAAAATCTAAGTACTTAGCCATCTCCCTGGTAAAGGACAATTTGAGCATCAAGACATGGAAGCAATCAAGAATCTCATCATTCCAATTTCTAAGTTAAAATCTTGTGGTTTGAACAAGGGTTGTTTGAAGTCTTCAAATCTTTGATTGAGAAAAATGATTTTGCCAAGCAAAACTTAGTATTTTCAAATGTTAAGGAAAAATCTATTTTGAGCAATGCAAGCCTCAACCCCACTTAGCCAAATGCATATAGATGATAGACTCCACTATACTACCATAGTATCACTTGCCAATACAATTCAAATGTATTGAACCTTGTGGTTGTAACTTGTATGTTGCAGGTTTGATTGATTTTAGTGAAGATTGATTGATTAGGATTACAAAGTCTACAACCAACATCTGCCTATGGCACTTTGAAGATGAAGGACCCATGCTTATAGTTATTCCGCTGCAATGTAATGTAATAGCCAAATGAGCTATGTAAGATGTAGTAAAATTATGTTATTCCTGGTTATAAAGTTATATTATGACCTTTGTTTCTTGATATTACATCTTAACTATGGATGCTAGCTATTGATCCAGGGACTAGCATTGTAAACACAGGGGACACCACCTTATATTGTATTAAGGTTGGGCCACTCCCTCTACAGTTCTACACTGTCTATTACTAGTCTTGTGTATCTTGCACTCCAAGGCTCTGGGTATGCTGGTGACTCCACCGTATCCTTCCTTTATCCGGCATGGGCCTCCCTTCTGGATGCACCTAACTGGGCCGCCCAGCAAGCCATAGGCCATGCTACCGACTATGGGCCACCCTTCTGGATCCACCTAACTGGGCTGCCCAGCAGGCCATAGGCCATGCTACCGACTATGGGCCACCCGGGTTAGTCGGATAATAGACATGCTATGAGGATACCCATATAGAATATCCCCAACAGTAGCCCCCGGAGAACTCTGAGATCTTGCGCCGTCTTGCCTCTTCCCGTGGAATGCTCCGTCTAGATGGATGTCGGCAAATCGTCAAGCAACATCTTGTAGTCCTCCCAAAGAACCCTGCAAAAGTTTTCTCCCTCTTCTATAAGTAAGTCGGAGAAACGCTGAATCTTTCACCGCATGCTTCCGTTGTCGGATTAAATCCGTCCATGCCGGAATCTTCGATGGGACGACTCATCTACCATGTCAGTTATGACGACGTAGGCTGTAGGTCAGCGATGCCTCGTAACTCACACATGCAGAGAACGTGATCATATCTGTTTTTCCCGCGCGAGCGATACGAACCGTTGGCGGCGGCGGTTGGAGACGTGGCGAAATTACTGTGCACGTTCACGAACACGTCGTCTACGTGGCAACCGTCCGATTAGCTGCACGAATCTTGACGCAGAGTAAGATAAATAGTAACCGTGGGACACTTGTCACTTTTTCACCCCATTATCTCGTGTCATCGTCTTCTTCCTCCAGCCGCACGCCTCCTCGAGCTCTCCACGAAAACCTCGAGAAACCCTAGCCTCTTGCCTGCACCAGTCGCATTCTTTCCTTCCTCCATGGCTAGCAGCAGTTCATCCCCGTCAATGGCGGCGTCGAGCAAAGCCGCGGCGAAGCCGGCGAGCTCCGTCGTCGTGCCCCCAGAGGGTCTGGTCATTCCCGCATCGGCGATGATAGAAACCACCGGCGGCAACCACAATCTGGCGGTGCTGGAGCCCCTGGAAGAGGAGCCAGACTCGCACAAAGGCGACTGGCGCGGCTCGGACATCACCGGCCGCGATATGCAAGAGATGGTCGCTGAGGGTTACCTCCCTGCGACGGAGGGGCTCGCCTGGCGGGCGGCGCCGGCCGGCGAGGTGACCCCCTCTCCCCAAGCCGGAGAGAAAGTATACCTCAAGGCGCAATTGGTACGCGGCGTTTCTCTACCCATCTCCCACTTCTTCCTGTCCGTCTTGAACCACTTCAAGGTCCAACCCCATAACCTCTCCCCCAATAGTATCCTAGTGCTTAGCAACTTCGCGGCACTTTGCGAGGGTTACCTAGGGATTAGGCCTAGGTTAGACTTGTTTGTCTACTTCTTCACCGTCAAACGTGAAGCCGGACACAGTAGGGAGGAGCTTAGAAACTGCGGCACCATAAGCTTCAAGATCCGACCTGGCCGGCGGTTCCCCGACATCGTCGGCCACGAGTCGTGCAAAAATTGGCAGCGGACGTATTTCTACGGCCCCGACATTCCTTTGGCGGGCCGAGAAGTAACATACCCGGACTTCATGGATGGAGCCGCCGCCGAAGTTCCCACATGGCGGTCTCATGCCTCTCTTCCCTCCGACCTCAACGCTTCTCGTGCAATAAGGCGGATCGAGTGGTTCGTAGAGACGGGTCTGACCGTCTTGGACCTAGCCATGTGCTGGTTCATCAGGCGGATCCAACCTCTGCAGCACCGTACGAAGCTTACGCACGAGTACACCGGTGACCGAAGGGATACCCTCCGTATCTCCGAGGACAACTTCTCGAGCGACTCCGTCAAGTTCCGTCTTAAGGACATCGTCAAGGTGAAGGACAAGAAGCGTGGCTTCACCCTCACCTACGACATGTTCATAGACGTAAAGTGCCCAAAGGTAGGTATTTATTTTCCGTGTATGACATTGCTCCAGTTTCTCCGTCTTGCCAATATCATTTTGTCTAACACGATGATTTCTCACTTAACAGCTTAGCGATCTAGAGGAGGGCAACCTGGCCGCCCAAATCTACGATCCCAATATGAAGGAAGTCATGGTCGTGTCCGACGATGATGCCCCGTTGGCGCAAAAGCGGAAGAGCTCCACCTCTGACGCTGCCGACGGAGGCAAGAAGAAGAAGACGGAGGGTGGAGCCTCCAAAAAGAGTACTACCGCCCTGGAGGAGGAAAAGAAGAAAGCCACCGGGATGTTTGCCAAAGCGCCTCCCCTAGTGTAAGCTTCTTATTCTCCGACATTGTCTTATTTAACTGCCTTATTCCTGTACTTATGCATTTTGCACGTTTCAGGAAGAAAGCCACAACCAGCCTCAAGAAGTCCTCCAAGACTCTTGGGGCTTCTAGAAATATTAAAGATATGCTGCATCGCGACTCTTCCCCCGCCATCGCCCCTGCTACTCCTGCCGTCAAGCCCTCCTCCGCTCCGACAAGCTCCCAAGCCCAGGAGGCACCAGGCCCTTCCACCATGGAAGTGGATTCTGGCGCCTCTACCGAACTCGCAATTGTCGGCGAGCAGGCGACGCAGGAGAGCGCTGCTCTTCAAATGGCTGAAGCTCCGGCTAAGGATGCCATCGGTAGCGGCAAGGCGGTGGTGGGTGCTGGTACCTCTGCCAAAGGCGGCGCCTCTACTCCCCAGAAACCCTTGGAGCTGCCAAAGATTATTTTCCCGGTGCTTACGCCGGGTAGCACAACTATGGTTCCTGGAGGAGTGCCGTCATCTCCGACGTGCGGTCTTGAGGAGCTACTCCGTCAAGCAGACATCTTGCGAAGTAACAGCGTTTCCTTTGGCAAGCTGCTGGCCGAGAGTGCTACAAATCTCAAGATCATCGCGCTTGTAAGTTTTACTTTACCTTTTGCATTTCATATGAGTATCCCACTGTAGCCCCCGAGGATGTAGACGGAAAACCATTGGTTTTACATCTATATTCTCTAAGAGTGACTAAGTTAGAAAAAACTCTCACTGTAGCCCCCAAGCATTTAGATGGAATGAATTATTCCAACTAGATGCTTTAAGAGTAGCATACACAGTGTTCATAAGTTTTAGTGCTGTAGCCCCCCAAGCCTCTAGTTGTAACTGAATTAGTTCCGACTAGATACTTAAAGAAAAGCTAAGCATTTTCCGAGTTAAAACTTTATACTACAGCCCCCAAGCTTCTAGTTGAGAACTGAATTAGCTCCGACTAGATGCTTAAAGAAAAGCTAAGCATATTGCTAAGTTAAAAACTCTCGCTGTAGCCCCCGAGCATCTAAGTGGAAAATTTCCGACTAGAGGCTCTAAGCGGACTAAACAATGACTTGACTTTGTGTCTGTTTCCACAGAATGAGAATGCTCGGAGGGGCATGGCCAACGATAAGTACCAGAAGATGCGCGTGGACCTTGAAGCTGAAAAGGGTAAAACCGCCATCTTGAAGGAACAGATCATCAAAAACAAGAGTCTGTTTTCTTTTTGCTCATTTCCGTCTTACTTTTGTGCCTTCATTCTTCGAGTACTCACTGTGTACTTTGTTTTCTCCGACTTGCAGAGCATGTCGCCAAGGCCAAGGATATTGTCGAGCAGTCCAAGCACATCCAGGAGCTGGACAGCGAGAACAAGATCCTTAAGAAGGAGAGGGAAGAAATGCTGAAGATCCACGAGGATTCCATGAAAGCCCTGCAGGACTCCGCCTCCACGGAGATCAATCGCTTGAAGGAGGAGCTTGCGATTCTAAAGGATCAGAAGCAAGATGCCGATGAGCAAAACCTTCGCCATAGCAAGGCGTTTAAGCTCCTCCAATAAGAGAAGGAATCTTTGGCGGACGTTGTCTGGCAGGCTAAGGCCAGCATCTTCAGTAAGTGTCCTCCGCCTTGTAGCTCTGTAGTCTGGATACTTAGAATTTATTGAACTCATGCAATTCTTGTCGGAATTTTCAGCGCCTATGGGCTTAACCCGCTCGCCTCCTTCGGACAAGGAATGCATGATTCTTGCCGGCAACTTCATCAATACTGCCATTACCCAAGCCAAGGAGATTTCCAAGCCCCTCCAAATTTATATCAAGGCCTCCGACTCTATGGTGAAGTACTCGGAGATTCTGCGCCGATCCCCAAGCGTGTCGCAAGCTGGAAAGCTTCATGTGCACGGGCTGGCACAAGGATGGCGTTGTCCATGGTGAAGGCACACTATGAAGGTGCCGACATCGACACGGTGACATCTGGTATCCCCGACGTGGATGATGACGGCAAGGAGATCGATCACGAAGCCATCCTGTCATCACTCGCAGGCTATGACACCAGGGTTGCCGAGTTGGTGGACGTCGACGTCTTTGTGCCCAGGAACTTTCTTGACAACGCCGACCCTGAATCCTCCGAGTCTCCTCACAGTGGTGACGCTGAGGGTGAATCTCCGGCTGGTGATGATGCGGCCTCCAAGTCCCCTGCACCCAAGGAGTGAAAAACACTTTGTAATGCTTGTTTCACCTCTGGAATGTGCATTGAAAAAACTTGGTGATGTAATCTTAAGGCGGAAAACAGTGGTTGTCGTATCCTGCTACTTAAGAATTAATGCCCAGTATGTATATATTTTTTAAGCAAGTGCTGGCTTATCCATTACTTTGGTTTTTATGCTTGACTTTTCGTGATTCGGAAGACTCGTTGTCGGAACCATGCGCTTAGGTGATGATGCCCAATGGCACCGTCTATAACCCGAGCACAAAATCGCCGATAATAAGTGCCGACAGTCACTACTCCAGAATCCACATAAAAACAACAAAGAACGTGTAGACCAGAAAACTTAAGCTAACGCCTGTAGGCGGAATTTTCACAAGTGCAATTGCAAAGCTTGTGCATAAAGGTTTATATGATCCAAAAAATGAACACTAAAGGAGGTAAAAGACTCAGCAATATGAGTGAACCAGAGAGCTTTATTTCATTTGATCATATAAGAGGTACACGATTAGATAAAAAATGCTAAGTGTAGAAAGGACGTAGCTGTGCTATGTTCCATGGCCGATCAAGCTCCGGGTAGTCATCATCCGGGTCACGTCGCTTACGCTTATGATCCTCGTTGGGTCTATCCTTGAGCTCCCGATTGTCGACAAGGTAGTAAGACCCATTGAGCAGCGCCTTGCTTATGATGAATGGTCCTTCCCATGGCGGGAATAATTTGTGTGACTTCTTCTGCTTAAGTCGGAGTACTAAATCCCCCTCTTTAAACGAGCGATGCCGAACGCGGAGACTATAGTAGCTGCGTAGCTTCTACTGGTAGATGGCGGATCTTTGGCATGCCAAAACGCGCTCCTCCTCGAGAAGGTCCACATCAAGGCGTCTGGATTCTTCAGCGTCATCTTCTTCATAGGCGGCAACTCCTGGTGCATCGTGGAGGATGTCGGAAGGTAGGATAGCTTCTGCTCCATATACCATGAAGTAAGGGGTGTAGCCGGTGGATCTGTTGGGTGTAGTTCGTAAACTCCACAGCACAGACGACAATTCTTCCGCCCAGGCTCCATCTAATCTATGTAGCGGTGCCTCAAGACATGGCTTGATTCCCTGCAGAATTAATCCATTGGCTCACTCAACTTGACCATTGGATTGTGGGTGTGCCACAGACGCAAGATCAAGTCGGATGCCTTTGTCCCAGCAGTAGGCCTCCACTTCTCCGAGTGACAAGTTGCTTCCATTGTCGGTGATGATGCTATGTGGGAGACCAAATCTCACCACTAGATCCCGGACAAACCTGAGGGCAGTTGCCCCATCAAGCTTTCTAATGGGTTTAGCTTCTATCCACTTGGTGAATTTGTCAACTGCTACAAGCAGATGCATAAATCCACACGGTGCCGTTTGTAACGGTCCCACCATGTCTAGCCCGCAGACTGCAAACGACCAAGTTATTGGTATTGTTCGCAATTCTTCAGCAGGAACATGTGGTTGTCGGGCATAATACTGGCATCCTGTGCATGTTTCAACCAATTTGTCGGCGTCCGCCTTCGCGGTCAGCCAGTAGAATCTTGCCGGAAGGCTTTCGCGACCAACGATCGAGGAGCGGCGTGATGCCCGCAATCTCCGAGTTGGATCTCGCGTAGGATTTCCATACCTTCGAGCTGGGAAACACACTTTAGGTATACGCCAGTAGTGCTCCTTTTGTAGAGTTGCCCATTGATTATGGTATAACCCTTTGCTCGTCGTATTATCTGCCGTCTTTCGACCTCGTCGTCGGGCAAAGTTCCGTGTTCGAGATATTCCATGAACGGTTTTGTCCAAGCCGGAGGGGTCTTTGTCACCATGTTGACGAAAGAATCAGCTCTACCCGGGTTGTCGATGTCGGCGCCCTTCACGGATGGTGTGCGTAGATGCACTAGGAAAAACCCAGGCGGAATTTGCTTGCGCCCTGATCCAAGTTTAGACAATAGATCAGCCGCCTCGTTTTGCTCCCTAGGAACATACTTGACTTCGTAGCCCAAGAAGCTCTTGGCTATCTCGTCCACTTCGTCGCGATATGCCGCCATCATAGGGTTCCGCGCATTCCAGGTGCCAGCCACCTGCTGGGCAACCAAGTCGGAATCTCCACAACAAACTATGCGCTTGATGCCAATATCCTTGGCTACACGCAGTCCGTGAATGAGTGCTTCATACTCCGCCATGTTGTTTGTAGCCTCGAAGTGGATCTGCAGAACGTAATGTAGCTTGTCTCCTTTTGGTGACTGTAGCAATACACCAGCCCCCGAGCCATTGAGCAGCTTTGATCCGTCAAAGTGCATCACCCAGTATTCTGGTTCTGGCAACGGAGTGGCATCCGGCATCTCCGTCCAATATGCAATAAAATCCGCCAAGGCTTGTGACTTGATAGCGTCGCATCTTTTGTAGGTGATCTCGAAGGCGGCAAGTTCAATGCCCCACTTCGCGACCCTTCCTGTAGGGTCACTGTTGTTGATAATGTCGGACAGTGGAGTCTTGCTCACTACTGTGATTGGGTGCTCCTAAAAGTAATGCCTCAGCTTCCGTGAAGCAAGGAATACTCCATAAGCTATCTTTTGGTAGTGCGGGTAACGCTGCTTGGACTCCGTCAAGACCTCGCTTACATAGTAAACTGGTCGTTGAACTCCATGCTCATGGCCTGGTTCCTTCCGCTCTACCACGACGACGATACTGATAACCCGGTTGGTTGCCGCCATGTAAATTAACAGGGGCTCACCAGGCTCGAGTGCTGCAAGGATGGGCGCTGAGGAAAGAATCTCCTTGAGCTGCTTCAATGCTGCATCTGCCTCATCCATCCATGTGAATTTGTCCGCCTTGTTCAGCAACTTGTACAGCGGCAGAGCCTTTTCTCCAAGTCGGATGATGAATCGACTAACTGCTGCAACACAACCTGTGAGTCGTCGTGGATAAAGCCACTTATGCAATACAAGTTGCATGTCAAGCGTGGAGCAAGTCTCATGAACGATGTCATGTAAGGTTAGCCCGGGCCGCTTCATCCCACCATCCCGCAAGATGCAAAGTACACAAGAAGCAATCGACAACAAAAGCATCAACGCCCACAATGACCATTGTGTTCTACTCGTGCAACAGATCTACATATAGACACGGCTCTGATACCACTGCAGGGGTTCGTAGCATGGAAAACAAAATATTTCTACCGCATGAACACACAATCAAGATCTAATCTATGATCAAGCCAAGATCTATCTACTAGATTTTAGCAACGAGTCGATAGAATACTAACCCTCGAAGATTCAAAGCGGTTAACGAGAGCAGATTCTCCTGGATGATGTAGTCGTACACTTCCGATCTCAAGATCGCGTAGACGATCCTTCCGGCGCTGCGTTCTGGCAGCGCTTCCACAGTCGGTCACACGTTCGGTACTCGATGAAGACCTTCCTCTCCCTTGTTCCAGCAGGCAGCGGAGGTTGTAGCACTCTCCTCGCGATTCCGGCAACACGACGGCGTGGTGTCGGAAGTAGAGGGGAGATCTCGCAGGGCTTCGCCTTAAGCCGGAGCGAGTATGGTGGAGTAAGAGAGGGCCTTGGGGATCTATGGATTAGAAGCACCAAGGGGGGGTGTGGCCGGCGGCTAGGGCTTGGGGAAGCCCTAACTCGGCGAGTTGGGAGGAAACCCTAGGCGGCGGCAGCACTTGTGTGGAGGCGCCAGGAGCTAGGGTTTAGATGTAGGGAAGAGGGGCACCCCTGCCCCTTCTTTTATAGGTGGGAGGGAGGCGGCTAGGAGGAGGGAGTCATCCTCCAACTCCTCCTCCTTGGCCGGCGGGTGGAGGGAGTGGGACTTCCTCCCTAAGTAGGTTTCCTACTCTCCCTGCACCAAGCAAACTTGCCGTTTGACTTTTTCAAATTGGCGTTTGACTTCCAAACTAGGATTTGATTTCTTCCTTTATTTTTGCCCAGACAAGTGACCTAGTACATGATGCAACCATTCCACATTGTCATGACACATTCATGTACCCTTCCCCTCCGGAGTGCCGAACATTCCGGAACCTTCTAGAACATTCCTGATGAAAACACCGGAATCATTCGCAAACTCCGAAACAAGACTTTCCTTATATGAGTCTTATTCTCCGGACCATTCCGGACCTCCTCGTGATATCCCGGATCCCATCCGAAACTCCGAACAACATTCGGTCTCTTAGTCATCATTCCATAACTACTCAACAACATCGAATCCTTAAGTGTGTCTCCCTACGGTTCGTGAATTATGCGAACATGATCAAGACACTTCTCCGATCAATAACCAATAGAGGAATCTGGAAATTCATATGGCTCCCACATATTTCTATGATTACTTTGTGATCGAATGAACCACTTACATATGATACCAATTTCCTTTTGTCTCATGATAGTTTACTTATCCGAGGTTTTGATCGTCGGTATCTCTGCATACCTAGTTCAACCTCGTTACCGATAAGTACTCTTTTCTCGTTCCCGTGATATGTGATCCCTTGTGAGACAGTCACATGCTTGCAAGCTAATTGGATGACATACCACCGAGAGGGCCCAGAGTATATCTATCCGTCATATGGATGGACAAATCCCACTCTTGATCCATGTGCCTCAACCCATACTTTCCGAACACTCAATGCCACCTTTATAGCCACCCAGTTACGGTGTGGTGTTTGATGTCATCAAAGCATCCTTCCGGTGATGGTGATTAACATGATCTCATGGTCGAAGGAATTAGGTTACTATGTATCAGAAAGCTTATAGCAAATGAACTATATTAAATGACTTGATCCTTATGCTAGGCTTAACTATAGGAGTATGTCCATCACATCATTCTCCAAATGATATGACCCTGTTGTTAATAACATCTCTATGTTCATGATCAGGAAACCATGATCATATATTAACCAACAAGGTAGTTTAACAAGAGGCTTTACTAGGGACTCTTTTATGTTTACAAATCACACAAGTATTAATGTTTCCGTTTAATACAATTATAGCATGGTATGTAAACATTTATCATAAGCATGAAGATATGATAATAACCACTTTATTATTGCCTCTTGGGCATATCTCCAACACTTATGTCCAAAAACTTTACCTTCTCTTTCCATGAATCGACATTGCTCCCAATTCAAAACTAAATTTGATTGCCCGCATCTCTGCAAAACTTTGGTTAAATTGTAGAGACAATTGTCAAATGTTGTTCCACAAACAAGGAAATCATTTGTTAGAACTTCCATAGTCTTATCAACAAGATCATCAAAGATTTTTAGAACACATTCTTGAAAAGTTGCAGCCGCATTACATAAGCCAAACGGAATTAATCTATAAGCATATGTACCGTAAGGACATGTGAAAGTTGTTTTCTCTTGATCTTCGGGTTGAATAGAAATTTGAGAATAACCATCAAGAAAACAAAAATAAGAATTATTGCTAAGTATTTATAAGATTTTATCCATGAACGGTATAGGTTTATGATTTTTATGTGTCTCACGGTTTAGTTTTCTAAAATCAATGCACATGCGATATCCAATAATATGTATTATAGGAACTATCTCACCATCCTCATTCATGGCAACATCAAGACCCCCTTGTCTTGGTATGCAATGAGCCGGGCTAACCCATTTACTATCAGAAATAGGATATATTATGCTGGCATCTAATATGCGTATAACTTGTTTTCTTACTACTTCCTTCATTTTCGAATTAAGCCTTCTTTGTGTGTCAACTACAGGTACAACATCTTCAAGCATGGTAATCTTATGTGTTACAATAGATGGATCTATTCCTTTAATATTACTTAGAGTATATACAAATGCTTCATGATGCTGGATCAAGACCGAAATAAGTTTATTTGTTTCATTTTCTGATAAATTTTTACTACTAATAATAGGACATTTATTTTTATTATCTAAAAACTCATACCTCATATCATCTAGAAGTCATTTCAATTCAATTGGGGGAGGTTCTTCGTATCCTTTTCTTACCAGTTCTTCATAGTCACGTGGATTTTGTGCTTCTGTAATGGAATCAAGGTAATCATCTATGCGTTTTCTTTCCTCCTCATCTGGTGCCTCTTCCAAATTAATTAGGCTTCTTTCTAATTCACCTTGCGGAGTGCTAAAATGAATTGAGGCTAGCTCGACAATCATTTTCCCTTCCTTGATATCTTCCACTTCATATGGCCTCTTATTTAGTTTGGCAAAGTGGAATGTCATTTCCTCTTCTCCAAACATCATTGACATAGTCTGCTTCTTATTATCAATTCGAGCTTTGGTTATAGAGACAAAAGGCCTGCCTAAAAGAATAGGGCAAAAAGCATCTCGAGGCATATCAACAATATGGAAATCAAGGGGGTACATGAGTGATCCAATAAAGTAATAGATGTTTCTAAAAACACCTTCCGGTTTTATATTAGTTCTATTAGAAAATTTAATAGTAGTGTCTACCGGTTCCACATCTGGATTATTTAAATTGTAGCGAAGTTCCTCATAAAGTGATGAAGGCATAATATTTATAGTGGAAATCGGCTCACAAATTCCGTATAAGAAAGTTTCTCCACAATATATAGGAGTCACAGGCTTAGAAGTGTCATTACCTCGTACCCTACCTATGATGAATTCTTAAGTTTCAAAGTCTAGCATAACCACTCCATTATCCATGGTTCATGCTTCCATAAGATCCTTCAATATAACTATATTTGCATTGGTAGCTTCGGGGTTCTTTTCTGGTTTCTTTAATCTTCTCCTTATGTGTTCTTCCTCCCTGCACTTTTTCTTGATATTTTCTTGAATAGGTTCAGAGGAAAACTCTACCATTGGTGTGCTCTCTCTTGCATGCTTCTTTTCTTCGAGGGGTTTAGAGGGTTTCCATTTTGTAGGTACCTATAGATGCCCTGCATAATTCTCAATAATTTTCTTTACTGAGTAATAATCAATACCGAGGGTTTTAATCATCGCACAAGTCCTTTCATCTGCAAGAAAATCGTTAACACAAGCATATCCAGAAGAACTATTCATAATGTTCTCCTCATCTTTAAGATTTTCTGTTGTCTCCCTCATTTTCATTATTAATTTCCAGGCTTCATCATAGGTATAAGATAGAAAACTACCATTAGAAGAAGTATCTAGGCTCGTTCTATTTTTATTATTAAGCCCTCCATAAAAAATATGAGTGATTAACTAATCAGGTAAACGGTGATGGGGGCAATTATATAGATAAATTTTATACCTTAGATAGCCTTCATATAAACTCTCATCAGGACTATTTTTAAAACTGATAATAATACCTCCCATCCTATGAGCTTTGCTTTCTGAGTAATAGTTCGATAGGAAATTGGTTGTCAATTCCGTCCAAGTCCTAGGTGCTTCTGCACAAAAAGATCTATACGAGTTGCAAACATTATTAGAGAGAGTTTGTCTAAACAACTGGATTTTAATCTTATCAAGATCACAATCATCGAATATAAAGGAACCAAAAATATCTTCAAAGAATTGTAAGTGCCCATATGGACTCTCTTCATCGGTTCCTGAAATTTTCTTAGAGTTGAGTAATTCAAATAATAAGGAATGGATCTCAATACCATCGGGGTTTATGCTTTTATGGACAGTTATAAAAGTGTCCATGGGCGAACCCATTTTCCTTACTGCCTCAAGCTGGATTAAATGCTGAGTATTGTCCATTGTTATGGTCCTGCAATCTTAAATCAAAAATTAGTACGAGAAAAGTAAATAACTAAAAGTAAACTGACTTATAGAGCTAAGCTCCCTGGCAATGGCGCAGAAAATAGCTTGATGACTGCAAGTACACAGATCATTTGTAGCTAGTTTTGAAATAAAGATATCGATCCAACAGGGAGCGGTAGGCGAAAGACTAAAATGATTTTAACTAAAACTAAACACGGAAGAAATAATTATAAGATGCAATAAAAGTAGAATTGCTTTTGGTTTTTTGATTGGGCAAAACAATAAAGTAAAGTAAAGTAAACTTAATGCAGAAAATTGGAATCGTGTTTGGGAGAAATCTTGGAACTATAACAGGGAAAAAGGTGTTCTCACGGAGTGGTGGATACACCGCTAGCAATTTAGACCGAGTAATCAAGATTATCATAACAAATATACTCATCACATGTATGTATGTGGGAGGAGCTCCATATATGGACGAATAGGCAGCAACCACTGCTCACATCATCCTTCATAACCACAACTGACAGATAAACGACATCAATCGTATTATCCCGCTATTAAGGGATTTCTCCCGCGGCATGGACATTGCTTAATGAGTTCTCCTTGCTTCCCCAAGTTAGTACGTAAAGGATGACAACGACTTTATAGTCATAGTAAGTGCTATTATACCTCTGTCCACCAACAAGTAATCCCCTTCATCATGTACAAGTAAGAGGCAAATATTAAGGAGGTTCACAACTCCCAACATCAAGATGAAGACAATTAACACATACACATAATGATGTATAACATAATAATATCTATTTCATCTCAATCATATACTAGGGTTTCTCCATCTCCCCAAAAACTAATGATCTACTCAAACATGGAGGCAAACAGCATCATGACAATGGTAATGGAAATAATTATAGATGAATAGTTCTTGTATAAATCCACAACTAGTGCTATAATTACAACAAGATCTAGATGGGATGGATGGAGATGATGGAGATAATGATGATGCAGAAGTTGATGAAGATGGAGATCGATGCCTTGGCCTCCCAGATCTGCTTTGGGCGAAGATGGATCCCTAGGGCAAGTTCCCCCTCCAGATCCCTTCCGGAGGTGAGGTTTTCGGTGATTTCTGGGTGTTCTATATGTCGTATCTCCGATCCAGTTGTACGGGGTGAAAATATTTGAGGAGGCGGTGTCGGCGCCAACTATACTGTGGAATACGGCCGGAAAAGTTCCTCTCGCCGTATAGTTGGTCGTTAAACCTTCTGTGTCCTCCAATCGCTTCGGGTTTTCTTCTGGTGTTATTGATATTTCCCAATTTAGCGATTTACATTGTTTTTGACTCCTTTTCGCTCCATTACAACTGGTCCAAGAGTTGTGTCCATTGTATCTATCATCTGTCCTGATCCAGATGAAAATAAACATAAAAGGTGCGTGCGAACGCCGTAAAATACCAAGATCCTATCACTACAGTGCAAAATAATAATATAAAACATGATGTAAATATGCACTCATCAGTTACGCGCACTAGCGCCTAGAAATTGCTCCCTAATTAATTTTACATGCGGATTTCCTCTAATTCCTTCATTATGACTCCTGATTTCGCATTAAAACCCATGATTTCCTGCACAACATAATTCAAGGCAAGGTTTTGCATATCTTTGCAATTATTAGTCATTAGTGGCAAGGATTGAGAGTTTTTGTCAATTTATTGACTAAAAACAATGTTTAAACACAGATAAAGATGGCAAATTTCAGAGCCATCAACTTCCCCAAAGCTCAAACCTTGATCGCCCTCGAGCAAGAAGAAATAAAAGAACTATAAGGAATTCAACGTTTAAACTTGAAACAACGAGAATAAGAATTCACTTACAGTTGGTAGTCATATGTGAATAACACTTCATTCATTTGCGAGGCTTATCAAAGTTAGAGAGATGATGAGAGTACCATATAGGCTTTGTCAATTTAAGACAATCAAAGTAGAGTTTAATATCAATATGAATAACTAGCAGTGTAGCAATCAATCCAATTCATCTAGTTAACTCTCAGCTTGCCAAGGAACACTAGGATGTTTAAATAGCATAATTTAGTAAGAGATTTTCATGTCCTAAGTAATATAACAATGAAGTGTCTTATTTACACCCACATCAATGAGTCAAGTCCATCAAAAACACTTCTAATCCAATTATTGTTTTTCAAGAAAGATTTGTAAAGTAGTAATGAGACCATGCTAAGGACTTGTTATGTGGATCTTCAAGATATATATTTTTCTTTCCATACTCTTTTTTTTCAAGGATTGCTGACTGTTTCTTTTGCAAGTGTTTACATAATCTTTGAGAATACCAATACTTTTGACCATACATTGACACTGATGCCAATCATGTCATCAACTCATAGCTGAGATCCGGAGTTATACCACATATCGTTCAAAAGCTAGCAGAGTTGTTGGCATACCAAGGTGTGCACTAGGATCATAAATAGGAGAATTTTTATTTCTTTCTATTTCATGAGCTAGTACCACGGTTTGATCCACAAGTTTATCTTTGGCATATATCACAATTACCACCAGACTTTATTTCAATCAAACAACTCCTTTCATAAGTGTCATCAAGACTATTTAAAATATCTATGGGGTTAAGTATGTTCAAGGGTATATTCTCAAGAAAATCATTCATAAAACAAGTCATAAATTTCAGACTTTTTCTTACTGTACTTGTTTGGTATTATTATTTCCAAGTCAAGACTTAGTTAGCTAAAAGAAATAGATCAAGAGCTCCAACAACTAACCATCATACTAATAAAAAGCTTTACTTTAACTAAATTAAATTACTCCCACATGCATAGCATCTTAGAAAATCGACCAACTAAGATAAAGTACTCAAACTTCAAAAGTGGGAGACATAGGACATACCTCTCATAAGTGACTCCATAATTCTATGTGTTCCTTCAAAAACTCAGAAACGATTACTCTCATAATAATATAAAAGCAAAGAGACAAAGTGCGAATCCATATTTACAAAAAAAGTAAAAAATGGAAAAATATTTTTGTATTTTGAAGGAAGGGGATTAAAGGATAGAAAGGATATTGCAACCAATCAAGGGTTCTAATAAAATAAAAAAATGAAAATAAAAGCAAAGGAAAAAAAATCAAAGTGTTGGAACAAACCAACACGAGTGTTTAAAAGCTCCAAAGGAGCTGGAGTATAACCTCATTATTACACAAATAAATTGGCAAGGAGAAAACATCGCCAAGCTCAGGCTTTTGCAAGCCCCTTTGTTGCTCATGGAGAGGTTATTCATATTTTGGATATTTCCTTTGAGTGCGAAGATATCTTCATAGGTGGTGTAGTAATTTGGTGGTTGCTCATCTTGTTTGGGCTCTTCTTGTTCTACTTCTTCATCTTCTCCTCCTCCCATGGGTATCTCTTGTTGGGGGTTAATTAGCCTCAACCTGCACATCATAACGCAAACATCCCTCCTTGATAGAGAAGAGACCATTATGCAAAGGAGATGAGATCAAGTGATCCACTCTAGGTATATCGATAAAATATCTATCGTGAGTTTTAGAGACCATACTACATGCTCTCAGAGTAGAGAGACCGAGATGATTACTTCCTACCAACATTTGGATATTACCTAGGTTCACGTGAAGTGCGCGTGCAAGAACAGTCACAACTCCTCCTCCATATATGGGTACATGAGTTTGAAGAGCCTATTGCTTAAGGTAAAACACAAGCAAAGTACCCAAAATTGGCATTAAGTTACAATTAACAATAGCAGCCTTGGCGAGGATCAACATGTCCTCCTCATTAACTCTAGTAAACTCACCAAGTTCCTGCAAGGTGTTAGCAATCACATAAAATAAATAGAGAATAGCAGGGTGATCAATTTGGTTTCCCTTAGGCGTGTTTGCACGAATTCTCATAAAGTTAAAATATTGCCAAGGTGCAGGGTCTAAGACAAAATTAGTTGTGCGTACATTAGTGGCGTTGTTGGCAAACCCAAAATGTTGAGCCCGTTGGTCGAGTGTTAGAATGTCCTCACGGTTCATGAGGCGCAATTTGGAGCGATTAACTCCGGGCCTTTGTTACTCGGTACAATAGTAATGGTCCACCGTGTGCGTCAAGGTGTTGAAGAACTCAAGTGTCAAGCGGCGATACGTGGTGACATACTAAAAGACAAAGTCATACAAACCAACATTGTTGCAAAGAAAATCAAAATAAGCATGAATTCCAGGTTGGTTCAGGATATAGGGACACACCCACTTGGTGGAATTGATTTCCCGAAGCTTCAGACGATCGAAACGGTTCGAGTGGAACTCCTCGGTGAACTCGATGCCAAGTGAATCAGGGGTCAACGTATCAATGGATGGTGCGAAAGATGCCGCAACCACCGCACGTGTACGGCTCCTCATGTTCATCTAAAATATTAAGATTGAATAAATAAAAAGTAATAAAGATAGGTAAAAATAAATTTCGATCCAATAAAAACATAGCATATGTGATCCTCTACACTAGTTACAAAATAATTCTCCTCTAAAACAATGCTAAGCATGCTCAACATCAAGATTGAATAAAAAACAAGACATAAGTCTAGATTGACAATGGTGAATGGTTGAGTGAAGCTTTTGCAAAAATAACTTGGGTATCGGAGGAGAATCATACCTTAGATAGATTGAGTGCGAGGAATCGAAGAAAGATTGAGTAAATTTGAAAATCCAATGGAGGTAGTGTGGAGTTTGGAGGAAGAAGAAATTGAGATTGATATTTGGGGATTTTGGTTACCTTCCTCGGGGTTGTTATGGTGGCCGAACTCGTGGTACAGGCAGGAGGTATGGTCGGACCCCGCCCGTACCGGGTGACTTACCTTGGGGGAGATGGCTGCTCCCAGATGGTGCACTCGGTACAGGTGCGGTGTACGATCACGCGCGTCTGTACTACTGGTCGTTATTAATACGGTATATTTCTTAAAATATGATGTTTTTCTCAATACGGTACGTGTGCACCATACGGGCGTGTTCGACTATACCACAGGTCGTTACCGACTCTGTTCACTATGGCTAAAATCGAAATTTTTATTTTTCTTTGACTCGATGTGGTACGAGTGCACGGTACGGTCCCTTCCGACCGTACCAGAGGTCGATACGGGTACTGTGAGCTGCAAAAAGTTTAACAATTTGTTTAGTAGCTCCGTGCTTCTTTGTAATTCTTATAAAAAGTCAAATAATAGAAATAATACTTCTTAAAAATTCAGCAATACTTTAGGCCATATGTTAGTGAAAATAGAGATCGAGGATTACCTTATTTCTTCTTCTCTCTCCAAAGGTCTTCTTGAACACTCTTTATTTAAAACAAAACAGACAAGACATAACTAAAAATTTATTTCACATGGGTTTCCTCCCATGAAGCGCTTCTAGTTAAGTTAAATTAACTTGACCCAGATGGCAATCATTTAGGTTTGAGGAGTGGAATATCCACTCCAAAATAGTTGGCTGTCAAAGTAATTATACCATCATCATCATTAGGTCTGGCCTTCTTTTTTATAGGGAAATGGACTATAAAATAATCTCTAGATGGTAGCCTAATTCTTACATTACCTTCGTGTAAATTAATCAAAGATTTAATAGTTCTTAGGAATGGCCTACCTAATATTATCGGTGCAATAGGATCTTTAGGCATGTCCACAATAACAAGATCAATAAGTGCAAGACTACCTTTAATTTTAACAACTATAATTTCTTTGATCCCAATAGCCTGTTTATAAGTTGAATCCGCTAGGAGGAGTCTTAATTCAGTGGTAATAAATGGCCCCAAGTTTAACTTATCAAATAAACTTTTGGAAATTGTTGAGACGCTCGCACCAAGATCACAAAGTGCGGATATCTCATTCACTCCCAGCTTAACTTTAATAGTAGGCTCAAATATATCCTCTAGCTTATCAGGAAGCTTATCAGCTAGTCTTTTGTACTCCATTTCTAGCTCACAAAATTTAGATGCTACTTGTTGTATAAATTGTTGGTACATAGCATCATTACCTTATTCTATACCGGGATTCTTTACGGTGATCATCTTTAATAGATCTTCCATGGTATATTCCGGTGTTGGTGCATTTCTATAGTCTAGCTCTTTAGGTTTCTCTTCATTGTTTACAAACCTCATCATCTTGAGGTCTTGCACCGGATTTGGCTCGGGTTTCCCAGCAATATTTGCTAGTATGAGAGCTTGGCTCTTAGCAACCTTACCCAATTGAGCCTCCACGGTTTTTGTGCTTTCCTGTAGAGCCTGCACATCATTTCTAATTGCAATGTCCTGGTTAGATAATTTTCGTATACTACTCTCGTGGTTCTCTGTGATTTTGATAAGCATAGTGTTTTTCTTGGTTTGAGCTTGAATAAATGTTCTAACAGTTTGTTCCAATGAGAGATTGCCATGGTTTGCTCCATTATTATTATTATCATAACTATTATAAGGAGCTCCTGCAGGATTTGGATAATGTTTTTGAGAATTAGAAGCATAATGAATTTTCCATGCAGGATTAAAAAGAGTAAGAGCTATAAAATTAACATCATTAACATCGATAGCAATAGCATTAACTTGGGTATCATCTTTACCTTTTACTATGCTTAGTATCTTGTCTACCTTAGATGTATGTTCTTCATTATTTACCTCGGTAATTGAACTTGCTCTCTTCGAGGTTCTTTCCACATGCTATTGGGCATGGTTGTTTTGCATATCATCAAGAAGTTTCTTTGCAACACTCACTTTCTCTCCCATGATTGTTCCTCCTGCTGCAGTATCTAGCATAGACTTAGATATTGGGTTAAGACCATTATAAAATAAATGTAATATAAGACATTCTTCCATCCCATGACTAGGACAGTTCATCACGGCTTCTTTCATCCTCTCCTATGCAAACGCTAGTGGCTCACGGTCTTCTTGTCTAAAGCTTATAATATTGGATGTTAGCTGCATAGTCTTAGATAGGGGAAATTTTTTAGTCATAAACAAATTAGTACATTCCTCCCAAGATTTAATAGTGCCCTTTGGTAGAGCTAGCAACCAATCCTTAGCCTTCCCTCTAAGAGATAAATGAAACAATCTCAATTTAACATCATTTGGATCTACATCCTTAATACGCACCATGTTGCAAATTTCAGTAAAAGTATTTAATTGCAAACCCGAATCCTCAGAAGATGAGCCCCCAAATTGGTTTTGTTGAACCAAGCTTAAAAGGTTGGGCTTAATTTCATAAGTCTTCGCATCAACATCAGGCTAAGTCATAGGTGCATGAATGAAGTCATCAGTGGGAGTAGCATACTCCCCAAGTCTCTTTTGAGCCATGGCTCTTATATTTTTTGGTGATTTTTAAGTAATGAAAACAAATAACAAGTAACTAATTTTGTTGGGTTTTCAAATAGATAACAAGAAAGTAAACTTACAACAAGAATAAAAATACACACTAATAATAAAACTAATAACAAGGTCTCTAGTGACCTCAGGATAGCGAAATTGCTTCCCCAGGAACGACTCTAGAAAAAGGGTTGATACCTTTGATCCGGATTCACAAATGTAGTATAATAGTTTTTTCCCTAGAAGACCTAGGTTTAATCGAACATTGGAAAGCAATGCAAAAAGGAAATAAATAAGGACACGTCTACAAGACTTTGTTGTTTTGTTTTACCTTAGTTTACCATACCAATCTAGTTTACTTTTTATAGTGGGTTGAATCAACTGATGGAGATAGGCCAGGGTTGAAGATCCACCTCCAGCTGCACATCGTATGGGATAAAAGATAATAATAAGCATAGTCATGTATAATGTTTGAACAGATATATTCTCTTGTGGGCAACACATCCTAGTATACCAAAGCCCACGTGATGCAGCGGGCATAGCAATAGCCTTTTAATCCAACCGAGTGCACACCGAAGCCACGAGCTACAAACGATTATTAAGTGAAGAACATAGATTAAAGCATTAAGTGGTGATGTTGTTGTAATCCCGAATGGGTCGCTAAGCGAAGACAGTACTACCCTTATTGCCACTAGGGTTCCCATGAGATCGCCTCTAGCCAACTATCTCACCTTAAGCCTTTATCAATCTATGGGATCTTGGGTACCTACAAGTCCACAGACCTAGACAAGAGACAAAGAAACAAAATATATAAATCTTAATTGCAAACAAAATACAATACTCCGATGATTAGATGCACATAATTGCTGTGAGGTTTCTCCGCAACCCGCAGCCCGTGAGGACTTCTCACACATAACAAATATATCAAGGATAGAAATCATTGTGCAAAATACTTAGATTGAAATCGAATATTCTTACAATGGTCGACAAATCACAAAGAGATCTAAAGTACAAAGCAATGGCTATGGCTAGTGGAGGGATGGATGGTGGAATGAATGAACAATAGTGTGGATCTCCTTTGGTGGTGTTGTGAAGAAATCTGAGAATGGTGGCTCTCCGGGCGGCGGCTCGATCCTCAAAATATAAGGCGTCTTCACGAAAGTCGTAGGGTTTGACGAGACGAAGCCGCCAGCACCCTGTAGTGGCATGCCCCACCCGTACCACTGGTTGTTACGCGCACTGGCGCCTAGAAATTGCTCCCCAATTACCTTGAAGTGTGGATTTCCTCTAATTCCTTCATTATGACTTCCGATTTCGCATTAAAACCCATGATTTCCTGCACAACACGATTCAAGGCAAGGTTTTGCATATATTTGCAATTAGTAGTCATTAGTGGCAAGGATTGAGAGTCTCTTATTAATTGCTTGACTAAAAACAATGTTTAAACATAGAGAAAGATGGAAAATTTCAGAGCCATCAATGCTGCAAGAGAAGTGTACAAGTTCTATAATGATTGTATTTCATTTGATACTACATTCATGACGAAGAAGTACAACATGCCCTGTGCGCTGTTCATTGGGATCAATATATATGACTAGTCAATTTAGTTGGGTTGTGGCTTTATTAGGCATGAGAGGATTTCAAACTTTGTGTAGTTGTTTGAGGTGTTCTAGAAGCTATGGATGGATTGCATCCACTAAACATCATTACTGACCATGATGCCGACATGAGAAGTTCTATCCTCGTGGTGTTGGTGTACACTATTCATAGAAATTGTAGATGTCACATCATGCAAAAAGTTCATGAGAAACTGGGTCCTTTTGTTGCAAAACGTGAAGATTTGAGGATTGAGTTCAATGATATGATTGACCATAGTGTTACTATTTAAGAATTTGAGCTAAGTGTAGGGGTTCGTAGCATGGAAAACAAAAATTTTCTACCGCATGGAAACAAACAAGCCAAGATCTATCTACTAGATTGTAGCAACGAGTCGATAGAGGAACTCACCCTCGAAGATTCAAAAGAGTTTAACGAGAGCGGATTCTCGTGGGTGATGTAGTCGTACTCTTGCCGATCTCAAGATCGTGTAGACGATCCTTCCGGCGCTGCGTTCTGGCAGCGCTTCCGCAGTCGGTCACACGTTCGATACTCGATGAAGACCTTCCTCTCCCTTTTTCCAGTAGGCAGCGGAGGTTGTAGCACTCTCCTCACAATTCCGGCAGCACGACGGCGTGGTACCGGAAGTAGAGGGGAGATCTCGCAGGGCTTCGCCTTAAGCCGGAGCGAGTATGATGGACTATGAGAGAGTCCTTGGCGATATAGGGATTAGAGGCACCAAGGGAGGAGGCTATGCCGGTGGCTAGGGCTTGGGGAGAGCCCCAACTCGGCGGCTTTGGCAAACCCTAGGGCGGCGGCGACTTGTGGTGGCCGACGGCTAGGGCTAGGGTTTTGGTGGATAGAGGTGTAGGGAAGAGGGGCACCACTGCCCCTCCTTTTATAGGTGGGAGGGCGCCGGCCAAGGGGAGGGAGTCCTCCCCCAAGTCGGCCTCCTTGGCCGACGGGTGGAGGGAGATGAACTCCTCCCCAATTAGGTTTCCTACTCTCCCTCCACCAAGCAAAACTACTGTTTGACTTTTTCAAATTGGCGTTTGACTTTTCAAACTAGGATTTGATTTATCCCTTTATTTTGGTCAGCCATGATACCTAGTACATGATGCAACCATTCCACATTGTCATGACACATTCATGTACCCTTCCCCTCCGGAGTGCCGGACCTTCCGGAACCTTCTAGAACATTCCCGATGAAAACACCGGAATCATTCCCCAACTCCGAAACAGGACTTTCCTTATATGAATCTTATTCTCCAGACCATTCCGGATCTCCTCGTGATATCCCGGATCCCATCCGAGACTACAAACAACATTCGGTCTCTTACTCATCATTCCATAACTACTCAACAACATCGAATCCTTAAGTGTGTCTCCCTACGGTTCGTGAATTATGCGGACATGATCGAGACACTTCTCCGAACAATAACCAATAGAGGAATCTGGAAATTCATATGGCTCCCACATATTTCTACGATTACTTTGCGATCGAATGAACCACTTACATACGATACCAATTTCCCATTGTCTCACGATAGTTTACTTATACGAGGTTTTGATCGTCGGTATCTCTGCATACCTAGTTCAACCTCGTTACCGATAAGAACTCTTTTCTTGTTCCCGTGGTATGTGATCCCTTGTGATCAGTCACATGCTTGCAAGCTAATTGGATGACATTCCACCGAAAGGGCCCAGAGTATATCTATCCGTCATATGGATGGACAAATCCCACTCTTGATCCATGTGTCTCGACCCATACTTTCCGAACACTCAATGCCACCTTTATAGCCACCCAGTTACGGCGTGGTGTTTGATGTCATCAAAGCATCCTTCCGGTGATGGTGATAAGCATGATCTCATGGTCGAAGGAATTAGGTTACTATGTATCAGAAATCTTATAGCAATTGAACTATTAAAATGACTTGATCTTTATGTGTAGAGGTTCCCAACCTTTAATAAGGTAGAGATCCATGTGTTTACAATGCTAGTCCCTGGATCAATAGCTAGCATCCACAGTTAAGATCTAATATCAAGAAACAAAGGTCATAATACAACTTTATAACCAGGAATAAAACAATTTATTACATCTTACATAGCTCATTTGGCTATCTCATTACAATGCAACAGAATATAACAATAGCATGGGGTCCTTCATCTTCAAAGTGCCACATGCAGTCATGTTGGTTGTAGACTTGTAATCCTAATCAATAAACTTCACTAACACCAAACAAACCTGCAACATAATAAGTTACAGCCACAAGGGTCAATACATTTGAATTGTATTGGCAAGTGATACTATGGTAGTATAGTGGAGTCTATCATCTATATGCATTTGGCTAAGTGGAGCTTAGGCTTGCTTTGCTCAAAATAGATTTTCCTTATCATTTGAAAACACTAAGTTTTTGCTTGACAAAATCACCCAAGGCATCTCCCAATAGAAATTGGTGATCCTTCAACCCTTGTTCAACCACAAAGTTTTAACTTAGAAATTGGGATGAGGAGATTCTTGATAGCTTCCATGTCTTGATGCTCAAATTGTCCTTTACCAGGGACATGGCTAAGTACTTAGATTTTACACTCTTCAGAGGTTGTACACTTTACCCACAAGACTTGGTTTCACCAAGACAAGATCTTTCAGAAGCCTTCCCTTAGACCATAATGGACGCGCTCCAACCTATCAATCCCCTACCACCAACTGTCCATTTGGCTAAGTTATTGCAACCTATATGATCCAGGCAGAGCCCATAATTCTAGGTGGCTGCACTTGAAGCTATCAAATCTCTTTGTTCCTGGGTGGCCATCCACAAGTGAGATACACAAGGTAAACCATAGAAATGGGCCTTGTGTAACCACTCAACACAAACCATTCCTTCCATTCCACCCAGGTGATTCATTCACTTAGTTGTTTTATTAAACAAAACACAAGTCCTTGACTTAAAAATATTCCATAGCATGAATATTATCCACCCTTGTTTTCTACTAGCTAAGCTAAGAATGATAGTAGTAGGAATCTTAACTTAGGAAATTTCTACTAAGGTTTCATCTACTAGGATTTCCCATGGCATAGTTATACTTAGCAAAAATTCCATGCAAGTCCTACTTTAGAAATATCACTATTGCATAGTGAAAATAATGGGACAAAAGTATGAAGCATCACTTGCCTTTTTGGTAGAGAATATAAGTTCACTCCTTGACCTTGCAATATTCACACTGTTCAAATCACTACAATTCAATCAAGCAAGAAAAGATTCAATCTACCATTCAAGCAAACATCACATAAAATAATAGAAACAAAGTAATGCATGCAAGCATGCAAAAGATTGTTTTATTTTAAAAAGTGGTTTATAATAGGTTATAAACATTCTAAAACACCTATTGGTCATTTTATATAAGTGGCAAAATCATTTGCAAAAGATTTTACTTATAAATCATTTTTAAACCAAATCAATATTTTATGTGGTTGAAAATGCCTTTAGCAAAGCAACATTCTTTATAGGGTTCACAAAATACATTTTTAATTCTAAAACTTGGTGTTTGGGGTCAGAGAGTTTAAATCAAAACATTTCCCAAAGGTTTTTCTCCCAAAAGCATTTTTAATATAAAAACATTAATTTTATTTGACTAGAAATGTTCTAACTCAAAGATTTATTCTTTTGCTTCACAAAATATGTTTTTGAAACCACAAGTTGTTTTAGATGGTCAGTAGGTTCTAAACAATCCATTTGCCAAAGATTTTATCACAAAAAAAATTTTAGAAAGAATTTTATATTCAAAATATGCCTACATAAGTCTCTGCAAAAACAACCATTTTAACAGAATAAATTTACTAAACAAAGTGCATGGTTGGAAAGTACTTGTCTTGCTGATTCCATTGATATAAAATTTAAAAAATTTGGACATGTAGATTTAAAGTTATGCAATTTACAAAATCACATATCAAGTTGAAATGTTTCTGTTTTTAATTCACACTCAGAGCCACGTGTCTGTTTTCCATAGGGCCATACCGGTTCGTCCGGATCAACAACGTGGACCGCAGGATTTAAAGTGAATCGTGCGGCACATGATCGATCTTACCCCTTTGATAAGTCATTCTATTCTAACCAATGGATAAATATCCAATGCTCCAGATCGTTTTGACCACGAACGGGCGGCGCTGGGTCAATGGCGAGCAGCGGCACGGTCAGACGGTGGAGGAGACGGCGATAGAGGAAGCAAAAGAGGTAGAGGAAAGGCTCACCGAGGTTGTCGTGGCATGCTGATGCTCAACGATGCCGCAGTTATCGAAGGGGCGCTCGGGGTCGACGTGGATTGCTCGTCGGAGAAGCTCCTGGCGACGGTGTGCTCGGGCGGACGACGTTGGCGATGCTACTGGGCTCGGAAAGGCAAGAGAGGTAGTCCATTAGATGCGTACGATGATCCTGGTTATGCGTGTGTCCACGCGGGGGAGAGGGACGGTCGATATTTACCACTGATGGTCGTCGGGGAGGAGGCAGACAACGGCGGAGTATTGCCGATGTCGTAGTCGAGGCTACGGTGCTTGGGCGGGCAAGCCAAGGATGCTGAGAGGTGCAGGGGGTGATGGGGATCATGCTCACGTGAAGCAAGGCTTGCGGGGGTGAGGGTGCTGGCCGGAATAGGAGTTGGAGCTCGTCGGAGCAGAGGGAGGTCCCGAGAAGATTCCGAGCAGCCTGGTGGCTCCGGTGGGGTGAGGATTGGGGGAAAAGGGAGAGGAAAGTATGGCGATTAAGTACGCGTGGACGTGGGCGGGATTTACTCGTGCATTCAACAGGAATTGAAGCTGCGAAATTATACAGGAAACGGCCGGAGGAACTAGTCGCTAGGGTGGAGACGATGACTGACGCGTGGGCCGTTGTTGTCAGCGAGAGAAAGAGAGAGGAGGTGGGTTCCAACCGTCAGCGTCTTTGCGGGTTTGTCTGTGAGTGGCAGAAAACATTTTGGGGAGAGAAGAGAGGTGGGCTGCTGTTGGGCTTAGTGGGACAGGTCTGGTTGGGCTGCTTTTGTTTTTATTTTTTTCCTTCTCCTATTTATTTTTCTTTTTCCAATTCTTTTATTCTTTTTTGATTTTGTTTAAACAATTTCAAGCATCCATTTGAATTCAAATTTCAACCAAACTTTGTGTATATTCAAATACTATTTATTTATGCATTTTAAAGTCAAATTTAGAATATTTCTTTTATTCTTTTTAGGGTCTTTCAATTATTTAAAATAGGCCCTTGCATTTATTCAAATAAGGTTTAATAATGTTTTCAAACTTCATTTGAAATCTAATTCTTTCCAAATCTTTTTAGTAGGTTTTATTTGTTTATTTGGATGTCAAATAATTCACCTTGAATTATTTGGAATAATTTTAATATGATTTATTAATCATTTTAAATTGGGTACTTGTCTTTATTCCAATGAAATTAAAATATGGTTTTAATTCCATAAATTTTATTTGGAAGATTTCTTTGATCTTATTTAAGTTAATTAAACAACTTTTATTCCACTTGGGTAAATTCCAAATATTATTTTCCCATGATTTAATTAATCATTTCTAATAGGGATTTTGTCTTTATTCAAATGGAAATAGGATTTGGTTAATGCCATTTTATTTAATTTGAAAATTGTTTATCCATTATTTTATTTGGATTTGGATTATATTTATTCCATTTGCTTATGGATTGGGCCAAGATTTAATTTGGTCTTTGAATATTCCTCATTTAATATTTCTATCTTTATCTTATAAAATCCATATCTTTTATTTATAGATCCAAACTTGGTGATTTTAATTTGTAGAATCTTATTTAATATTTGTTTATACTTTTAAATATCTTTTAGGATAAGTTGCTCACCATTTGGTATGGATTTTAGATAGGTGCTTTATTAGCTTTGAAAATTCAATTCCCTTATCTTATTAAATTCATAAGATTTTATTTATGGCTCCAAATTGAATGAAATCAATTTCTATGGTTTTATAATATTTCTATTTGTCAATCTTGATCATTTGTAAGTGTTTGTTGACAAATTTTTATTTGGACCAAATCCATGGTCTTAGAGATAACTTGGAAAAGTTTTTCTTCCATTAGGGTTTTAGGGTTTTGGTATATTTTCCAAGTGTTTAAATTTCAAGATGAATTTATGAAGAAAGCATTTCACTTGTTTTGAATTTAGTTGGGTTCAAACTTTACTCAAGTTTATTCAAGATGGAATTTTAATTTTGCATTTAGAATCAAAAAGTTTCTTTTCACCCTAAATTTCAACAATTATTTATTTTGTTTATTTATTTTTCACATTACAAAATTTGGAAAATTTTGGGATGTGACATTATGCTACGCTTATCTATAGGAGTATGTCCATCATACCATTCTCATAATGATATGATCTTGTTGTTAATAACATCTCAATGTTAATGATAGAGAAACCACAATCATCTATTAACCAACAAGCTAGTATTATGAAGAGGCTTTACTAGGGACTCTAATTCAGTTTACAAATCACACAAGTATTAATGTTTCCTTGTTAATACTGTTATAGCATGCATGTAAACATTTATCATAAACACAAAGATATAATAATAACTACATTTATTATTGCCTCTAGGGCATATCTCCAACAGTCTCCCACTTGCACTAGAGTCAACTAATCTAGATTACATGGTAATATACCGAACACCCATGGCAGTTTGGTGTTGGTCATGTTTTGCCCTCGGGAGAGGTTTAGTCAACAGATCCGCCACATTCAGATCTGTGTTTACTTTGCAAATCTTTATGTCACCATCTTGGACATGTTCTCGAATAGCGTGAAAATGTAGATTGATGTGCTTCAGCTTCTTGTGTGACCTTGGTGTGGCGCCCATGTTATAATAGTAGATAGACATTGGGTCCAGCGCACTTTGAACCACACCGAGCTCTGTAATAAACTCCTTCATCCATATCGCTTCTTGTGAAGCCTCCGAAGCAGCTATGTATTCTGATTCAGTTGAAGATCTCGCCACAACATTTTGCTTTGCACTCCTCCAGCTAACTACTGCACCATTCAAAGTAAATACGTATCCAGATTGAGATTTAGAATCGTCTGGATCGGTGTTCCAACTAGCGTCGGTGTAACCATTATTCAAATATTCCCTGACACTATTAAGAAGGTCTACATCATTCCCAATCAACAATATGTCATCTACATATAGTATTAAGAATGCTACAGAGCTCCCACTCACTTTCTTGTAAATACAAGCTTCTCCGTAAGTTTGTATAAAACCAAAACTTTTGATTACCTTATCAAAACGTTGATTCCAACTTCGGGATGCTTGCTTCAATCCATATATGGACCGTTGAAGTTTGCACACCTTGTTAGCATCTTTAGGATCGACAAAACCTTTGGGTTGCATCATATACAATTCTTCATCAATGTCTCCATTGAGGAACGCCGTTTTGACATTCATCTGCCATATCCCATAATCGTAATATGCAGCGATTGCTAACATAATCCTCACAGACTTTAGCTTTGCTACTGGTGAGAAAGTCTCATCGTAGTCAACTCCTTGAATTTGTCGAAACCCTTTTGCGACATGTCAAGCTTTATAGACAGTAAGATTACCATCAGCATCTGTTTTCTTCTTGAAAATCCATTTGTTCTCGACAGCCTTCCGGCCATCCGGTAAGTCCACCAAAGTCCATATTCGGTTTTCGTACATGGATCCAATCTCGGATTTCATGGCATATTTCCATTTATTGGAATCTAGGCTCATCATCGCTTCCTCATATGTCGCAGGGTCATCGGTGTTGTCCACCACATGACACTCATAACGGGATCATACCAATCAAGAGTAGTACGAGTTCTCATTGATCTGCGAGGTTCTGTAGCAACTTCAACCGAAGTTTCATGATCATCATCATTAGCTTCCTCTCTTATTGGTGTAGGCACCACAGGAACTTCTTCTGGTGCTGTGCTACTCCCAAGTTAGAGAGAAGGTTCGACAACCTCGTCGAGTTCTACTTTCCTTCCAGTCACTTCTTTCGAGAGAAATTCCTTCTCTAGAAAGGATCCATTCTTGGCAACGAAGATTTTTCCTTCGGATCTATGATAGAAGGTATACCCAATAGTTTCCTTCGGGTATCCTATGAAGATGCATTTTTCCGCTTTGGGTTCAAGCTTGTCCGGTTGTAACTTCTTTACATAGGCTTCGCAACCCCAAACTTTAAGGAACGACAATCTAGGTTTCTTCCCAAACCATAATTCATACGGTGTCGTTTCAACGGATTTAGATGGTGCCCTATTTAAAGTGAATGCGGCTGTTTCTAATGCATAACCCCAAAACGATAGCGGTAAATCTATAAGTGACATCATAGAACAAACCATATCTAAGAGAGTTCGAATACGACGATCGGAAACACCATTACGCTGTGGTGTTCCCGGCGGTGTCAATTGTGAAAGTATTCCGCATTTCTTTAAATGCTCGCCAAACTCGTAACTTAGATATTCACCTCCACGATCAGAACGTAGAAATTTAATCTTCTTGTTATGTTGATTCTCTACCTCACTTTGAAATTCCTTAAACTTCTCAAAAGTTTCGGACTTATGTTTCATGAAATAGATATACCCATATCTACTCAAGTCATCCGTGAAGGTAAGAACATAATGATAACCATTGCGAGATGCTACACTCATTGGTCCACACACATCGGTATGTATGATTTCCAATAAGTCCGTAGCTCGCTCCATCATACTAGAAAATGGAGTCTTAGTCATTTTTCCCATCAGACATGCTTCGCATCTTTCAAGTGATTCAAGAAGTCCATCGGAATGGAGTTTCTTCATACGCTTCACTCCGATATGACCAAGACGATAGTGCCACATATAGGTCGAGTTATCGCTCAATTTCAAACGTTTAGCTTTAATGTTATTAATATGTGTATTTCCACTATCGAGATTCAATAAGAATAGACCATCTATCAAAGGTGCATGTGCATAAAACATATTACTCATATAAATCGAACAACCATTATTCTCGGACTTAAACAAGTAACCGTCTCGCAATAAACAAGATCTCGATATAATGTTCATGCTTAACGCAGGCACCAAATAACAATTATTTAAGTATAAAACTAATCCCGATGGTAGATGAAGAGGTAGCGTGCCGACCGCGATCACATCAACCTTTGATCCATTTCCAACGCGCATCATCACCTCGTTCTTCGCTAGCTTCCGTTTATTCTGCAGCACCTGTTTCGAGTTACAAATATGAGCAACCGAACGAGTATCAAATACCCCGGCACTACTACGAGTACTAGTGAGATACACATCAATAACATGTATATAGGATATACCTTTCTTCTTGATGTTGCCGTTCTTCAAATCCGCCAAGTACTTTGGGCAATTCCGCTTCCAGTGACCTTCTTCCTTGCAGTAAAAACACTCAGTATTAGGCTTAGGTCCAGCCTTGGTCTTCTTCGCCGGTGCGGCAACTTTCTTACCGCCCTTCTTGAAGTTTCCCTTTTGCTTAGACTTGCCTTTCTTGAATTTGGTGGTCTTATTGACCATCACCACTTGGTGCTCTTTCTTGATCACCACTTCTGCAGATTTCAACATGGATAAGAGTTCTGGCAACTGCTTGTTCATGCTTTGCATATTGTAGTTCATCACAAAGTTCTTGTAACTTGGTGGCAGTGATTGGAGGACACGGTAATCCCCAAAGCATTAGGAATCACTATTCCCAAGCTTTGGAGTTTGTTTGCGTGCCCAGACATCTTAAGCACATGCTCACTAACGGAGCTGCCCTCTTCCATCTGGCAGTTAAAGAACTTTTCAGAAGCCTCATAACTCTCAACTGCCGCGTGAGTCTCAAATATCAATTTGAGTTCACGAACAATATCATGTGGGTCATGGTTCTCAAACCTTTTCTGAAGCTCCGATTCCAAACCATACAAGATAGCACACTGAACTGTGGAGTACTGATTCTTCTGAGCGAGGTAAACGTTCTTTACTTCATCGGTAGCATCAGCTGCACGCTGGTCACCCAGCGGTGCATCCAGCACATAGGTCAAATTACCAGCATTGAGGACAATCCTCAAATTGCGGAACCAATCCGCGAAGTTGCTTCCATTGTTTTTCAACTTTTCTTTCTCAAGGAACGCATTAAAATTGATGGTAGGGGCCGCCATTGATCTACACCATATTTGCAATAGTTTAGACTAAGTTTTATGACAAATTGAGTTCTAATTAATAGTTAAATTAATCTAGGTGAACTCCCACTCAAAACAATATCCCTCACATTGTTTTAGTGATCACACGAACCAAATCCACCACATCAAAACCGATCATCACGAGAGTTGATGTAGCTTCAACGACGAACAATCGACATGTTCATCATATCTACTATATGATTCATGCTTTACCTTTCGGTGATCCGTGTTGCGAGACCATGTCTGTACATGCTAGGCTCGTCAAGATCAAACCTTAGCTTCCACATGAGAAAATATGGCTTGCTCACGTTGTATACACTTGCAGAATCTAACACACTCGATCATCACGTGGTGCTTCGAAACAACAAGCTTTAGCAACGGTGCTTACTAAGGATGAACACTTTAAAACTTGAAATTTATGTGCATGAGGGATCATCTTATAATGCTACCGTCATTAACTAAGCAATACAAGATGCATAAAGGATTAACATCACATGCATATCATAATATGTGATATGATATGGCCTTTCTTCTTATGCTTACGATCTCCATCTTCAAGCACGAACATGATCTCCATCATCACCGGCATAGCGTCAAGGTCAATGGCGCCGTTTCACTTTCATGGTTGTTGTCCACCAACTCCAAGTATTACAACTACTTTGAATAGACACGCGGGTCTTAACAGAAATTAAAGACAACCATATGGCTCCTGCCGGTTGTCAACTTACAATAAGGAACATTGCATACATCAAATATAATCACAATCATGTCCATATCACATCACAGCACACCCCTGCAAAACAAAGTTAGACGCCTCTAATTTTCTTTGCATATTTTACCTGGTTTGGGGATTTCAATAAGTGTCGATCTAACTTACGAACAAGAACCACAACGTTGATGTTTGAAATATCAAGTGCCCGTTGTAAATTGGATCTATACTATAATGGGAGAGACAGACACCCGCAAAGCCACTTATGCAATACAAGTTGCATGTTGAGCGTGGAGCAAGTCTCATGAACGATGTCATGTAAGGTTAGCCCGGGCCGCTTTATCCCATCATACCGCAAGATGCAAAGTACACAAGAAGCAATTGATAATAAAAGCACCACCACCCACAATGACCATTGTGTTCTACTCGTGCAACAGATCTACATATAGACACGGCTCTGATACCACTGTAGGGGTTCGTAGCATGGAAAACAAAAATTTCTACCGCATGCAAACAAACAAGCCAAGATCTATCTACTAGATTGTAGCAACGAGTCGATAGAGGAACTCACCCTCGAAGATTCCAAAGCGGTTAACGAGAGTGGATTCTCGTGGGTGATGTAGTCATACTCTTGCCGATCTCAAGATCGTGTAGACGATCTGTAACTACCTCGGTGAATTACGCTCCTAGCTACAAGCCTGGATGAACGGTAGTGGTTGAAATAGTACGGTGGGGCCCCAAAAGCCACTCACGGGTAGACCTTTCGGCCGTACCAACCACTTCCAATTCATCGGGACCTGCACGGGCGGCGTAATCGGCAGGTGAAGGGATCAACTACATACACAAGTGAGTATGTATGCAAGCCACCACACAAAAGTACATCAGAGCCATTCCATCTAAAAAGAAAGGAAATATAGCAACGCCATACGGCAAGATTCAAATATCCTGAATAAATCTATAGTTTAGGATAACTCCTCATACAACACACATCAGAGTATCAAGCGGAAGCGGCAAAACAAGTCCGAGTACGGATAAGAAGCAAATCGGCATAAGATGCCATGGAAATAAGCACATCCCGCCCACAGATCTCACGGATCCCCGTTCCCGGAATCTCTACACCGAACGATCGTTGCCCGCATCATCAGCCTCTTCAACCCAGTATCCGTCCTGCGAGGGTACCTGTTCATCTGAACCAATAATTTATCGTGTGAGACCCTAAGGGTACTCAGCAAGTCTTTATGCCTCTAAAGGGGACACAACCTGGGGTGACGCAATTGCAGCAAAAGATAAACCCTAGCAGTTCTATAGATAAACACTAACCATCCGCCTAACCAAAGATAGACGGATGTCTGTGAATTAATGACAGCAGTTATAACAGTAATATCACCAGATCCATCCTCCTCCTCGCTTACCGACGAGGAAGCGGACGAACAACCCCCATCCGTTGGCAATTTTATTAACCATTCCATGAGTATTGCACTATTAATAGTCATGTACTTAGTCAGATTAAAGCGGTACTTTAGTTATGCTTGTCTATGATCGAGAAACTGTGCTCCAAGTCGTCCATAACCGCGGACACGGCTTTCAGAAAGTTTTACCCTGCAGGGGTGCACAAATAGCAACACACACTCGATCAACCTCGGAAAAACCAAATCAAAACCCAACGAGGCCTTCGCGACAAAGCAATCACAAGATTCAGAAATATTTCAGGGGGCCACCCCTTAAAGTAGACCCGCAACGAAGTTAGCTGACTTCGAGACGGACTCAAGGTTTGTGGGGCCGGCTGTAAACGACTGGGAACCCGAAAGTGTGACTGGGCTTGTCGATACCGCGAAAACGGGTCACAATTCCTAAACAGTACAGTGTGCTCCTCGCACAATCGTAAATAAACAGTAGCATGGCATAAGTACAGGATAGTAATTAAAACCTCAAACTAGTTTGTGGCCCCAAGAAATAAGACTGAATCAAGCTCTGGCTAAGGGGGGTCCCATATACCTCCCGGATGTGGATAGCGCGATAAATCAAGGAACAGGTATCAAGTACTCGGGGTCCTACGGGACACAAGTGAGCAGGAAAAACCAAATAGCAGATGTTGCTCACCGGTGCCACTTTCATTAGTTATCCCATTACTACTCAGGTTAAGTTGTTTAGGTACCTCGTTATCCATCAGACTCTCACATACCCTACACATGCTGTTCTACGACTCGCATGGCTCAAACAACTCCTGTAGTAAAGGCTCATGGGATGGAGGAACAAGCTTGGTGGGGTTTGAAAGTAAAGGCTATGCAATACTTGGGATTCAGTTTAATGCCATCGCGACTCAATGATGCAAGAATAAGATAGAGGCAATAGGTACTGTATGTATGCAAGCATGTGGTAGTGCTTGCCTGGCAGCTCGGTGGAAGCGAGAGACGGATCTGGGTAGTGCTCCTGGTTCTCTTGGTAAATCCCCTGCTCAGAGTCTATCCGAAGAAGAACCAAACAAACAAGGGCCAACATAAATAAAGTGCACAAGCATAGGAATAAAATGCGTCAAGCAAACAATCATGCCATGATGAATGATGCACAAGTTGCATGGCATGGGTGAGGTGTGGTATACAAGAATAAGTCATTTTATTAAGGTTTGGTCACATTTTATTGTCATAATAGTTGCTGTACACTATATTTTTATGTGATGCATGCTGCAATTGAAGTCATGGATAGCATAAACAGAAAGGTGTCGTCGAGCTGATCATTTTAGACATATCATTTGTTAAATTCGGAGTTATAAATCAAAAGTTATTAAATTATTAAGTTCCAATGGCATTTTGTTGTAATTTACCCAACTTGGAATTTAAAGTGTTCAAATAATATTTTGAATGGCATATTTGAAATCCTCACATTTTTCTGATTCAAAAACATATGTTAGTTGTATTATTTGGAAATATATTTACAAGTTATTTGAAAACAGAAATAAGTTTGGATTTGAATTAATTTGATAAAGATTTGGATTAAACCAGAAAAGCAGAATTATTCTTTTCTACACAGGATTAGCCAGCCACAGACTAAGACAGGTGGGTCCAGCGCTGACTCAGCGGCCCAGCGCGCAGAAAAGATTTCTCACCGCGGCTGCTGCCAGCCACAAAGAGTGACAGGTGGGGCCAGAGCCCAAGCGGACCCACACGCCAGCGGCAGAGTACGGGGCCGCCACGCGGCTCGGCGGGGACTGCGGGTTGATGGGTACGAATCCCCGGGAGCCTCTTTGCAAAAACGCCACGCAGGCTGACCTGTAGGCCCAGAGGAGCGCGGGTTTAGGAAAAGAAAAACTAGAGGGGGTTTTCCGTAAAACGGCTCGGCCTGCACTGTGCCTCTTCTCTCTCCGCCTTGCGCGACAGGTCGATGCACGCCAGCGGCAGAGTGCGGCACGCGGGCTCGAACCAGAGACGTTGCGGGCGCGCGCCGAGGCGGAGCCACTGCGGTGGCTTGGGCTTGGTGACAGCGAGGGGGTTGGGGCCTAGATGGGGTGTTTGCGCGAAGCTGGAGCGAACAGACGCCACGCTCGTCGGTGCACCGAGGGTGCTCGACGAAAGGGCCGGCGGATCTAGGGCGGTACGGCGAGGCGGGACATGTCCAGGGGGTTAAGGGGCTCACCGAGGAGATGATGGTGGAGTTGGTTCGGGCAGCGACGCTGGCGATCGACGACGACGCAGAGGCCGAGCGTAGCTAGGGTTCCGGCGAGACGCGTCGGCGTGCAGGGGTACAGGGGACCGTCTCCTCCTCGATGGCGCGGTCCAGGGCGTAGCGGAGGTACTCCATGGTCTTCTCGATCACCTCCACGACGGCACGCCGGCTGGAACGAGGCGGGGCAGAGGTAGTCGGCGGCAGCCGGCGTCGGGGTCTGGCGGTGGTGGAGAGAGAGGGGAGGAAAAGGGCAAGCTCTGAGCGGATCTGGAGAGGTAGCGGCGGAAGAGGGAGGGAGAAACAGAGAGGGAGAGGGGATGCCGTGGGGGAGTGGTGGAGAGTAAAAGGTGGCTCGGCCACCTTTTTCCCTACCCTCCTCCTCACGTGCTCGGGCAGGCTAGGGCGAGGTGCAGGTGCATGGGGAGCTGGCAGATGGGGCAAGGCAGGGAGGAGAGAGGCCAGGCTCGGGTGGGGCACACCAGACAGAGAGAGAGGAGAAAGGAGGGAAGGAGAGGCTCGGCTAGTTGGGGGAGCCTCGGGTAGGGTTTTGGGGTGGATGGGTAGCTAGGTGGCCAGGGTTAGGAACTAGGTGGGCCGAGCTGGGTGAGAAAGAGAGAGGCCGAGAGAGATGGGGGTAGGTTTAGGGTTTAGCTTGGAGAGAGAGAGGCTAGGGTTAGGCTAGATAGGGTGTGGTTTAAAGAGGGGGTGAAGAGAGAGGAGTGGCATGGTTTAGGGTTTGCTTTTGTCAAGATCAAGCCAAGAACATGCCTAGACCCAACGAGATCGAGACAAGAAAAGATAGGGATGAGGTGATATGGTTTAAGCAAGATCACACTAGATCAAGCCAAAGATAGGGAGATGATGAGATATGAGATGATCCACTTATAATTCAAATAAAACCAAATACTAATGAAAGGTGGCACTTGCATGGCCCATGCAAAATACTTAATGCCATATTTATCCTTGTGAAAACAATAATATTAACATGGCATTATTCATATGCATTCCCAAAAGGTGGGCAAAGGCCAAGCATAAGATTATGGGTGGAATCCAACCAACCAACATGAGCTAGAGGTAAACTCAATGAAATGCCAAGCTCATATTAATTGGATGGTGGAATTATAAGGTGGTGAAAGAAAGGTGGTGGAGTTATTAAGAGATATGCCCCCAAATCAACTTGGGCATTTAACAATTTATCAAGAACCAAAAACAATATCAAGAGGCAACTACAATTAATAATGCACATGAGATAAGAACCAAACAAGCAGGGGTTTTATATGATGCTCAAATGCAAGGTGGCATGATGACATGAGCATGATATGATGATGATGCAACAATTATATATTGGGAGTGGCCCTTTTATTACTGGAACAAGTAGCATTACAGGTGTTAGACAACTGGGATGCTACAACTCTCCCCCACTAAACAGGAATCTCGCCCCGAGATTCTAGGAAGAAGAAGACTCGAAGAGAGAAGGATGGTTGGCACGGAGTTCATCTTCACGCTCCCATGTGGCTTCATCAACAGAATGGTGTGACCACTGCACCTTGCAGAACTTGATGGACTTGTTGCGAGTCCTTCTTTCTGCGGTCTCAAGGATTTTGGTGGGGTGTTCTTGATAAGACAGGTCTTCTTGGAGATCGATTAGCTCGTGATCCACGGTCCTGCCGGGATCTTTGAAGCACTTCTTGAGCTGAGAGATGTGGAAAACATCATGGACTTTGAGTTTTTCCGGAAGCTCAAGGGCATAAGCAACTTCTCCTCTTCTACCACGAATCTTGAATGGACCGATGTATCTAGGAGCCAGCTTTCCTTTGATACCAAAGCGGTGTGTGCCTCTCATGGGAGTGACACGAAGGTACACGAGATCACCAGGGGCATACACCATGTCCGTGTGCTTCCTGTCATAGTTGCTCTTCTGACGACTTTGAGCAATCTTCAGGTTCTCAAGGATGATATGCACCTTCTCCTCTGCTTGAGTTACAATGTCAGGGCCAAACCAGATTCTTTCTCCTGCACCTGACCAACCAATCGGAGTTCTGCACTTGCGACCATAGAGAGCCTCAAATGGTGCCATCTTCAGACTCTTCTGGAAGCTGTTGTTGTACGAGAATTCAGCATAAGGAAGGCATTCCTCCCACTTCATGCCAAAAGAGATGACGCAAGCCCGAAGCATATCCTCCAGAATCTGATTGATCCTTTCCACTTGTCCTTGCGACTGAGGGTGGTAAGCAGTGCTGAAGTTCAACTTTGTTCCCAGAGCATTTTGAAAGCTTTCCCAGAACTTTGAAGTGAAGATGCTTCCACGGTCTGAACAGATCTCAAGCGGAACCCCATACAGAGAGACAATTCTGTTGATATAGAGCTCAGCCAACTGAATTCCAGAAATTGTTTCCTTGACGGGAAAGAAATGAGCCACTTTAGAAAGCCTGTCGATGACAACAAAGATTGCATTGTTGCCCTTCTGCGATCTAGGAAACCCAGTGATGAAGTCCATCTCTACTTTCTCCCATTTCCATTCCAGTGGTTTCAATGGCTGTAGAAGACCGAATGGTTTCTGATGGACAGCCTTGACTCTGCGGCAGACATCACATTCTGAGACATACTTTGCACAATACCGTTTCAACCCAGGCCACCAGTATTGTGTTTTCAAGTCCATGTACATCTTTGTGCTGCCAGGATGGATAGAAAGAACCGAATCATGCGCCTCCTTGAGAACTTGGCCTCTCAAACCCGGGTAGTTTGGAACAAACATCCGGTGGTCGAAGAAAAGGGTGCCTTGATCATCAACGTGGAAGGACTCATACTTCGGAAGCTCAAGTTTAGCAATGATGTTTCTGGTGTGCGGATCACCCAGCTGACGAGAGCGAATCTTTTCTTCCAAGAGAGGAGTAGCCAGAAGGTTCAGGAGATGCCCTTGTTCCACAACTTCCAGGTTGAGCTGGCGGAATTCCTCGCACAAGAGGGGCTGCTGCTCTTCCATCATGAGGTTGTTGACATAAGCTTTATGGCTGAGAGCATCTGCCATGACATTAGCTTTGCCCGGTGTGTAGTTGATGGTCACATCAAAGTCATTGATTGCTTCAATCCATCTCCTCTGCCGAAGGTTGAGATCAGGCTGAGTGAAGATATACTTCAAACTTTTGTGGTCAGAAAAGATCTCACAACGGTTGCCAAGCAAGTAGTGCCTCCATAGCTTCAAAGCAAAGACAACTGCTGCTAGCTCGAGGTCATGTGTGGGATAGTTGATCTCATGCGTCTTCAACTGTCGAGAGGCATAAGCAACCACTTGTTTTTCTTGCATAAGGACCGCACCCAATCCTTGCAAAGAGGCGTCGCAGAATATCTGGAAAGGATTAGATGTATCCAGAGGAACCAAGACTGGTGTGTAAGTGAGCTTCTCTTTGAGTGTCTCAAAACTTGCTTGACACGCAGGAGTCCACAGGTATTTCTTGCCTTTCTTGAGGAGATCGGTAAGAGGCTTCGCTATCTTTGAGAAGTTCTGAACAAAGCAACGACAATAACTAGCCAAACCGAGGAAACTCCGCACTTCTTTTACATTAGCCGGAGGAAGCCATTCAACAATTGTCTTTACCGTTTCCGGGTTGACTGCAATGCCCTTGGCAGAGATAACATGACCAAGATAGGTTACTTCAGGCAGCCAAAACTCACACTTTGAGAACTTTGCATACAAGCGGTTCTCGCGCAGCTTGTTTAGGACACACCGCAGGTGTTCTTCATGCTCTTCCTTGGACTTTGAATAGACCAGAATGTCATCCAGATAGACCACAACGAACTTATCCAGGTACTCCATGAAGACCGAGTTCATAAGCCTCGAGAAGGTAGCCGGTGCGTTGGTGAGACCGAAAGACATCACCGTGTACTCATACAGGCCATAGCGGGTGGTGAAAGCTGTTTTAGGCACATCTTCCTTGCGAATTTTGATTTGGTGATAACCACTCCTCAAATCCAGCTTAGAGAATACCACAGCTCCAGTCAACTGGTCAAAAAGATCATTAATCCGCGGAAGGGGATATTTGTTCTTGATGGTTTTAGCATTGAGAGCCCGATAGTCAACACAAAGTCTATCAGTTCTGTCACGCTTCTTCACAAAGATTGTTGGGCTACCCCAAGAAGAAGTACTGTGTTGAATGAAACCCAACTTCTCTTGTTCATCAAGTTGTCGTTTGAGTTCAGCCAACTCAGAAGGACCCATTTTGTAAGGCCGCTTGGAGATAGGAGCCGTTCCAGGTTCAAGCTCAATTACGAACTCAACCTCACGATCCGGAGGCATACCTGGCAACTCTTCAGGAAAGACATCCGGAAACTCACAGACCACTGGGACTCTCTGAATAGCTTCCATAGCATCATCATTCAGAGCCGCCAAAGAGAAAAGCTGGACAGCAGGCGTCAGACTTGGAGAAAAGACTATATGGCCTTCAGGAATCTTCAGAGAAACCGAGCGCTCAGCACAATCAATCACAGCTGCATTTGCCGTCAACCAATCCTTGCCCAAGATGACATCAATGTCAGAATTGCCCAGGAGAATTAAGGAAGCCGAGAACAAAGAGCCACCAATCTCAACTTGATTTCCATGGCTGATATGAGCAGCCCTCATGTTTGAACCAGGAGATAGCACCACCAGACGACGTGATAAAGGAACCCTATCCAGGTCATGCTCTTGTGCAAACTTATGCGAAACAAAAGAATGTGATGCACCAGAATCGAACAAAACTCGTGCAGGGACTGAGTTAACGGATAGCATACCCATCACCACTCCAGGTGCGTGCTCAGCTTGAGCGGCGTTGACACAATTGGCACGAGCAACCGTAGACCCGGGCTTGGTGTTGATGTTGAGAGCCCGAGGTGGTGGTGCACGAACCGAAGGAGAGCTTGCTGCAGATCTTGGCGGGGGTGGAGGGAGAGCTTTGTTCTTCATCGGACAGTTCCAATGGGGATGTCCAGGATCTCCACACGTGAAGCAGGCACCAGCTGGACGTGGAGCAACGTAGCCAGGGACTCCGCCAGGCGCTCCAGGGTAGTTGTGGGTGTAGCCCCTGGGAGCCGCAGTGGTGAAGTTTGGTGGCCTTGACGCGTAACTTGCAGGTCTTGGTGGAGCCGGGAGCGACGGTGGGGTGTTAGGAACCCAGACACGCTGCTTAGAAGGAGCTGCCATAACCGAAGAGCTTGATGCATCCCTGTTGTGTTTCTTGGACTCCTCGAACACTTGCCTGCTTGCCTCCTCTTGCAAGGCTGTGTGCTGTAGTTCCAGAAAAGATGCCGGCCTTGCATGTGTGATTGCATACTTGATCGATGCATTGAGCCCTTGCCTGAACCTCTTCTGCTTCTTCTTGTCATCAGATACCTCATCACCACCATAACGAGAAAGATTCATGAAGTTCCTGATGTAGGTGTTGACGTTATCATTTCCTTGCTTCAGGTTGAGAAACGCTTCCTTCATCCTTTCCATGACAATCTCTGACAGGAATTGCTCTTTGAACGCTCCAGAGAACTGTCCCCAGGTAGGCTGAAAACCAGTGCAGCTTGTCTTCAAGTAATTTTCCCACCAGAGAGCTGCATCTCCCTTTAGAAGGTGAGTAGCACACTTTACCCACTTCTGCTCAGGAACATCAGCAGTCTCAAGAAGCCTTGACGTCTCACGTAACCAATCATCCGCATCCAGTGGCCGATCGGAAACATCAAACTGATGAGGGTTGAATTTCAGGAAGCTCTTGATGTCTCCTCGCTTGGGAGGTGGAGGGAGTGGAGCAAACTCATTTCTTCTGACGCTTTCTTCCAAGCGCTGCTGGTTCTGCTGCATCGCTGCCAAGGCATTAGCTATGTTTGACAATGCGGCCCCCAACTCTGGTGGTATGTCCTCATCTGAACGGCGTGGTGGAGCCATCCTGAGATTGATGTAAAACACAAGTCAGTACTATAATGGAGAATAATAATAATCCAAGATAGTACCAAAATGGAATTAACCAAGAATAAAGGATACAATTTACTGAGATGATATTAAAATATCAACAAAGTTCAAAGCACCTAAAAGATATTAAGCATATCGCACACGACTGAAAAGGAGTGTGGTACACAAACATATCAAAGAAAAATTTTCCACAAATTTCGGCATTAAAATACCAATAGATGCGCAAAATTACTTAACGAATCAAGATTAGCGACTCTACCAATTCAATATACAAAAGCGAATGATAAGAGTAGTGGTATGGTCGCGACTCCATCCCGCACTCAAAGCATTACTCCGCACATGAATAAGTGGAACACATATCCTAACCCCTCCTTCTCACGTTGAACCTAAAGATTGGTGACTACGGAAACGAACACCCCAAACACGATAACGTCGGATACAAAGAGTAAGATAGATTGCGTCGGTTTGCAAAAGCCTGTCGGTATGGAATGTACCAACAGTTGATAACCAAAGGCTGATTAGATAACAACTTGGATGCAACAGATAGACAAGGGATTACACACACACACACACACAACCTATGGTACTACGGAAACCCAGAACACGTGAATCCTAGTTTGAATTTTGAGAAGAGGATTGAAAACGTTGCACTTCCTTACCAGAAAAGGGTGGGTGGGTGGGTAAGAAGAAAAATGGAAGCAGTCCTACTCTCGCGTTTTGTTTTTCCCTAGTATACATAACTACCAAAATATTTGCTAGACTGACAACGACCGTTTGGCTGGGACCCTGAAGGTCGGGATGGCTCTGATACCAATTGTAACTACCTCGGTGAATTACGCTCCTAGCTACAAGCCTGGATGAACGGTAGTGGTGATGCACAAGTTGCATGGCAATAAAGTAGCATGGCATGGGTGAGGTGTGGTATACAAGAATAAGTCATTTTATTAAGGTTTGGTCACATTTTATTGTCATAATAGTTGCTGTACACTATATTTTTATGTGATGCATGCTGCAATTGAAGTCATGGATAGCATAAACAGAAAGGTGTCGTCGAGCTGATCATTTTAGACATATCATTTGTTAAATTCGGAGTTATAAATCAAAAGTTATTAAATTATTAAGTTCCAGTGGCATTTTGTTGTAATTTACCCAACTTGGAATTTAAAGTGTTCAAATAATATTTTGAATGGCATATTTGAAATCCTCACATTTTTCTGATTCAAAAACATATGTTAGTTGTATTATTTGGAAATATATTTACAAGTTATTTGAAAACAGAAATAAGTTTGGATTTGAATTAATTTGATAAAGATTTGGATTAAACCAGAAAAGCAGAATTATTCTTTTCTACATAGGATTAGCCAGCCACAGACTAAGACAGGTGGGTCCAGCGCTGACTCAGCGGCCCAGCGCGCAGAAAAGATTTCTCACCGCGGCTGCTGCCAGCCACAGAGAGTGACAGGTGGGGCCAGAGCCCAAGCGGACCCACACGCCAGCGGCAGAGTACGGGGCCGCCACGCGGCTCGGCGGGGACTGCGGGTTGATGGGTACGAATCCCCGGGAGCCTCTTTGCAAAAACGCCACGCAGGCTGACCTGTAGGCCCAGAGGAGCGCGGGTTTAGGAAAAGAAAAACTAGAGGGGGTTTTCCGTAAAACGGCTCGGCCTGCACTGTGCCTCTTCTCTCTCCGCCTTGCGCGACAGGTCGATGCACGCCAGCGGCAGAGTGCGGCACGCGGGCTCGAACCAGAGACGTTGCGGGCGCGCGCCGAGGCGGAGCCACTGCGGTGGCTTGAGCTTGGTGACAGCGAGGGGGTTGGGGCCTAGATGGGGTGTTTGCGCGAAGCTGGAGCGAACAGACGCCACGCTCGTCGGTGCACCGAGGGTGCTCGACGAAAGGGCCGGCGGATCTAGGGCGGTACGGCGAGGCGGGACATGTCCAGGGGGTTAAGGGGCTCACCGAGGAGATGATGGTGGAGTTGGTTCGGGCAGCGACGCTGGCGATCGACGACGACACAGAGGCCGAGCGTAGCTAGGGTTCCGGCGAGACGCGTCGGCGTGCAGGGGTACAGGGGACCGTCTCCTCCTCGATGGCGCGGTCCAGGGCATAGCGGAGGTACTCCACAGTCTTCTCGATCACCTCCACGACGGCACGCCGGCTGGAACGAGGCGGGGCAGAGGTAGTCGGCGGCAGCCGGCGTCGGGGTCTGGCGGTGGTGGAGAGAGAGGGGAGGAAAAGGGCAAGCTCTGAGCGGATCTGGAGAGGTAGCGGCGGAAGAGGGAGGGAGAAACAGAGAGGGATAGGGGATGCCGTGGGGGAGTGGTGGAGAGTAAAAGGTGGCTCGGCCACCTTTTTCCCTACCCTCCTCCTCACGTGCTCGGGCAGGCTAGGGCGAGGTGCAGGTGCATGGGGAGCTGGCAGATGGGGCAAGGCAGGGAGGAGAGAGGCCAGGCTTGGGTGGGGCACACCAGACAGAGAGAGAGGAGAAAGGAGGGAAGGAGAGGCTCGACTAATTGGGGGAGCCTCGGGTAGGGTTTTGGGGTGGATGGGTAGCTAGGTGGCCAGGGTTAGGAACTAGGTGGGCCGAGCTGGGTGAGAAAGAGAGAGGCCGAGAGAGATGGGGGTAGGTTTAGGGTTTAGCTTGGAGAGAGAGAGGCTAGGGTTAGGCTAGATAGGGTGTGGTTTAAAGAGGGGGTGAAGAGAGAGGAGTGGCATGGTTTAGGGTTTGCTTTTGTCAAGATCAAGCCAAGAACATGCCTAGACCCAACGAGATCGAGACAAGAAAAGATAGGGATGAGGTGATATGGTTTAAGCAAGATCACACTAGATCAAGCCAAAGATAGGGAGATGATGAGATATGAGATGATCCACTTAGAATTCAAATAAAACCAAATACTAATGAAAGGTGGCACTTGCATGGCCCATGCAAAATACTTAATGCCATATTTATCCTTGTGAAAACAATAATATTAACATGGCATTATTCATATGCATTCCCAAAAGGTGGGCAAAGGCCAAGCATAAGATTATGGGTGGAATCCAACCAACCAACATGAGCTAGAGGTAAACTCAATGAAATGCCAAGCTCATATTAATTGGATGGTTGAATTATAAGGTGGTGAAAGAAAGGTGGTGGAGTTATTAAGAGATATGCCCCCAAATCAACTTGGGCATTTAACAATTTATCAAGAACCAAAAACAATATCAAGAGGCAACTACAATTAATAATGCACATGAGATAAGAACCAAACAAGCAGGGGTTTTATATGATGCTCAAATGCAAGGTGGCATGATGACATGAGCATGATATGATGATGATGCAACAATTATATATTGGGAGCGGCCCTTTTATTACTGGAACAAGTAGCATTACAGGTGTTAGACAACTGGGATGCTACACGATCCTTCCAGCGCTGCGTTCCGGCAGCGCTTCCGCAGTCGGTCACACGTTCGGTACTCGATGAAGACCTTCCTCTCCCTTGTTCCAGCAGGCAGCGGAGGTTGTAGCACTCTCCTCGCGATTCCGGCAGCACGACGACGTGGTACCGGAAGTAGAGGGGAGATCTCGCAGGGCTTCGCGTTAAGCCGGAGCGAGTATGGTGGACTATGAGAGAGGCCTTGGCGATCTAGGGTTTAGAGGCACCAAGGGAGGAGTATAGGCCGACGGCTAGGGCTTGGGGAGATCCCCAACTTGGCGGCTAGGGCAAACCCTAGGGCGGCGACGACTTGTGGTGGCCGACGGCTAGGGCTAGGGTTTTGGTGGAGAGAGGTGTAGGGAAGAGGGGCACCCCTGCCCCTCCTTTTATAGGTGGGAGGGCGCCGGCCAAGGGGAGGGAGTCCTCCCCCAAGTCGTCCTCCTTGGCCGGCGGGTGGAGGGAGAGGAACTCCTCCCCAAGTAGGTTTCCTACTCTCCCTCCACCAAGCAAAACTGCCGTTTGACTTTTTCAAATTGGCGTTTGACTTTTAAAACTAGGATTTGATTTATCCCTTTATTTTGCTCAGCCATGATACCTAGTACATGATGCAACCATTCCACATTGTCATGACACATTCATGTACCCTTCCCCTCCGGAACCTTCTAGAACATTCCCGATGAAAACACCGAAATCATTCCCCAACTCCGAAACAGGACTTTCCTTATATGAATCTTATTCTCCGGACCATTCCTGATCTCCTCGTGATATTCCGGATCCCATCCGAGATTCCGAACAACATTCGGTCTCTTACTCATCATTCCATAACTACTCAAAAACATTGAATCCTTAAGTGTGTCTCCCTACGGTTCGTGAATTATGCGGACATGATCGAGACACTTCTCCGAACAATAACCAATAGAGGAATCTGGAAATTCATATGGCTCCCACGTATTTCTACGATTACTTTGCGATCGAATGAACCACTTACATACGATACCAATTTCCCTTTGTCTCACGATAGTTTACTTATCCGAGGTTTTGATCGTCGATATCTCTGCATACCTAGTTCAACCTCGTTACCGATAAGTACTCTTTTCTCGTTCCCGTGGTATGTGATCCCTTGTGATCCAGTCACATTCTTGCAAGCTAATTGGATGAAATTCCACCGAGAGGGCCCAGAGTATATCTATCCGTCATATGGATGGACAAATCCCACTCTTGATCCATGTGTCTCAACCCATACTTTCCGAACACTCAATGCCACCTTTATAGCCACCCAGTTACGGTGTGGTGTTTGATGTCATCAAAGCATCCTTCCGGTGATGGTGATAAGCATGATCTCATGGTCGAAGGAATTAGGTTACTATGTATCAGAGAGCTTATAGCAATTGAACTATTAAAATGAATTGATCTTTATGCTACGCTTATCTATAGGAGTATGTCCATCATACCATTCTCCTAATGATATGATCTTGTTGTTAATAACATCTCAATGTTAATGATAGAGAAACCACAATCATCTATTAACCAACAAGCTAGTATTATGAAGAGGCTTTACTAGGGACTCTAATTTAGTTCACAAATCACACAAGTATTAATGTTTCCTTGTTAATACTGTTATAGCATGAATATAAACATTTATCATAAACACAAAGATATAATAATATCTACATTTATTATTGCCTCTAGGGCATATCTCCAACACTAAGGTGGTCAAAAATGATTCAGAGGCATGGGGTTGCGGATCACTTGCATTTCCTTGACCTTTATGACCTGAGGACTTTCTTTGTTCCAGCTTATTTCTAGGACAAATTCTTCCCATTCTTGCAAACTACTACTAGAAGTGAGGGATTTAATGCAGTTCTCAAGAAATATGTTGATCCGCATTCCAGCCTTCTTTGTTTCTTGAAGCAATACATGAAATTGCAAGAGAAGATATATGTTGCTGAAGATGGACATGAGTTTGTAGGCGAGGATAAAACAGTGAGAGTTTGGTCTGATTTTCCCATGGAGAAACAGATGTTACATACTTACACTCTGCCTATCGACAACATTTTGCAGCTAGAGCTTCACAAGATAACATCCTACAATGCCCGGGTTTCTAGCAATAATCCTAACAAGTTTGAATTTTTTCTAGTTCAGGGATCTATGTTTGGGTATGGGAGGAGAAGTTACTTTTTTGACGTTGACCCCGAGAATGAAATTTACAACTATCAGTGCTGCAAATTTAATAGGGATGGGATTTTATGCTGCCATGTGATGAAAGTCATTAGCTACCTAGGCACGGTGATTGAAGTTCCAAAGCGCTACATCCTAGCGAGGTGGTCGGTTACACCTCGTGATATCATTGTACCAGATGTGGAGAAATAGGTGAAGCCTGTAGATTAAAGATATGCAGTTGCTATGCTATGGAAAGCTATGCAATAATTTTGCCAAGCTAGATGTAGGTCTAGCGTCTTCGGATTGCTGAAAGGCACATGAAGGCGATGGAGAAATAAACGGATGAACTTACAAGAAATGCTGCAGAAGCTGCAAAGAGGAAGAAGAGAATTAGAGCTGTAGCAAGTCCCGACCCGGAATCTGTTGAAGAAAATCATAATTCTGCTCGTGATGAAATTGCAAGAGACCCCCCTATGGTGATAACTAAAGGGAGGCCAAGTTTTAAAATGAAGAAAAGTTGGCTGCAATTGAAGAAACCTCGCCTGACAAAATGCAGTGCATGCAATCAGACAGATCACGATGCATGCAACTGTCTCGTTAGGATGGAAAATCCTGAGAAATTCCCTCTCCTAGGTCTATTAGTAGTTTTTGTGTTTTTGAAATAATTAACGTGTAATTTCCTGGTACTATATATTTTGTCTGTTTTTAGTTACTTGAAGAAATAAAGTGTGCTATCTAGTACTACAAAAGTTTGGTATCTTGTGCGACAGATGGAACTTATAAGTTCTAAGAAACTAGTTAACATGTGAAGTGAGCATATGTACAGATGGGGTTTTATTCTCTGAAATTTTACCTGTAGAAGTGCTACTTAAACAAATAGTGACCACGACGGATCAACCGATCTATGAATAGTATTCTAATCTTGGTTAGATCTTTCTGCGTGAAAGATGCGGTCGTCCTTCCATGTTTCTCTTTCAGATTTTGGAGAGTGAAGAATCCTCGGTCATACCTTGGATGAGATAAAGATGATAAATCTCTATTAAAATCTTGTAAATGCTTGCATTGTAATAAAGGAAAATGCACAGAAGAGATATCTATGTAGAAAAGAAAGATGAAAACCCACCCATTGGTCTGCTTTGGGCTGTCGATTATTCCAATTGGCCAATCAGCAATATACACTTTTGAGTCCGCATACTCCTTACACCACATGACTTTTATATTTGCAATAAGCAAGTGGCAAGACTCCATCAATAATGCACGGCCTCTGCTTGCGAGGGAATCAATGACCTCAAACCTTTCTGCCTTTATGTTTAAAACAACCAACTAGTAGTGTTCGGATGAATCTTTCGGTAACTGAGGGAACTTCTCTAAGGTGGGGAAACATATCTGTGTTTGATGTGAAAAAAAGGATAGTGAACAATAAAAAATGTGATTTTATATGTAAATGAAAAAAGGGACAACAAATTAAAAAAGGCTTGTGCATTTTCTTGTTATACAGTGGGAAAAATAAAAGAGGTACTCACTATTTCCTTGTGGTCGAGCCTGTTTTCAGGGGTTCTTTGGAAGCATCTTTTGAAATATTTTGGATGATACCAGCAATCGATTAGGTACTTCTGAGAAAAAAAGAAAGAAGATGTCACAAATTTAGCACTACATGCTCTTCAATGTGAATTAAAAATAAAATAAAACAGAGAAACCTATCGCTACATGTAGCGGCATGATGTACCTTTTTTTGGGTTTTGATTCTTTGATGTAATTACGTGGATTCCCACCTCGGCGATTGTGTTTACCAGTTTGTGGCCTGGTTTCACTGAATCTGCTAGGTGTCCAAGATTTGCGAATAAAATTCAATCATCGAATATAATGCCGTCATTTTCCGTGGACCCAGTCCCCGAACCATGCTAAATTACCATATTGTACAACTCTTCCTATGATTTGGTGATGTTGTAGTTCTTTTGTGTTTCGAGGTTTATGAATGGAGACCTTGTGAACTCCCCTTCTTCACAACCCTCTTGTCGAGCTCAAGTGGCACATGTGTAATGCTTGAAGCTGAATCATATCTTCTATTGTTGTCTGCGTTCGCTTGATTGTTCTATGGCAGTCTCATGTATTTTGTTTCCTCTAGCTGGTTATCCTCTTCTTGTGTGTCCAGGTCAAATGTAGGTGGATCAGGGGCTCGCTTAAATGCTTCTTCAAACCTCTGCCTCTACATTTATGACTCTGTGCTGCTGTCAAAGTTTAGTTTCCTGTTCATCGAGTCTTCTGCTGCAGAGCTTGGCACATTGGTTGATAGTATAGTTGGTGTAGACCCTTCAATGTTCAGCCTTGTTGACCTTGTCATTCTTTGTGTTTTTCTATTTTATGGGCTTCCTTGAGAAGCAGATACTTTCCTTGGCCACTGTACTTGAACTGTGGGTTTGGGTGATAGTTCAAGTTCTCCCCGCGCAACCGATCTTGTTCTGTATCTGCTTGGTGAAGGTGAGGCATCTGCATGGATTTTTTGTTCTGTTTGGTTGCTGATCTCCAAAAGTTACTGTTTTCCTTTTTAATGACACCGGTTTTGGTATTACAAACTCTGAAATTACGTTCTTCAATTCCTGCCTCGCACTCCCTTCATCCATTTTTGAGAAGACATCTGGAATGGGATCTTGCTTCATTGTTCGTAGACTTCTGGTGATGGATCCTGCCTCTTCTTGTGCACCTTCGTGGTACTCAAGGTCGAAAAATTCCGGTGTTTAGAATGTTGGATGTTGCATACTCACATCGTTGGGGTCTGTCCTCATGAAGTCCAGCAACTTCTTCCCATGAATATCCCAATCCTTAGATCTGTAACTATTTTGACTTTGGCCCTCATCGAGTTCTTCAAGTTTTCCTGAATTCTCAGTTGGGGTCTGATAAGTTTGGCACGAATTAGCCAAACCATCTGGAAGTATTTCCCTCGGTTCTGCCTCTGTGTGCAACTTGTTGGAGATAGAAGTTGCTTTGTCTATAGCTATTTTTTGCTGGTGTGCTTGAACGTCTTGAGGTTCCTCCTGTGTACCATGAACTGGGAGAACCACCATTGTGGGTGTTGATTCTTTTGTATCGGAAACAATGTTCTGAACTGGTGTTCTTAGGATGTTCTCGCACTGCTCGGTTCCTTCTTTCTCTGTATCTCCATTCAATGTACCTTTGTGTTGTTAAGCAACCTCATGATAATCTATAGTAGTTACATCTCTCTGGTAGGTTTCAGCCACATGATAGGTCTTCCCATCATTATCACCCAACAGAATCTTCCTCCCCTAAAAAAATATGCTGCTCTGTTCCTTTCATCCTCCTTTTCCTACTGTGGTGCTGGTAAGCTCAGCTGCACTAACTCATCGTACGGTGACACACTTATCTCCTTTCCCTCTTCCTCTTCGACCACCTTGCAATCCTTATCTGTTCTGTTGTATTCCCCAAATGGTTCTGGACTTCTGCTGGCTATTGGTGTCGCTTCATTTCTCCTTCCCTTATTACACCTTTGCTTCCTTATCTTTACATACTTCCTTGGTATGAATGAAAGTAGCTTCACAAGCATCTGCAAGCTTGGTTCAAATCATGGCAAGCTTTCTAGACTACTTCTTTGTATCTTGCTCTTTCCTGTATTGTAATATATAAAGGTGGTCAAAAATCTGTTGTAGCTAATTTTATTTGCAACCTGGGTATGCAAGTAAAAACATTGCTTATTGTAATGGAGAAAACCCACCTTTGAGGTATAACCTGGAGGTGCATTTGCTAGGATGAACATGTCAAACTTTTCTTTATCTGAAAAGAGGATGCTCCCTTCCATTTCTTCTTCATCTGTTTGTTCGGAAGCTTTATTGCTCCTTGTTCCTTCTTCTCTTTTAAATGGAACATCTTCTTCTTCTTCCTGTGTTTCTTCGCATGGTTCCTCATCTTATTGACCTCTGTTGCTAAGTAGTTGTTCTTCTTCAAGCTTAGGTACTACCTCTGAATTTGCGAATTCAGGTTTGAGCTTCAAAAACAAAAAAGTGGAAACAAAATAAGAAAGATGAGGTATATAATCTAATATTTTTTGATGTAGTTACAAGGGGAAAACTCATGGTTTTTTCAGGGGGAAATAAAAAGACTAGAGAAAAAACTTGTGCTACGCTGAACGTTCCATCACTCTTTTGGTCCTACTTAATGTTGCGGATATGCTAAATGGGTATCACCATTGCATGTCTCTAATCCGGATAACCCGGGTGGCCCATAGTTGGTAGCAAGGCCCATGGCCTGCTGGGCGGACCAGTTAGATGGATCCAGAAGGGAGGCCCATGTCGGATAAAGAAAGGCTACAGTGGAGTCAGCGACATACCCAGAGCCTTGGAGTGCAAGACACGTTAGAGTAGTTGTATACTGTGTAGGACTCAGTAACTTGTCCGGCTAGGAATTTCCCTGTAACCCTAGGATCTGGCGACTATATAAGTCGGACCTAGAGGAGCCTTTAGGGAAACGACGCAACTCATATCACGCAAATCGAACCGATCTCTGTAACTCGGCGTATTGCCATTATAGTGATTTATAACAGGAGTAGGATTCTGCCACCGTCGTGGGATCTGAACTTGGGTAAGTTGTGTTACCTCATACCCGCCAACCTTCCGCCTTACCCCACGTCTCTAAACATGCTCTGTGAGGACCCCTCCATGGCGTACTCGTCGGCAATACCATGACACTTAATAGCCTTTAGCACCATTCCATTGGTCCATGCTGTTACTCTTGTTCCTTCACTAGGCACATCTATGCCTTTTAAATTTAATGAGTCTAGGTATTTTACCAGCGGAAAACACATTTGTGTGATTGATAAAAATATTGGTATTAAAAGTAGTTCATGCGTAGGTGAATGTAGATAACACGCAAAAACCAAAAAAGGTAAAAACATGGTTGATAGTAGGGGAATGTACCATTAAGTAGAGCATGCAGGATTTGAGAATTCCTTTTTATTCCTTTGATTTAGTTGCTTTCCCAAGAATCATTATAACAAACCTGCACATGTTTAGCCGATGTGCATATTTAATTTTTGCCAATGATGGGTACATAGCCTAGGGATGATGTGAACACCAGTTGTTGGCGCGAGCATAGAACTCATGGCGTAAGTGATGTAGAGCCTGTGATAATTCATGTCTGCCTCCTCCATTTCTGCAATCATCTTCTTCAGTGATGGGGATATGCCGAGTGGGGTATACCCAGCAGGACATTTCCTATTGGCCCAACCTGCCAGCGAGTGGGCCTGCAGGACGGCGACTGGATCAAGACTCAACGAGGAGCCAGGCGACTGGAAGCTGCAGGCCCAGAAGCGTAGCTAGGCCCAGTCGGATTAGGTCAAACACCCTCCGAATCCTTAACCAATTGGTTGTAGATCTGTAAACCCTAGCGAGGTGAGTCTATATAAACCTCCCTAGGGTACGCATTCCGCTGCGACTCGCCGCCTAGTCGTCGAGCTCGTCCTTGTACTTTCTCATCAATACAATCTAGAAGGAGTAGGTCTTTGCCCTCTGGGGGCCGAACTTGGGTAAATCCTTGTGTCTCCGCACTCATCTCGCACCGCAGATGGCTGGCCGCCTTTGCCCCTCGTTCTACTACTCGCTGCCGATTGCAGCATCTTCCGTGGCCATTCCCAAGACAGTGGCGCCCACCGTGGGGCCTGGCCAGTTAGGCCGGTGTTCTGCGGCAAGATCCAATCTGCCCATCAACGAGACGATTGCCACCGGCCGCATGATCGCGATTGGCGAGATCCTCTAGATCTTGCCGAGCAGCTACATCCCGGCGGCGTGCCCCGTCACGCACAGCGTGATCATGCCGGTCAGCACGATCAGCCTCTTCGTCGGCTTCACCGACACCATTGTCTCGGAGGACTCGGCTCACATCTACGAGTCGCCACTGCGTGACCAGCTCTCCGAGATTTAGGTCCGCACCATCCACCGCCTCGCCTCCGAGTGCGACTCGGCCAACAACGACGTGGCCGAGACCAGCGTGGTCGCGGACGACGCGGCCCTCAACAACGACGCAGACTTGGCGACCCCGGCGTCAGTCGCCGGATCCATCATCACCGCATCATCCCCGGGCTCCATCACCCAGGTATCCAACGTGGGGAATTTCGAGGATCCCTCCATCCTTGGGATCTTCGACTCCGATTCCGGATCGGAGAACTCCGGCGACCTCCACGCCGGATCCGGTCGCTATGTCGTGACCTACATGGCGAGCGGCACAGATGCCCCGCTAGACCCCTTCTCCACGCCGATTCCGCCGACCGCGATGACGATGGAGGTTGAATAACTCCTCTTACGTCTAGAGGAGGCGGTCCTCAAGGAACAAGCCGAACACGATTTTTTTGCCTCGAGCAGGTAACGGCGCAGGAGCTCTCGCGCTACCACCAACTCCGCATCAGGTCGCGCCTGAACCCCACCGTTCAGGGCCGTGCCCTGAACTTCGACGATGAGAGCGACCTGGCCCGCACGGCCGATCGCGTGATCTGTGAGAACGCGCCGCCAGGAGGAAGCACTCGACCACCACCAGGCTTATTAGCGAACGGCGCTCCCCACCACCGCCTGGCCGCACGCCCCCTCCAAACCAACCGCGGATCATGATATCCGCGCAGGAGTGGGACACCAACAGCCTCCCGCTTTTTTCTACTCCGATGGACAATGTCATCGCGAGCCGAGCCACGGTAGACAACATCAACGTGACCGGGGAAGGCGCCCTGCAGATCCAGTATGCCAGGGCCTTACTCACCAAGGCCGTCGAGCAACAAGCTGCGGGAGCAGACTCGCAGGGACGCGTCTGCAGTCGATGCATGGACCCACATCATCAACAACCAAAGCTGGCGCGCACGACAGCCTGACGACTTGAGGCATACCCTCAGCAACCGCCGCAACGGCGAGCCAAGGGGATCGCTCAGCCGAGTCGGCCCCCAGTACTTCAGACCAATGATCCGAGGATAAAAGTACCCGACGAACTTCAAAGCGCCGAAGGAGATTGAGAAGTACGACCCCTCGTAAGACCCATCCGTGTGGCTGGACACGTACCTCATGGTGATGGGAATCACCGACCACACCGACCTGCTCGCCGCCCGCTACCTCCCCCTGATGATGGAGGGAGCATGCCGGCAATGGATCAACACCCTCCCCACAGACAGCATCGACTCCTGGGAGGAAATGCGCGATGCCTTCGTTAGGCACTTCGAGGGCTCCTACACCCACGCCACCACCATTAAGGACCTGGAGCGATGCGTCCAGGGACCCCGCGAGTCGAGCCGCAGCTGGGTCCAGCGGTGGCAGGACATGTGGTACAACGTGGACGGAATGCACCCGGACACTGCGATTCATTTCTTCAAGACCTCGTGCCGCTACGAGCCCTTGGTAGCCAAGCTCAACCGGGTGTACAAAACACTCGACAACATACCGGACATCCTCGAGATTGCCAAGCGGTACGCGGAGGAGGACCCGAACCAACAAAACGATGACGAGTTAGGAGGAAACCGCCGCACGAGCGGCCACGACAACTGGAGACGACCCAAGCTACGCTACAGCAACACTCGCCTCACCGGCAAGCGCCGCAGTGACTAGCGATTCGACTTCATCGCCAACGCCGGCTACGCGCCACGCGAGCCCAAGATGGAGGCCAGCGCCGTGATAGCGGCAACTATAAGGCGAAGCCAAGGTTTGACCCCAAATCTCTCCTCAACCAGCCTTATGTGTTCCATAGCAGGGAGGGGAATCCCGCCACGCACACGACCACCGACTGCCACTCCCTGAAGTAGATCGAGAAGGAACGGCATGCACGTGAGGACCCCAACAACCACCCGCCAAACGGCGGGGCATTCGGCAACGACGTGGGATCGCTCCACACCTTCACCGGGTTCAGCACCAAGCGCGAGAAGAAGGTCATCGCCCGCGCCGTCGCCATCAACGCGGTGTCCCAGGTTGACGTCCCGCGCTTCCTCAACTGGTCCGAGCAGCGGATCACCTGGAGCCGCGAGGACCACTCGCCACGGATAGAATATCCAGGGCGAGTCGTCTTGGTGGTCAAGCCCAAGGTGGGAGACTACTGGCTCCCCAAGACGCTGATGTACGGCGGAAGCTCCATCAACATCCTCTACCTGGACATGTTCTGGCGACTGCGGCTCCCGCAGTCGACGATTGAGACGACTTACACCACCTTCCACGACATATGCCCCGGTCGGAAGGCGTACCCGATCGGTAAGGTGACACTGCCAGTCACCTTCGGCACTCCAGCAAACTTCCACACCGAGCGGATCGTCTTCGAGATGGTGCCCTTCAACAGCCCCTACCACTGCGTCTTGGGACGGCAGGCATTTGCCAAGTTCATGGCAGTGCACCACTACGCGTATAACGCGATGAAGTTCCCAGGGCCATGCGGCATCATCACCGTCCATGGCGACCCCGACATGGCCGCAGAGTGCGAGGCCAAGGGCGCCGAGCTCATCGACGCCGTCATAGCCGCTGAAGCTAACCACACGGAAGAGCTCGCCAAGTACACGAGCAGGGTCAACAATGACGACCCCACAATACTCAAGAAGCCAAACTCAGAGGGTGGGGTCTCAACGGCCTTCGAGGCGACCACGCACACGCGCTCCATTGAGCTGGTCCCAAGCGACTCCAGCCAGACGGTGACGATCGGAACGGGCATGATCCCAGCATAGGAAGGCTTGCTCATCGAGTTCCTCTGTGAGAATCGCGACATCTTCACATGGAAGCCTTCTGACATGCCTAGTGTCCCGAGGGAACTCGCTGAGCACAAACTCAACGCTGACCCCAAAGCAAGACCCATCAAGTAGTCGCTGCAGCCCTTCAATGAAGAGCACCGCGGAGCAATCGTCGAGGAGGTGCAGCATCTACTCGCTGTAGGCTTCATACGACCAATCAAGTACTCCAAGTGGCTGGCAAACCCAGTCCTGGTCGAGAAGAAAAACGGGACCTGGAGAATGTGTATCGATTACACAAATCACAACAGTGCCTGCCCCAAGGAGCAGTTCGTCCTCCCGCAGATCAATCAAATCATCGACTCGATCGCAGGGTCGGAGTCACTGTGCTTCCTTGACGCCTACTCTGGTTACAACCAAATTAAAATGGCAGTCGAGGATGAAGAGAATACGACGTTCATCACGCCATTTGGAGCATTCTGCTACACCGCCATGACCTTCGGCCTCAAGAACGCCAGAGCGACCTACCAGAGGTGCATGCAGGAGTGCCTTGCGAGCCAAATTGGCCGCAACATCCACGTCTACATGTTGGAGGGGTTAACCTCTTGGGTGCCCGATCTTCACGGATCTCGTGGTCAAATCGATGGGAAAGCAAGGGGAAAGGGAGAAGGTAGCGGAAGAGAACACACACCTCGCGAAGAACACGATGAACACACGCAAAACTCACACGATACAAGGCCGATTGCTCCCGAACGGCGGCCACCGGTCCGATAGAATCCTCGCAAGGAAAGATCGGTCAACGTGCTCCCTCAAATCCACATCGGAGAGGGAAGAACACCTTGGGGAGGGTCTTAACAACTTGGAGATGAGACATCGAACTCCAAGGCCTTGTTCAACGATGGATGTGTGATGCAAAGTCCAATCGAGGTTGGTGACGATAGTCAGTCCCCTTGGTAAAGGGGATGAGGCAAAACTAGAGATTCCACACAAGGGGGTTGTCTTTAGTCTATCATCTATGCCTAAGGGATACATGAAGGGGTGGGGGCTCTATTTATAGGCCAGCCACATAAACAGGGGTAGTTTAGGGATAAAACTAGGGTTTGGACGAGCTAGAGGGGTACATGGGCCGAAGGCCCAGATGGCGGCGCGCAGGCCCATCGTGTAGGCCGGAGACTCCGGTGTAGGGTCCGGAGACTCCGGTGTCGTCTCCGGAGTGGCGTACTGACTGTCCCCGGGTCGGATGCTGGGGTCGGTCCGGAGACTCCGGTGCGCAGGACCGGAGACTCCGGTGTAGCAGGACCGGAGACTCCGGTGTAGGCCGGAGACTCCGGTGGTTCAGCCGTGGCTTCTTCCGCCTCCTCTTCCAAGCCCTCGTCTTGTCGGGCTTGATGTTCCGGGCTTCCTCCCTTGCCTCTGTACTTGTCGGTGTGAACCTATCATGCATATGTGACGGAGTATGAAGTAGCATACCATTCAATAGGGTAGGAAGTGGGCTCGCATAGAGGAACAGATTCACCTTTGGAGTCCATGACGAATTGGCGTAAGTTGGAGACCATGATGTGGTAACGATCGTAGGTCGGGCTGCATCACTACATCAACGACGTGGTGGTGAAATCCACTCGCCAGGGAGATCTACTCGCCGACCAGGCCGAAACCTTCGCGAACCTGTGGAGGTACAAGATCAAACTAAACCTAGGAAAGTGCACCTTCGGTGTGCCTGCTGGACAGCTGCTGGGGTACGTCGTATCCAAACGAGGGATCGAGGTGAACCCCACCAAGATCAACATGATCGCTCGGCTCGGCAAACCCGAGTGCCTGCGCGACGTCTAGAAGCTGGCAGGGTGAGTCACGGCCCTCAGCCGATTCATCCCCCGGCTAGGCGATAAGGCAATGCCTCTCTACCGCCTAATGCGCAAGAATCCCATGTTCCAGTGGGACAAGGAGGCAGACGACACGCTCCACGCACTCAAGGAAGTGCTACTCGCGGCCCCACTACTCGCTGCCCCCGTCGATAAGGAGCCCATGCTTGTCTACGTCACGGCCTCCGAGCGAGTCGTTAGCGCTGTTATGGTCGTCGAACGATCAGAAGAGGGCAAGGAACGCCCGATGCAGCGACCTATCTAGTACATCAGCGAAGTCCTCACCAAGTCACGCCAGCGCTACCCGCAGTACCAGAAACTGGTATATGCGGTCTTCCGAGCGCAGAGGCGACTGCCGCACTACTTCCAGGAGCACCCAATTACGGTCGTGTCCTCAGCGCCGTTGCAGGACATCATTCGCAACCGCGAGGCGATCGGGCGAGTCGCCAAGTGGGCCGTGGAGATCGGAGTCCACAATATCATATAAGAGCCGCGCAAGGCCATCAAGTCGCAGGACTGGGCAGACTTCCTCGCCGACCGGGAGGAGGCACATCAGCCAGAGAAGCTGCCGTACCTCCACTACTGGTCGCTACACTTTGATGGCTCCAAGAATGCAGACAACGCAGGGGAAGGGATCGTCCTCACATCCCCAAAGGGCGACAAGCTACACTACATCCTATACCTCAACTTCACCCCCTGCACCAACAATATGGCCGGGTACGAAGTTCTACTCCACGACATGCGAGCAGCCAAGGAAATGAACATCAATCGTCTGCGTTGCTACGGCGAATCCGAACTCGTCGCCTGGCAAGTCACTGGCACATGCGATGCAGTCTCCCCCACCATGGCGTCATACCGCCAAGCCGTGGACTAGCTGGGAGGCCACTTTGCCGGCTACTCCATCGAGTGGATCGATCGGCGCAAGAACGAGGAGGCCGACGCTCTCTCTCGCATCAGGTCGGCTCGCCTCGCACGGCCCGCCTATGTCTTCCTAGACACCATCACCAGGCCTTCCGTCTCTCCCCCGAGGGATATCGACATCGGAATCCCGCTGCAACCAGAAGCAGCTCTGGTCGCCATGCTCGCGGAGCCAAGCAACTAGACCACACCATACGTCGCTTACCTGGAAGGAGGAACCTTACCCGCTGACGAGACAGAGGCCCGGATGATAGTACGCCACTGCAAGTCCTTCATCATCATCAAAGGCGAGATCCACAAACGCAGCGTGACCGGCGTGTTTCAACGCTGCATCCAACCCGCAGAAGGTTGCAAGATCCTCCAAGACATCCATGCTGGCGACTGCGTCCACCACGCTGGCGCTGGGTCCCTGATAGCCAAGGCCATGCGACATGGCTTCTACTGGCTCACCGCGCACGCCGACACGGTCGACATCGTACAACGTTGCGTCGGATGCCAGAAGTACGCCAACCAGACCCACATCCCAAGCTCGCGCTCAAGACCATCCCCATCACCTGGCCATTCGCCGTGTGGGACATGGATATGGTAGGCCCATTCAAGAATCCCCCTCTGGCTTCACCCACCTCCTAGTCACAGTCGACAAATTCACAAAGTGGGTGGAGGCCAAGCCAGTACGCAAGTGCGACGAGAAGACCGCCACCAAGTTCCTACGCGAGGTCATCCATTGCTACGGGTTCCCGCACAGCATCATCACAGAAAATGGCACCAACTTCGCCAAAGGATCCATGGCCGAATTCTGCGAGGAGAACCACATATGACTCGACCTCGCCTCAGTCGCCCACCTGGAGTCCAACGGCCAGGAAGGATGCGCCAACTAGAGCATCCTCCATGGCCTAAAGCCGCGACTGCAAGTACCCCTCGAGCGAACTCCAAGGTGCTGGGTCGAAGAACTCCCCTCCGTCATCTAGGGCATCCGCACCTCCGTTAATAGGTCGATAGGGTTCACCCCCTTCTTCATGGTGTACGGCGCCGAAGCCGTCATGCCAACTGACCTCGAGCATGACTCGCCTTGGGTGGTCAACTACGCGGAGGACGACAACGATCTTGCACGCCAGGACGGGGTCGAATAGCTCGACGAAGCACACGACCTAGCTCGCTCCCGCACCGCCATCTACCAGCAAGGACTTCGCCGCTACCACAGCAGGCGAGTTCGAACTCGTTCCTTCCATGAAGGCGACCTAGTCCTGCGTCTGATCCAGGACAATAAGGGCATGCACAAGCTCTCTACCCCTTGGGAGGGACCATTCGCCATCGGGAGAGTCCTGGGCAACGATGCCTACTACCTCATTGACGTCCGAGGCGACGAAAAACTCAACGTCAAGCGGCCATGGAATGTAAACCTCCTATGGAAGTTCTACTCCTAGAACTCCAGACATGTACCTCCTACCCGCTATGAAATAAAGAAGATCGATTCGCACATATTACGTCCACTCTCCATACGTTGTGCCACTCGCACTCGTAATAGCAGCGCTGTGCTACTCGAGGAAGTCAATCCTTGGTCACGCGACCGGCACGGCCAAGTAGTGCGGTATGAGGGCACTGAAAAATTTCGGGCCTTGTATCGTCCACGAAAAAAGACAACCCGGAGCCCCATCGGAGTCGCCTCGCTTGATTGGCTTTCCGAGACAAGACAACTGCAATCGCTTATAACAACGACCCAGTCCTCCACATCCCTGGCGCAGCGACTCGAACGGCTAAGTACCACGCTCGGGGACTGACCCAGTCCAAACCTGAGTGACTAGGGAAAACGCCAAGTACGAAAGCGCGTCCTGGGCTCGCCACATGACTGATCCCATGGATCAGGTGGAGCGACGCGCCTGATACAACACGCGTTGTCCTCAACTACCTTGGGCATGCGACTAGAACGGTCAAGTACCACGCTCGGCAACTCGGCCACTTGACCCTGTTCGCGCCCGTGAAAACGGCTAAGTACAGAGCATCCCTTGGAGTCGCCACGCGACTGGATTTTCAAGACACGGCGAGTTGACCTCAACTGACTAACAGTTTAACAACATACATACACATCGAAACAAGGTAAACCCCACAAAAGGGCTCGGGGACTCGCACAACCCACAACCAAATCACACACTGACAAAAGCATTAATGCATTCCTTATGGCAGCAAAAAAAATTTGCTAACAAGGGAAGTTACATAGTTGTTATAACTAACGCCACTCGGCAAACTAATCTACTCCGCGGGATTCGATGACGAGGTGCCACCACTCCCGCGGATGCGGATAAAGGGAACCCACGGGTTCGATGGGTACGTTGTCAAAGTGCCCGCCATCGCTGATTGGAAGGGCTGCTCCACCTTGGAGTCGCGGTTCGCCGGCTCGGGGTTGTTTGGCGCAACGATTGTCTCCTAGTACGGAAGGAGATCACCCATCGCCAGCACTCGGTCCACCTTGGAGCCCGCTCGGTCAGCTTTAGCACTTCAGATATCTCGACTGCGCCCGTCGATGAAGGATACCCGCTGGTGACATCGTCCAGGTCGAAGTCGTTGGGGAAGTGCGCGAGCCCAAGACTCAGCACAGTCGCAGCACCACGTCGGAAGGCTGAGCACGATATGAATTCCACAACTGCTGGAGCCTTCTCCAGGTAGCGCCAAACTTCAACAAGGTCGCTGGGGATCACCTCCGTCGGTGAAATTTCCTGGAGGCACGCGCGGATGCAAGTCGCCGACAGAGCGGCTGTGCCTACCAACATAGTGACACATTGCCGAGCGTCGTACAACTGCGCTTCAGCCTCATCGTCAAGAACCCTCCCTGCAAACCAGGAGAAGCTCAAAAAACAGAAACACGCAAAAGAGTAAAGCTGACCTGCGTGTTCGAGGATTCGCAAGACCAATTACACAAAAAATGGACAAGCTCACCGATCAAAGGGCGACAACGCCCCGTGATGAAATCCTATAGACCGAAGAGGTGATCCTGCAGCCCGGCGATGAGTGCATCTGACACCTTTCGCTCCTCAGCAGCAGCAGCAACGACTGCCTTGGCCCTCTCATCCGCCGAGGTCGCCTCCGCCTTCACCTCCTTGAGATCCCTCTCCAGGTCGGCAATTCGCTTCTCCGCGGCGCTAAAGGACGACTGAGCAGCCGTCAGGTCACTCGCAGGGACCATGCCTTCACGAGCCTTCTCTACCGCGGCCGCATGACCCTCTCCATCAACAAAACTGTGAGTACGAGGAAAGCAAGCGACACTTCCAACAACAAGCACAACAACCACTTACCATCAGTCGCCCGAAGCTGCTCGTTCGTCCCTTGGACGACGTGGAGCTCCTTTTCCGCCGACTCGCGCTGCAGGCCTTGCCAACCATGAAAGCATCAGCGAAGAAATCCCTAAGTGCCTAGCCGCTGAAATTCAGCGACTAGCCACTCAGTGACTAGGCAGCAAAAGAAAATCCTAAGTGCCTAGCTGCTGAAATTCAGCGACTAGCCACTCGGGGACTGGGGAGCAAAAGAAATTCCTAAGTGCCTAGCCGCTGAAATCCAACAACTAGCCACTTGAGGACTGGACAACAAAATCAATAAGGATCCGACCGCCGAAATTCAGTGACCAGATCCTCGGAGACTGGACATACCTGGATCGCTGCACCCAACATGTTATGGAGCTTGACTGCGTCCACTGACGGGAGCACAATAGGTGTGCGCCCGCGACCCTGCTCCACTTCCGCCGACTGCGCTGGAGCACTCACCGTGGAGGCCCTCACCACAAAGCGAGGGAAGGTGGCCACCGCCGCCCCCGCAGCACTCGTTGTTGGGCCCGTCGCACCAACTGGTGTCGCGGGCTCGACCTGCTGCGACTCCGCGTCCACCGCGGCTGTGCAACTGCATCCACTCCAATCAGAGCCTCACTCGAGGCGCCGACTGGCTCGTCCGAGATTGTGACGACCTCGTCGCCCTTTGTCTTCTTCGCGCCCTCAACGGGCGCCTCGATCTTGTCGCCCTTCCACTTCTTTGAAGAGTCGACTCGCGCTTCCGCGACACCCAACGTGACCTTGCCAACCAAAGGGTGACCTATTTTCTTCACACTAGTCCTGCAACATGATGCCGTCAGCAAACTCGCCAACCAAATACGAATTGGTTGTTCTAACAAATAGTCCAAAGGGTACTCACTTGGTGACTAGGATAAAGCGAAGACTAGTACGAATGCTGGACGGATTCTCCAACTTCGGCCCTAGCTTCCGACTGAGGCCCGTCTCGAACACGCTCTGTGCCCAACACACCGAGGGCTTCTTTAAGGACGAGGCCGTGGCAGGAGGATCAGCGACAATCACCGCAGGCGCTCCCCTCGACGGCGAGGCACCCGCAGATGGGGAGGCCCCGAGCCCGGTGACTATGGTGAAAGGTGGTGGGAGCGACACCAACGGCACCTCGCCCTCTCCCATGGCCACGTCAACTGCCGCAGTCGCTTGAGCCCGCGCGCTGGCCCTAGCATCTTCGGCCACGCTGGTAGCTTCGGAGTTACTCGCGGACCGAGGTAGTGATGCCGGCTTAGCTGACCTCTTCTTCTTCTTCTGTGGTGATTTCTTCTTCGATGGTGTGGCCACGCGCCATGAAGTGTGTTCGCAGAGCTCGTCGTCGTCCCCGTCGTGAGCCTCAAGGCTCTTGCTGGCCTTGATCTCGCATTGTCGTTGCCCACGGGTCTTACGGACTGTGGGTGCAGCGACCTCCACGACTTCGTCATCATCTTCAGCGTCGTCATCGTCACCATCATCGACATCGTTGCCTCTGGTGTTACCCTTGTCGGACGAGGACTCGCTCTTGTCCTCGGCGGACTCGTTCGAGTTTTCATCGTCAGCGGGTGGAAGCCAACCTTCCACCACTTGGAACAGTTGCGAAGATAAAATGCGATTAGCACGAACCGCGACTGCATATATGCGACTGCGAATGAACAACAAAGTGCGGACTTACCGTCGGAGCCTTGCGCTTCACGGTGTAAGGGGAAACCCTGGCCTGTGCGTCGAGGTATTTTGTGTCGGTGATTTTCTTTAGGGCCAAGGTATAATCATTGAGCCTCCACTCGGCAGTGCAAGATTCCGTCAGGTCATCCTTGCCCATGTACTCGTACATGAAGTGGGCGCGACTGGCCAGAGGCACTAGCAGCCGCCCAAACCAGCAATTGTACAAGTTGATCGTCTGGAGGCCCTTCTTCTTCAAGCTGCGGATTGTCTGCAGCATTTCATCGACAACCATCCGTTGGTCATGCGAAAGCTTGGCGACTTGGAGCCAACGTGGCTCGGGCTGGTCGGCGAAATACATCAGAAGCGCCACCTCGTCGTCTAGCGGCGACTCGGTCATGTAGAACCAATGCTTCTTCCACTCCTTCGCTGCCTTCTTTGGCAGCATCAGGTCAAAGAAGGAGTCCTTCGACTTCAACTGGAAGGTGAGGCCGCCCGCGACCAACATCGAGCCGCCTGTTTCTTCACACCCGATCCTCCAGTGGAACAGATCTTGCCACTGGGGGGAAGTATGGCTGGCAGCCTAGGTAGCACTCGCAAAATGCCACGAAGATGGAGAGTTTCTCAATGATGTTCGACCCTAGGTCTGACGGCTGGATGCTGTAGTACTCACAAAAGCGGCCAAAGGAGAGGGAGGTGGGTAATCCGAGCCCCCTCTCCAGGTGGCTTGTGAAGTAGATAAATTCTCTGTCGCGGATCTGGCACCACTTCTCTGGCCACGGGGATGTGCCATCTCCTGACGCGGAGGATCCCTGCCTCCTCGAATGATTTCAGCATCACTTTCGTGCACTTGGATCTCCCCCATGGTTCCATCGAAGGCGCCATCAGTTGGAGGATCTAGGGCACTGGGTCACTCTGGTCGCTACGGGGGAACGGAAGACTAGAGATGCACGAGATCGGAGGAAGTGCGGGAAATGATTGCCCTTCGCCCATCACTCTCCTTATATAGTGGTTGCTACCCGCCATTTTCGGGGAGCCGTTACCGCACGGTGATTACGCCGATATTACCGTTGGATTACCCAACGACTAGTTTGACCAATGTTGACGGTCCAACTTCGTCTACTCGACTCGCCAGTTTTAGGGACTCGATTACTCGCCGACCTGGTCGCCCTAGCTGCGACTCCATCACTCGCTGAGCTGATAACCATAGCAGTGATTCGACCCATTCGCCGTGTTGCGATTCGACTGGTTGCCGTTATTGCTCTAAGATAACAAGTTCCCTCTTTCATTCAGGGAGTCCACCACTGATTCGACTGGTCATCCAAACTGGACCCGCATACTCCGACTGCCAACGAACATGTGCAACGAATCAGCGACGGCCTCGGGGACTACTGATGGGGATATGCCGAGGGGGGTATACCCAGCAGGACGTTTCCTATTGGCCCAAGCTGCCAGCGAATGGGCCTGCAGGACGACGACTGGATCAAGACTCAACGAGGAGCCAGGCGACTGGAAGCTGAAGGCCCAGAAGCATAGCTAGGCCCATTCGGATTAGGTCAAACACCCTCCGAATCCGTAACCAATTCGGTTGTAGATCTGTAAACCCTAGCGAGGTGAGTCTATATAAACCTCCCTAGGGTACGCATAGAGGACACGTTCCATCATACACCCCCTGCGACTTGCCGCCTAGTCGCCGAGCTCGTCCTTGTACTTTCTCATCAATACAATCTAGCAGGAGTAGGTCTTTACCCTCCGGGGGCTGAACCTGGATAAACCCTTGTGTCTCCGCCCTCATCTTGCACCGCAGATGGATGGCCGCCCTTGCCCCTCGTTCTACTACTCGCTGCCGATTGCAGCATCTGCCGTGGCCATTCCCACGACATTCAGTGATGTGATGGTTGGTTGTCTCTTTCCCTTATTCCCAACTATTTTTTCACAAACTTGATTGCCATTGCATCCATCCCATAGCGAACTTCTTTTCACCGTTTGGCACACCTATTACCTCCTCGACAGATATTTCTGTGAGGTCGATGGAACGTCTTCCAGGGAATACCATATTGCATGTTGATGGATCAAAAATCTCCATGAGGAATTTGCATAGATCGGGGGTGTAGTTTTGAACACTTTATGTTGACCAAGCCTTTGTATCCCCACTCCTCGATTAACTTTTTCCTGTTTTGGTGACATGCTCGGATACATGCTCACAAGTTTCATCGGTGATGCACGCTGAAATGGTTTGTCTTTTTAAAAGTTCTAGGATTCAAAAACCAGAGATAGTGTGTGGATAAAAATAGTAAAAGAAACTAACATTTCCGGTTGTTGCGTGGTATTTCATGGGTGCTGCTTCAATGTCTACTAGAGCACTCCTTGATGAAGTAATTGGCGATTCCGAGGAAGCAGACTAAGTTTTCCGCGCAACATTTTGAGTTTCTTGGTTAACTGTCCCTTCTTGTTACCATTTGACTTTGTCATTTTGCACGCTGCCTTAACTGAACTATCATAAAAAAGCACTAAATTGACATCATAAAAAACCATAGGGGAAAACTACCATCACCACTAAACTGAACTTAATATCCAAAGGGCTGAATTATAACTAAACTTAATATCCAAATGGGCAAAAAAATATCTACATCACTTTGTTGCAAAAAGTTGGTTGTGAAAAACATAAGTATCCACTGAACTTTTTTTCTAGAGATGTGCCCACAGTTCCTGAAATTACATGGTGATAGATTTTGAGAAATTCAGTTAAGAAACACATGGAACACTAAAAAAGGGACTGCCATCATACTAGGAAGGAACTACCATCATACCAGCAAATCTACTATCTAAAGTATATCATCAGAACAGAAAAGGAACTACCATCATACTATCCCACGAAAAGCTTGTAAGTCTTCCATCCCCGAACTACCATCCTGAACAACATATCACTTATAACCCTCCCATCCCTTACTGAAAACAAAACTACCATCAGAACAGGGAACTACCATCGCTAGCAAAAATAATATACTATCCCTAGCCATACAAGCACTACCATCCCCATCATAAAATCCAGGGATTTCTATTTTCGTGCCCCTGGTTCGTTAGTTGTACTCACTTTTCCCCAGTCGCTTAGTTTTTCCTCACTTTTGTCCGAAACTCTCACAACGGTCTGAAACTCGCTCTCCGTCGGGTCCCGTTAGTGGACCCTCGCCGTTACGTGCTGACAAGTGGGGCCACATTCAGGTGGGTCCTGTAGTGGACCCTCGTCGTTAAGTGCTGACAAGTAGGACCCCCCATTACTTGCTGACAGGTGGGGCCACGTTCAGTCGGGTCCCACAGTAGGACCCCCCATGTTGGACAGTGTGGGGCCACTTGTTGGGAACACATTTCGAGGGATGTGCTATGGGACCATGTGGGCCGCGTATGGTAGTTACGTGCGCCCTGTCGCCTAAATTGGAAGATTTATTTTTTGTTATTTTTATGATTGGCCTTTTTAAGAGCGCCTTTTCCCCTTTATGTTGCTAACAGTTGTTATTTTTGCCCAAAAATGCAGAGAATCTAGAGCAGCTTCTCTCTTCATTCATGGTTCCTTTTGTCCCTCGCATTTTCCCAATCTGGCAGCAAATATAACCAGCACCATAAATATGTAGATAAATAGAGAAGATGTAGATAAAGCATCTAATAAAGGATTATATAGTACAATACTTAAACCAGGTTCGCCAATTAGGCTGCTCAGCAGCAACAGCTTACAAGTTCAACACAGACAAGAAAACAAAAGAAGCTGCTTTATAGCAGCAACATTAGCACAAGATTAGTGGCCCCTCCTGGCCTCCGCCTCCTCCCTCTGGCGCTTCATCCACTTCTTGTTGCCCAGTCCCTTGACCTTGGGCGCCTTGGGCTTGATCGAGGGCATGTGACCCTCCTCGATGGCCACCTTTTGGAGATTGCAGAGGTGAAAACCGAGTGTCGTGTGCTGGTCTCTAAAGGCATTGGCTTTCTTTGACAGCTCGCAGGTATTCATGTCCTCGGCATGCATCACGAGGGAGTTGAAGTCGGTGGCGAGGCTCCTGGTGCATAAGGGGCACCTGTAGGCGTCGCCGGCGGAGAAGCCATTGAACTGGCCGGACTTCAGCTTCCTCAGCACCTGACGAGTCTTGGTGTCCGTGGACTCGTCATCGCTGCAGACGTCGCTGCTATCCACCTATTACAATAAACAGTAGAATGCAATAAGGACATGATTGAGATACCATGATTATCGGGATTGATTACTTGAATTAATTAACCGATTTACATCCCCTGATTATTCCCCAATCCCCAAATCTCAAACCAAATCGAATACTGATCCCAAATATAGATCGGTGCTAGTACTGATCCCAACTAAAGATCGGTTCAAGTAATGATCCCAACTAGGGGCATTCATCGAAATACGAGATCTAACACAATATGATTAGCTAATGTAAAAGAGGTATGATTCCATAGACCCCCTACTCTGAAAAGTTGTAAATGTCCAAAAGGGTAGAATTTCCCCCGTGTGTATTCGAGGAGGGCGCGTGAGGGTAGTCCAGCAACGGGTCCAAAAGAACTCACCCTAAACCACGTACACGGTGTTATATTGTCAGCGCACATGTGCAAGTGTTGTATTCGAGTTGGACACTTATGTTTCCATGTCGCATGCACAAAATACCCGATAACTAACACGCTTCAGGACCATACGGTCTTTGGTGGGCATTACATACATGGTATAAATTTTATGAATGCCGATCCTACCCCCACGTGCGAAGAGGTACCGGTCAATCCAAGCCATCGATCTAATTTGTCTCCTTATTTTCATTCTTTTGGGGGTCTATTGAATCAGAAGCCACTGTAAAAATAACTAGCATCCAACGATTGAAAATACGAACTGTCGAGCCCTAATAACACACGATCTAGCATCCAACAATGGGAATGGGGGAAGAACAAAGGAAGGGGAGAAAACCATAGTTACCTCCAACCATGGGTCAGCTAAGGTGGTGTCGAAGGGGTTCTTCGGCCTAATGTTATCGTTGTCCCCGTAGGGGTCCTAGCCATGCGGGATCTGTAGGAGAACGACAGGGGCCTGTACGGGGACGGGGGCCTCCTCGTCGGTGGCTACGGTGGAAGCGGGGACGGGGGTCTGGACGGGGATGGAAGCTGCCTTAAATGCCTCGACAGGGGCCTATACAGGGATGGGGGCCTCCTCGTCGGCCTCCTTGGAGGCGACGATGGCCACCACGTCGTTCTTCTCCAGCGGTGGCATGGTTGGGATTTTCTTGGGGGTTTGCAGAAGGTGATGGGACAGTAGAGATGGTTGCGTGAGTGAGTGAGTGAGTGATGAGTGAGAGTCAGGAGGCCTCTATAAAGGTGAAGGGAGGAGACGTTTCGTTGCACCACCATGCACTGCGTAACTTTGTGCGCTATTGCACCGTGCACGACCACACGCGTCCACTACCGCCCCGTGCACCATGACACGCGTACCGTGCGTCACGTTTTCCCCCTTGTGTCTAACCTTGGCCACTTAGTTGTGCTCAGTTATACCCTCGAGTGTAACACTGGTAGTTTGGTTGTACTCAGTTTTTCCCTCCAGTACTAACACTTCTGTGTGCAATATACTCACTTTTACCCTCCGGTGGCTGGTCAACAGAGAGTCAATGAATGGGTTTTATCTAGCTAATTGAGTCATTTTATGCACAACAAATTCAAAAAGATCAAAACATAGTGGCATCTACCTAGGGAGTCTTATTATGTGACCTCCCACTGATGACCCACAAGTATAGGGGATCGCAACAGTCTTCGAGGGTAGTATTACCCAATTTATTGATTCGACACAAGGGGAGCCAAAGAATACTTACAAGCCTTAACAACTAAGTTGTCAATTCATCTGCACCTAGAAATAGTTCTTGCTACAGAAGTTTATCAGTAGCATTAGTTTGTAGTAGCAACAGCAAAGCAACAGCCGCAGTAAAACAACAACAATAGTAGAAGTAGCAGCAAATAGTAGTATATGAGTGCGGTAGGCATAGGGATGGATGGACGGGCATTGCATGGACGAGTCTAAACATGTAAATTCAAGATCTAGGGCATTGCAGATAAATAAGAATAAGCATCCAAGTACTAAACAATCATAGGCATGCGCTCCATATATAGTCATGTGTGCTCGCAATGAGAACTTGCACAACATCTTTTGTCCTGCCAGCCCGTGACAGCGGGGCCTCTAGGTAACTACTGACAATTAAGGTGCTCCTTTTAATAGAGCACCGGAGCAAAGCATTAACACTCCGTGAACACATTTGATCCTCACACCACAGACATCCCCTCCGGTTGTCCCAATTTCTGTCACTTCGGGGCCTTTGGATCCGGACAATGATATGTGTACACAACTTGCAGATAAGATTACAAACAATACTATCATAATGATTCAATAATAAGTTCAGATCTAAGAACATGGAACTCGGGCCCTAGTGACAAGCATTAAGCACAACAAGTTGCAACAAAGTCAAATAGCACTAATAGAGATACTAGGCACTATGCCCTAACAATCTTATGCGATTACATGATAAAACTCATCCAATCCGTACCATCCCCATAGCCTACAACGGGGGATTCCTCACTCATGGATGAGGGAAACATTGATGGTTGATGGAGAGGCGTTGGTGATGACGATGGCGATGATCCTCTCCAAATTCCCTGTCCCGGCAGGGTGCCAGAACAAAGTTTCTGGATCCGAATCACGGCTTCTGGTGGTGGCGGCATAGCGGAACTCTTTCTGGAAAAATGTCGACCCCCCTCGATTTTTAGGTCAAGAGGTAACTTATAGGCAAAGAGGGAGCCCGAGAGGGTGCCTGGGGTGGCCGCACCCCCTAGGTGCGGGCTGGGCCCACCAGCTCTTGGAAGGGGTGTGGGCCCCCTAGGCCTCCACTCCGTCTCGTACTCTGGCTCCGTGGATCTTCTGGTGAAATAGGATTTTTGGCATATCTTCAGGGATTTTTCCTAATAGTTGATTTTCTGCACAAAAACTAGACACCACGACAATTCTGCTGAAAACAGCGCCAGTCCGTGTTAGTTGTATCCAAATCACACAAGTTTAGAGGAGAAACAATAGCAAAAGTGTTCAGGAAAGTAGATACGTTTTGGACGTATCAGCCACCATAAAAATGTATATAAATCAAGTTTTAGCCTAAATCACCACTTATCAAATCACCTACTATCTATGAAGGTTCATGGCTTTGTACTCAAGCATCTCCCCAAAACATCCCTCCCCAAAACATAATTTTTCTAAATGAGGCAATAATTGTCAAACTGATATATATTGGAATTGCAAATAGTTTGATGTATGCCAATATGTATTTTATTGTATAAAATAAGCATTTTACATTTTTAAATCTCTTTTTTTTCTATTTTAACCCCCTTGTCAGTTTTGCCCTTGGTTTTAAAGTTCTACTCAGTTTTGCACTTGGTTTTTAAGTTCTACTCAGTTTTCCCCTCCCTCTTAGTGACAAACTCTCACACCTGTGCTTATCTTGGCTGCTACGCTCTGATTGGTCGAGACAGTTGTCACGCGGATCGTACCCACCAACCGTTGATCCTCTGATTGATCCTTTGTGATCTAGCGGATAGGATAACCCTTGTATCTGTCAGGGGGCACCCCCTATCCATGCAAAATAACGAGTTTTCCACCGATGCTTTAACTCCCTAAACAAATGATTTTGAATATAATTTTAAGGGGAAGTGTTCAAAGGTGTATAATTTTTGCATTATATTTCACTTGTTTGCCACCCCTATATCTCTCAAGAATTTCGTAGAACATCATTATCACGTATTAAGTGTGATTTAAAAGTGTTCAAAGGTTTATAATTTTCGTATACGCAAGTTTAGGATCACTTTTCACACTATAAAAATGGTAAACACCCTTTTACATTAAGAGTTGTATAATTTTTCAATTTGAAAGTGTTCAAGAGTTGTGTCAATTATAAACACTCTTTTACATTAAGAGTTGTATGATTTTTTTTAATTTGAAAGTGTTCAAGAGTAGTGCCAATTATGAACACTCTTTTACATTAAGAGTTGTATATTGTTTTAATTTGAAAGTGTTCAAGAGTAGTGTGAATTATAAACACTCTTTTACATCAAGAGTTCTATAATTTTTTCAACTTGAAATTGTTCAAGAGTTGTGTCAATTTTAAACACTCTTTTAAATTAAGAGTTGTATGATTTTTTAATTTGAAAGTGTTCAAGAGTAGTGTCAATTATAAACACTCTTTTACATTAAGAGTTGTATATTGTTTTAATTTGAAAGTCTTCAAGAGTAGTGTCAATTATAAACACTCTTTTACATTAAGATTTGTATAATTTTTTCTTCAAGAGTTGTGTCAATTATAAACACTCTTTTACATTAAGAGTTGTATGATTTTTTTAAATTTGAAAGTGTTCAAGAGTTGTGTCAATTGTAAACACTCTTTTACATTAAGAGTTGTATAATTTTTTTAATTTGAAAGTGTTCAAGAGTTGTGTCAAGTATACTTTTTTTAATTTGAAAGTGTTCAAAAGTTGTGTCACTTATAAACACTTTTGTACATTAACAGTTGTATAATTTTTTAATTTTAAAGTGTTCAAGAGTCATGTCATTTTCTTATTTATTATACATCCATGTCCGTAATTTTTAATTATAAACACAATTTCACTTGATTGCAGCCGAGACATTAACTCGATAAACCAATTAAATCATCGGAACGGCTCGCCGGCCGCATTCTCCACAGCAAGCGCCCCGGTTGCCATTTTGGTGCGAGATCTAACCTTCTCTGCACGCGGTTGCCATTGTCATCCTTCATACAGGTCAACAGGACAACACTATACTGCGGTCAGGACGAACAGGAGGTCGAAGTGAAGCTCGACAAAGGGTTGTCGTCGCTGGAGAAGGGCCACCGTCGCTGGAGAAGAATAAGAAAGGGGAGGCAACATTATGGGCGCGGGACGAGGCTGGCTCACGTGGATAAGCTGTGGGTCCGACGCTCACGTGGATAAGCTATGGGTCTCATGTTGATCCTGATAAGTGGAGAGAGGTGTCCACTACGGGAACCAACTAAATGCGGCCCCACTTGTCAGCATGTAATGGCAAGGGTCCACTACGGGACCTGACTGACCACATCCCCACTTGTCAGAACATAACGGCGAGGGTCCACTAAGGGACCCGACTGAATGCGGCCCCACTTGTGAGCATCTAACGGTAAGGCTGACGAAGAGTGAGTTTCAGACCGTGCGAGAGTTCCATAATAGGAGCTGGACAAAAGTGAGGAAAAACTAAGCGGCTGGGGAAAAGTGAGTACAACTAGCGAACCAGGGGCACGAAAATAGAAATCCCTAAAATCTACCATCCCTATCAGAAATCCACCATACATGGCCATGCAAGCAAGTACCATCCCCTAGCCTATCCCTAGCCATACAAGAAACTACCATCCCCATGAAAAAATCTACTATCTCTATCAGAAATCTGCCATCCATGGCCATGCAAACAAGTACCACCCCCTAGCCTATCCCTAGCCATACAAGCAACTACCATCCCCATCAGAAAATCTACCATCCCCTATCAGAAAACTACCATCCCTAGCCATACAAGAAACTACCATCTCCTATCAGAAGAATATACTATCCCTATCCATACAAGCAAACTACCATTCCCTAGCAGAAAATCTACCATCCCTATTAGAAATCTACCATACTCTACACATGGACATGTAAAAAAAACAAAAATATGATTCACCCCCCACGGTGGCGAGATCTACCATCTCAGAAAAATTTCACCTCCACTCATGGGAAGGGACTAACATTCCTACCACAAACGTGGGAGTTTCCCTGGTCATCTACCATAAGGAAATACCATCCGATCAAAAATCGAATAGATGCAAAGAACACCACAAAGGCAAAAAATCTCTGTCGAAATTCTCTTTTGGAAGCACGAATCGCTGCAAAGTCACATCCCTATGATAACTCCAATGCACGCGTGGGGTAGATACTCACCAAAGAGAGGAAATAAAAGGTGATCTGCAGGTGATGTCGTTCTTCGGAGCGCCGAGAGGCGAGCGGTGGGCGGTGCGGTGGATGGCACGGCAAGCGGTGAGCGGTGCAGTGGACAATGCGACCAAAGGTGTGTCAAGCCATGATACTCCGCACGAGCAAATCACCGCGCTTGCCGGCATTGTCGAGGTGGTCGGGCGGAATGGGGAACGGACAGGGCATCGACGGATGGGTGTCTCAACGGCTTGGTACTGTAGGGTTCGCAACATAGAAAACAAAAAATTTCCTACGATGGGAACAACTATGTACCAAGATCTATCTACTAGATACAAGCAACGGGCGGATGTATATCCGTAGATAACATACCCTTGAAGACCGACAAAGCTTAACGAGTCCAAACTCGTGGTTGATGTAGACGATCTCTTGCCGATCTCAAGATCGAGAGGAAGTCCTTAGCACCGCAACTTAGCAGCACATCCATGCTCGCACACACATCCGAGGCACCGAGCAACCTCCGCCTCCTCGCTCAAGCGATGCAGCGGAAGCACAACTCTTTCTTGCTGAATAGCCACCGGGAACATGTATCTCGCTAGTCCGAGACCATGGGGAATAAATACTAGAGGAAGAGAGATATCCTTCACGAGGAGGTGTGCTTTGAGAGGATGAGAGGGGGGGCTTTTATAGGGGAGAGAGTGGCACCCAAGGGGCATGAAGCCCAGCCATGGGGCTGCCCCCACCTCTTCCACATTCATCTGGGTGGACACTCCACTCACTCAAATGGCTTTCAATTTCCTCCACTCAAAAACCTACTCAAATTCCCATTAAATTTCCACCAAATTTAATCCAAACTCTCATTAAATAATACTCCTTTTATATATTCAGAATTTTGTCAATTAATTTAATGACAAAAATTCACATATAAACCCTTGCTAGTATTTCATTTCACATGCAGAAACACTTTCTGCAATTTCACCCGAAAACCTGTTTCGATATCTAGTGAAATAAATTCCTGCGCTTGTTATTCTTTCCGGCATGAAACTTTTGCTCCAATTGGATGTCGGTGTCTCTTAAGTGTGCCACCCTACGGTTCACGAATAATGCGGACATGATCGAGACCCTTCTCCGATCAATAATCAAAAGCGGGATCTGGAGACCCATACTGACTCCCACACATTCAACGATGACTTTCTTGTGATCGTCGGAACCTTTTACGCTAGTACCTTAATCCCTTTGTTTCGCGATTTATTACATGTCCAAGATTCGATCATCGGTATCTCCATACCTAGTTTGATCTCGTTACTGACATGCATTCTATTCTCGTTCCCGTGATATAACATTCTAGTGATCAAAACACTTGCTTGCAAGCTAATCAATGTGATATCACCGAGAGGGCCCGGATTATCTATCCTTCATCGGGATGAACAAATTCCATTCTCGATCCATGGGCCTCAACATAACACTTTAGTAGTTCTGAACCCATCTTTATAATCACCCAGTTACAGTGTGACGTTTGATGTTATCAAGAAACTCTTCCGGTGTTAGTGATTGACATGATCTCATGGTCTAAGGATTAGAATCACTTCGTAAGTTGTTATAGCAATATAAACTCAATAACTTTGATCGTAATTCTATACTTCGGATGAATGCGCATCACACCATTACACTAATGTTGTGACCTCGTTATTAACAACATCTAATGTCCATGATCAGGAAACATTGATCATCTTGTTAATCAACGAACTAGTTTATAAGATAGGCATAACTAGGAACTTCTTTTTGTTTATTAAACACACATGTATTAATGTTTCCATATTAATACAATTATAGCATGCAAAATAAACATTTATCATAAATAAGGAATATGATAATAACCACTTTATTATTGCCTCTCAGGCATATTCCTTTCAGTCTCCCACTTGCACTAAAGACAATAATCTAGTTTGAAAACTTTGCATATTGAATGCCTATGGCTCTCTGGTGTTCCATATACGCAATTGCAAGTGGTTAACATAATCTACGGATCTGACGCTTTCAGGTCCGTGTGTATTTGCATGTCTTTGCGTCTTCACGCATCACTCATTCTCCAATGAGATGGCATTGTATAAATTTGGTCGTTTGGTGAGACCTTTGGTTCCTTGGGGTTAAATCATGTCGATACTATTGTCATAAAATATATCTTTAGTTTTAGCCCGTTGCAAACCACACCTTAGTTTGATAACAAACTACTTGACACAAATTCCCTCCTTTGCTGCTACTATAGCAGTCATATACTTAGCCTTTTTATTGTAGTATTCATCACAATGTCTTAACTATGGATTTCATCCAAATCCATCATGGAATCTCCTTTCCATTACATTGTGCCACCCATAGTTTAAATTGAGATAAACGTAATTTGTATCTTGTGACAAAACTAGTATCAAGGTAACGCTTTACAATGAACTATTTGTAATTGTTTGTCACCTCTACACAAATATATTCTTAGTTCTTCCAAAAGATCATAAGAATATCCTCACTATCGTCCAATGATCATTTTATGTTCATTCTGGTATATGCTCATAACACTTAGAGCATAGGACATATCCGGATGTGTACATTCCTGGTATGATTGATCAAAACATCCTTGTGATTTCACTCACCAAGTGTCAAAGAACTTGAATCTTGTTTCACTTATCAAGTGTCGATACACTTGAATCTTGATTCAATTCCTTTCCATGCGACAAGAACCGTTTCGTGTTGTTTCTATATTGAACTCCTTCAATATCTCATATATGTACGTTTGGCACAACCATATTAGTGTCACAGTCTATCCACTATAGACATTGATGCTAAATATTCGGGTTTTTCCTAAGTCTTTTATCGAAATTAAATTCTTAACCTTTGTCAATAAAAGATACATCATTTCTAATCAACAAGATGTCCTCCACATAATGTATTAGAAATATGTCTCAGCGCTCCCACTTAATTTCTTGCAAATGCAAGCATCTTCATCATCTCCAGATGAAAACTCCTTTTCATCACGGTGAAGATTCCAACTCCACGATGCTTACTTCAACCATTGAAGTTTGCATGCCCTTTTAGCATCCTTTGAATTTAACAAAAACCCTTTGGACCGTGTCTTGTACACGTCTGAGGTAACCATTCTATTAGAATTTTTTTGTTTTGTTTATTCATCTACCATATACCAAATTATATGTAGTGGTTACTACTTTAATCCGTCCAGACTAAATATCGCTATGAAAGATCAAATCTTGTCATAGTCAACTCCTTGAACATTGTCGTAAAATACTTTACGACATGTTGACTATTTCATAGATGTGAAACATCCATGTCTGTTTCTTTATATATCCAAATACGACCGATAGGTTTTTACACCTTCCCGGAGGGTCTTCCAAGTTCAAAACTTGATTTCTCGTGTATGGAACTATCACGGATTTTATTGCTTCAAGCCATTTGACTGAGTCAGGGCCCATCATTGCTTCTTTGCACGTAGTAGGTTCATTATTGTCAAACAATAATGATTTACTCTCACATCTCAGCATTTGATTGTTTATCCGACCTACTTGGTTCAATAAGAACTTTAGATCTCCGTGACCACAACCTTTGAGGCACATAAGCTATGAGCATTATAGCTGCCTCCGGAACGATTTTCGGCGCTGCGCAACTCAGCACATTTAGCTAAGGTTCGTTAACCTTATCAAAGTTCTATTTTCCTCCCACTTAACTTTTGCGAAAAATTCCTTTTTCAAGAAACTTCACATTTCAAGAGACAAACCCTTTTGTCCTCGGTGTTATGGAGGAATATGCAATGGTTATTCGAAATAACATACAAAGACATGCTCATCCGACTTTGGTTGTAAATATCTTACTTATGCTTAGCATACCAAATTTTAAGAAATGACAATTTGGGTTTTACCCCAAACCATAACTTCCATCGTGTCATTTCAACGGATCAAGATGGAGCTCTTTTCAGTATAAAAGCGGTAGTCTCTAAAGCTTTTAATCTTTTAAAACATAATGGCAGTTTTATAAATAACACCTTTGATCCAACCATGCCAAACAAGGTTTCATTACAAATCTCAAACACTCCATACTCCTATGGTGTTTCGGGAGATGTAAATCTAGGTGTTTTGCTAAACTTGCAACTCAAATAAATCCCTTGATGATAAATCATAATTCATTTATTTTTCTTGTTATACTTCTAACTCAAATGAATCCCTTATGATTAAATCATAAACCATTTATTTTCTTGTTACAATGATTTTCCACTTCATCTTGAAAGTCTTTGAACGTTTTCAAATATTTAATACTTCTTTCTCATTAAGTGAACATTCACTCAAATTTCCGGAGAAAGCATATGAAGTTGAAATCCATCCCTTACGACTATACATAATGGACTACATACATCGATATGTATAAATTCCAATATTTTAGTCGTTTGTTCTTCTTTGGCCTTTGAACGAAGTTTTAATTATCCCAAGGAAAGTCTCACAAGCGTCATTTGATCAAATCAAAGACTCCAAAAATCCATGAAAATGGAGTTTATTCATGTTTTCTTTCCAATATAATTTAAACGGCGATGTCACTTTGTAAGTGATCTTCCAATCATTTGTCTTGCGACATTTTAGCATTAGCTTTATGGAGGTGATTTCTCCAACTAGATTTGTAAATCTTCCATCTTTTATGGAATATGGTAATTATTTGAACAACCTTTGTTCTCATAATACCTGATTTAAATAACTATTATTAAAACAAATCTTGAAGGCAATCTTTGATGTCAACGAGAAATACAAACAATGATTTGTTTGTTTTCGATGAACATCATCACATATTATCTTGCTAGTTACTTAGGCCATTGTGGTTCATGAATTGCGTCGTTATGTATGAAATTTCATACCAACCAATTTGGTATCCAATACCCAAGAACCACATTGTTTAACAAGCAAAGAATACAACCATAACATGTATATCATCCATATACCTAAATTGGATATTTCCAATCTTTTCTTTTCTACCAAATATATTTTATAGATTCTGTTTCAGCATTTCCTTTTCCTTTTTTTAAAGAATCTATCAACATCAATACTGGCGCCATATACATGACACATAGTCCAAAGTGTGTATATACAAATAATAATTCCTTTGGACTTGCACTTTGAAGTAGATCACCATCATCAAAATGATCGGCATTCTTTCAAAATCCATTCTTTAGTAATCTTATAGTGTAGTAAACACTTTACATACATCTTCTATTCATCCTTATCATGACGACTTTCATGATCAAGCTAATGTAGCTTATAAAGACGAATTGTGAGTATAACGTTACTTTCCAAAACCCTTTTGGATGATTAGGATGTCTAGCATCTCCAACCTTTGTAAGTTCTCATCCAATATGAAAACATACATTATACTCTATCATATTGGAACCAAAACATTGTTTCAGATATCGTTATATCTGTCACACATGATGGTTTCTGAAACAATTCTTTCAGCTCCTAGATAAACTTGATATTAAAACAATCAAGAATCATGGAGGCAAACATGATACTTAAGACATGATACTTAAGATACTAATAGTGAAATTGTTAGTCTCGATTTAATACTAATTATTAAACTTCACAGAGTAAACAGAGTTTGATGAAAGTTTGCAATAGGACTTTAAACTTTGATTAACACTCAACAAAATACGATACCAATTCGTAAAGTAAATATCCAGAATTCTATAGTTCTATTATCTCAAGTACAACTAAGCATAAGGTGGTGAACGAATGCCAATGACTACAACAAATTATGAAAATGCACTTTGATTTAATTTATGATAAATTGAGTTTTACTAATCCAAATTAGAAATGAATCCCACTCAAAAACGACATCCCTCGTGCCTTTTTGGTGATTACATGAACCAAATCCACTACACCAAGTCCGATCATCACGTGAGTCGGTGTAGCTTCAAAGGCGAGCATCAAATGGACATCATATCTTCCATATGACTCATGCTTAACCTTTCGGTTCGTGTTCTGAGGCCATGTTTGTACATGCTAGGCTCGCCAAGTAAGAACCTTAGTATTCGCATGTGTAGCTGTCTTACACCCGAAATATGATCATGGATCCAAGAACACCGGATCATCACGTGATGTCTTGGAGCGACGAAACATAATCGGTGCATACTTAAGGAAGAACACATTCTTATCTTGATATTTAAATGAGGTATCATCTTATTATGATAATAAAATGCCAAACAAGCAATATAAGATGCAATCAAACATCACATGTTTGTAAGTGAAATGATATGGTTCCCGCATATGATCTCCATCATGTGCAACGTGGTATGATCACTATCATACCTCTATGTGTAAGGCCAAGGTCTATGGAAATTACACGTTATGTATGTTGTAAGAGTATCATCTCATACTTCTACTTACAACATCACCATATCATAACACTAGCCCAGCAACAATCTAAACTAGACGCCTCTAATTTATCCATTGCAAGTATTACATGGCTTAGGGCTTTCGAAGATAGAACAGTTCTTACCTATGAATATGAACCACAACGAGGATAATCAAATTGTTGACAACTCATGGAAAATTAGATATTGACTATAGTAGGAGAGACAGACACCCGCTAGCCACTTATGCAAAACTAGTTGCATGTCAAGCGTGGAACAGGTCTCATGTGCGAGGACGTGTAAAGTTTGTCCGGGCTGCTTCATCCCACTATGCCACCAATATCCAAAGTACAACTAAGAAGCAATAAAATGATCACCATCGCCCACATACTCATATGTGTACTACCCGTGCAAACAATCTACGCATAGATCCGGCTCCGATACCACTGTAGGGTTCGCAACATAGAAAACAAAAAATTTCCTACGATGGGAACAACTATATACCAAGATCTATCTACTAGATACAAGCAACAGGCAGATGTATATCCGTAGAGAACATACCCTTGAATACCGACAAAGCTTAACGAGTCCAAACTCGTGGTTGATGTAGACGATCTCTTGCCGATCTCAAGATCGAGAGGAAGTCCTTAGCACCACAACTTAGCAGCGCATCCGTGCTCGCACACACATCCGAGGCACCGAGCAACCTCCGCCTCCTCTCTCCAGCGATGCAGCGGAAGCACAACTCTTTCTTACCGAATAGCCACTGGGAACATGTATCTCGCTAGTCCGAGACCATGGGGGATAAATACTAGAGGGGGAGAGAGATCCTTCATGAGGAGGTGTGCTTTGAGAGGATGAGAGGGGGGCCTTTTATAGGGGAGAGGGGGGCACACAGCCATGGGGCTGCCCCACCTCTTCCACATTAATGTGGGTGGACACTCCACTCACTCAAATGGCTTTCAATTTCCTCCACTAAAAAACCCACTCAAATTCCCATTATATTTCCACCAAATTTAATGCAAACTCTCATTAAATAAAACTCCTTTTATTTATTCAGAATTTTGTCAATTACTTTAATGACAAACATTCACATATAACCCCTTGCTAGTATTTCATTTCACATGCAGAAACTCTTTCTGCAATTTCACCCGAAAACCTGTTTCGGTATCTAGTGAAATAAATTTCTGCGCTTGTTATTCTTTCCGGCATGAAACTTTTGCTCCAATTGGATGTAGATGTCTCTTAAGTGTGCCACCCTACGGTTCGTGAATAATGCGGACATGATCGAGACCCTTCTCCTAATAATAATCAGAAGCGATATCTGGAGACCCATACCGACTCCCACACATTCAACGATGACTTTCTTGTGATCGTTGGAACCTTTTATGCTAGTATCTTAATCCCTTTGTTTGGCGATATATTACATGTCCGAGATTCAATCATCGGTATCTCCATACCTAGTTTGATCTCGTTACTGACATGCATTCTATTCTCGTTCTCGTGATATAACATTCTAGTGATCAAAACACTTGCTTGCAAGCTAATCAATGTGATATCACCGAGAGGGCCCGGAGCATATCTATCCTTCATCGGAATGAACAAATTCCATTCTCGATCCATGGGCCTCAACATAACACTTTAGTAGTTCTGAACCCATCTTTATAATCACCCAGTTACAGTGTGACGTTTGATGTTATCAAGAAACTCTTCCGGTGTTAGTGATTGACATGATCTCATGGTCTAAGGATTAGAATCACTTCGTAAGTTGTTATAGCAATGTAAACTCAATAACTTTGATCATAATTCTATACTTCGGATGAATGTGCATCACACCATTATTGAAGAACCCAGAATCAAATATTGAAGAAATAGACTTCATAGCTTGTAATGATTATAACCCTGCTTGGAAGAAGAACTATAATCCAAATTTCCAAAAACATTATTCTAGCCTTGCAGGTAACTCTAATAATAATATTGGATCAAGTAATGGTAGTATCCAAGAATCACTTAAGTCCTTTATGGACTCGCAAACTGAGCAAAATAATATCCTTGTTAAGATAACGGAGAACCATGATAGTATGGTTGGAAAAATTTCTGACCAATCTGTGAGTTTGAGGAATGATTTGCAGGCCCTCCAAGAAAGAACAAGGATTGTTGAGGCACAACTAGGTAAGATAAGTGCGATTCAAACTCTCATTCTAGCTAAATTTGCAGGTAAAGCTAAGCCCAATCCAGTTGAAGACCTCAAGATGATAAGAATCCAAAGGGAGGAGCCTGAAGAACTTGACTATTGCAATGCCCCTTCACCAAATTACACGGTTGAAAATCTTTTGAAAAGGATCAATATCAAGATTCTAGTAAGTGAAAGAAATGATGAAGCTATGTATCAACATTTCATTAATCAGGTAGCAATAAAGGTATGTGAGCTTGAAGATGAATATAAGAAAATTGCTGAAAAATTACCCGTTAAGCTTGATGATATATTTAACCTTACTATTAAAATTAAAATTGGGACTAATGAGATAGCTGCACTTTGTGATCTTGGTGCAAGTGTTTCAACAATTCCAAAAAGTCTTTTTGATAAGTTAAATCTTGGTTCTTTTGAAATTACTGAACTAAAATTACATTTAGCAGATTCTACCTACAAACAAGTTGTAGGAATTAAGAAGAATACTTTAATATACATTAAAGGTTGTCCTGCTCCTATTGATTTTGTTATTGTTGACATGCCTAAAGATGCTACTGCTCCTATCATATCAGGCCGTCTGTTCTTATGAACTATTAAGACTTTGATTAATCTACATGAAGGGAACGTTAAGCTTCAATTATCTTTGCGGGATCCTTTTATTGTTCATTTCCCCAGGAAGAAGAAAGCTAACATGATGATAAGGAGGCCATCACTTTGAAGGCCAACTATTTTGGAGAGAGTGTTCCACTCATTTGGCCTAAGTGAGCAACATCATGGTCAACCTATTGACCATAAAAGAGCGCTTCATGGGAGGTAACCCATATGAAATAAAGGTTTGAGTAAAGATTTGAACTTTTAGTTTAAGTTTCATGTTGAATAAAGAGTGCTAGAAAACTCTAGTTGAGGAGGAGAAGTTCAGTGGTACTAAAATCCTATTTTATACATGTTGTTGTTGGTCGAAAATTTAAGCTGTCATTTTTCTGTCAAAACATGGTGTTTCGCTAAGTTCCAGGTTAAGAAAGAATTTTCGAAGAAACATGTAAATTTTGGTGACTCCAGGAGGTTTAACGACCAACTATACGACAAAAATAAAATTCTGGCCATATAATTCCAATTGTATAGTTGTTTCGACATCACCCCTTCAGTTTTCAAAAGATACCGAAAGTTTAATGACTAACTATACGGCGGGAATAAAAATTTCGGCCATATAGTTATGATCCTATAGTTATCAATGCCTTTGTCAAATTTATTTTTTAGGTTACTGCAAATATAACGACCAACTATACGGCGGGCATAAAAATCCCGGCCGTATAGTTCCAGCCGTATAGTTCGTGCTGGCAGGAAGAAACCGTAAAATATTACCGTTAGACCAACTATACGGCGGGAATACACATTCCGGCCGTATAGTTCTGGCCGTATAGTTTGGACGACCACAAAAAATCCACGGGAAGGTACCCCTAACACCAATTTTCCAATCATTTTTCTCTCTTCTACCTCCAAATTCTCTCAAAACCTTAAGAGATCTTCATCTCTACTAAATTTATTCGATTTCCTCACACAAAAGTGATCTACGGTATGTTTCTCCTCTGATCCTCCAATTACTTTTTGCAAATTCATCTCCGATCTGTTGTCATTGTCAATCTTGATTGAGAACTATTTTAAACTAATTGCCATGTTTCTCTTGTTGGGAATATGCCCTAGAGGCAATCATGTATGATGATATTTCCCATTGTATTCATAAAGTTATTAAGTAGTCCTTGTATAAACATCTGATTTGTATCATTGAATATGTGATTCGGTTGTGGAACTATGCATTCATGTTGTTTGTACTAAATATCCTTGGTCATTGAGATTGTGCTGGACACACAACTTAGACCAATGTGAAAGTTGGCTTTTTGACTCGGTTCCACTTGTCATGGGCATGGAGATGCTATTCCAACTTACACAGATTCGGCTAAAGAGTTTAGCGAGTCGGATTGACCCATATTGAGGTACAACGAACTAGTTGTCATTTGTATATCTCAATCAATGTAATCCTTAGACCTGAGGTTGTTGCATAGTCCGAGTTGAGGATCACCGACTTAGGTTCTGTCAAACGCTGATCCGTGACTAGGCAGTTATAAAGGCAGGGTTCGGGTCGACTGAGAATCAAGCTGCGTGATGTGAATAACCAAGACGGGATTTTGCCCCTCCACTCGGAGAGATATTCTCTGGGCCCTCTCGTGAGATATGATTCGGAAAGCATGGCCATGCACGACTCGGTTAAGTGTTAACCGAGGCGATCGACTAAGAGTTAGTCGGGTGAATCACTTATCTCGGATCGAGAAGAGAGTCGGACTATTTAAGGGATGACATATATTCGCCTATAGTCTGACAAGGTATATCGTGAGGCAAAAGGGACTCGGACATAAGTCGCATTGGAAAAGGCAAGTCGTCATGACTCTTTGGTACTTGGGAGTTGGCACGTTCTGCTAGGAGCCGCTGCCGACTGATCGATTGTGAGTCGGACTCCAATCGTGTCCAAGTAGCCATGAGCCTGCGGGGTCACACACTTAAGAGCGGGAGCAAGTTCGGATAGGATCCGAATCTGTAATCTGGTCGGGTTGGACCTAAACCAGATTAGGACTGAGTTAGTGAGTTGGACTCACGGTGACTAGTGTTATATGGGCTTTAGTGAATGGGTCGCGCGAGCAGATCCCACGTTCACTTCCTATATATAGTGGAGCACCGTAACCCAGAAAGGTTAATCGTTCTTCGGTTAGGTCATTCCATGTGTTGGAAACCCTAGATCCACAGCAGTCCAGCCGCCGTAACGAACCTAGCAGTTCGCCGCCGGCGCTCCTCCTTGTACGTGTGGATACCAGCAGAGGTGTTGTGCGATCAGCACCAGGACGATCGGATCGTGAGGACTGCACTGCATCAACTGACGCGCTTCATCAGTAATCCGCAACTGCGCGTCTAGTGGTAAACCTCGTGGCCTTCTACCTCAGCTAGATCTTGGGATCACCACGTTAGAGGAAAAAGTTTTGTTTTAACTCTGCGTGGCCCAATAGTGGTATCAGAGCGATAGCTTCTGGTTTTAGGCTCGAGATCACGCATATGTGATATGCGGTAGGATGTAGATGAGATCTATGTGCTGTTTGGTGGTCGATCTATGAGATAGATCGGTTTTGTACGAGGTTGATTGGATCAACTGTACTCGGGGAATGGTAGATCTGATTTCCGTGATCATACTGCTGAGGTCGTGGAACGACATACCCCTACCGGTCGGCTTCCTCCATCGGGGTAGACTGTGACACGTAAATCCAGAAGCGGTGATCGAAGATCAAAGAGTTTGATCGAATCGGAACGATGGTCGGAATCCATGTTCGAATCGGACCGCCGGCTTCGCCCTGTCGTAGCGCCTTAGATGTCGTTGCGAGTTTCACAACACCGGTAGATATTGTATCTATGCATAACTTGTTTTTGCAGGAAGTTGTGAATGGTATGGTTCATGTGCATGTGATGTATGTGTGTAATCCATACGTGATCTGCGAATCACGGTTTTTGTCAGCCGGCTGGAGCCTAGGTGTTGTCATTTTATTGTATAACGACCTGCGTGTCGGATTCTCTATGTAATTTACTTTACTAAGCTAGTGTAGCTGTTTGGAGAACCCGGAAGGCTTGCAAGGCGTTGTACATGTCGGCGACATGGAGTAAGACGACAAGTGACAAGAGTTGGCACGGGTCGGATTACAGGCTTTGTGGAGATGGAGATCGCCATGAAGAGAGCCATACCATTTCACATTATAATTGCTTTATTTTGTGTTATTGTTATGTCTCTGTTTTACCTCTATTAGATAGTCGGTAAAATTTAATCCCTCAAAGAAGGTCTAGTCGGTTTTCCCGCCAGTGTTTGCACCATCACAAGTCGGACATTTTTGGTAGTGGGCTCATAAAATTGAGGTGCTGCCAATTCTTTCCGACTAGGTGTGTTCGAGTCGGACTCTTACTGCAGAAACACTCGGTAAGCTAGACGGGTCTATCACAACGGTTGTGGGACTCGGGGAAAAGTCGGATGGGAGCCGGGGCATGTGATGCCACCCGTCCAACAGGAGTCGCATAAGATGCGATTGACAAGGAGTTGTCTACCTAGATCACTTGGCGGCTAGCGGTGATGCTAAAGCTCACTAGCCGACTTGCTTATTTAGGATCCTGAATCACTAAGTAACCATCGGAGGGGTGTTGGTTCTAGTGGGAGCATAAAATATTAAAATGTTTAATATGCTTGCTCTTTTATGAATACATGTCTTAAGTGTTTTGCATATTTTCTGTTGTAGATCATGGCACCAAGTAGCAGTCACTCTCAGATATCCGGTTTTGCGTTGAGAACCATTCTTGAGAAAGATAAACTGAACGACACTAATTTTACCAACTGGTATCGAAATATGAGAATTGTTCTCAAACAAGAAAAGAAGGACCATGTCCTAGACAACCCACTTCCAGATGAGCCGAATGAGAATGCGACTGTCGCAACCACCAATGCCTACCGTCGGGCTAAGGATGAGTCCACGGATATTAGCTGTCTTATGCTTGCTCACATGGAACCGGACTTGCAAAAGCAGTTCGAGCATGTTGAGGCCTACGATATGATCGAAAGCCTCAAAAGTATGTTCCAGGCTCAGGCGAAGACTGAGAGGTATCAAGTCTCTCAGGCTTTGCTGAGTTGCAAGCTTAAGGATGGTGATCCACTGAGTCCGCATGTGATCGAAATGGTTGGTTACGTGCAGTCTCTGGAGAGGCTTGGCTACCCCATTAGCGAAGAGTTCGCTACGGATATAATTCTGAACTCTCTTCCTAGTGCATATGGGAAGTTCATTTCGAACTACCACATGCATGGTATGGATAAGAAGCTCACTGAATTGCATGGGATGCTCAAGCAGGCAGAGGCGGATCTCAAGAAGGGCACCAGTCAAGTGTTGATGGTGCAGAATAAGGCTAAGTTCAAGAAGAGTTCTTGGACTAAGAAGAAGGCTAAGTCAGGAGGAAAGCAGGCTCAGGACCCGGTCCCAAGCGCTTCCTCAGGGACTAAACCATCTCCTTCAGCCGGATCCACTTGCTTCTACTGCAAGGCGGATGGTCACTGGAAGAGGAACTGCAGCAAGTACTTGGCTGACAAAGCCAAGAGTGGAGGTATGACTTCCGACTCAGGTACACTTGTATGCAATGTTATAGACATATATCTTGCTGATGCACCTAATAGTTCTTGGGTATATGATACCGGATCAGTTATTCACATATGCAACTCGTTGCAGGGACTGGTAAGAACTAGGAGCGTAGCAAGAGGAGAGGTTGATATTCGAGTCGGCAACAAAGCAAGAGTTGCTGCGTTGGAAGTCGGCACGATGCAACTTCATTTACCTTCCGGATTCATTATGGAACTAAATAATTGTTATTATGTTCCAGTGCTCAGTCGAAACATTATTTCTGCTTCATGTTTGATGAGGCAAGGCTATGAGTCGAATATCAAGAATAATGGTTGTTCTTTGTATTTGAATGATATGTTTCACGGCTTTGCACCCGTCCAGGACGGGTTATTTATTTTGAATCTTGATGGTGAGTCGGTTTATAACATAAATGTTAAAAGGTTGAAACCAAATGATCTGAATATGACTTACTTTTGGCACTGTCGGCTTGGTCATATAAGTTGGAAACGCATGAAGAAACTCCATGATGATGGACTCCTAACTTCGTTCGACTTGGAGTCGTTCGAGACATGCGAATCTTGCCTACTCGGCAAAATGACCAAGACACCTTTTGCAAAGAGTTGCGAAAGGGCGTCCGACTTGTTGGGACTAGTACATAGTGATGTATGTGGACCAATGAGCACGACAGCCAGGGGTGGTTATGAGTAGTTCATTACCTTCACTGATGATTTGAGTAGGTATGGATATATCTACTTGATTAAACATAAGTCGTAAGCCTTTGAAAAGTTCAAAGAATTCCAGAATGAAGCACAGAATCAACTCGGCAAGAAAATAAAGTTTCTTCGGTCCGACCGAGGAGGCGAGTACATGAGCCATGAGTTTGATGACCATCTGGAAAGTTGTGGAATAGTTCCTCAACTTACTCCGCCAGGAACGCCACAAAGGAATGGTGTTTCGGAAAGGCGGAATCGGACCTTGTTGGACATGGTACGATCAATGATGAGTCGGACAGATCTGCCTTTATCATTTTGGGGTTATTGTCTAGAAACAGCGGCGTTCACACTAAACAAAGTACCATCAAAGTCGGTAGAGAAGACACCACATGAGATGTGGACAGGCAAAAAGCCAAGTTTGTCTTTTCTTAAGATTTGGGGTTGTGAAGCATTTGTCAAGCGACTTCAGTCGGACAAGCTTACAGCCAAGTCGGATAAGTGTATTTTCGTGGGGTATCCGAGGGAAACCTTGGGTTACTACTTCTACAACCGAGAAGAGGGCAAAGTGTTTGTCGCTCGGAACGGTGTCTTCCTTGAGAAAGAGTTTCTCAGTCGGGGAGTAAGTGGGAGCACGGTGCAACTCGAAGAAATTCGAGAGGAACCGGCTAGTAGCAAGTCGGCAAAAACCTTAGAGGTTGAGCCGGTCGTGGCAGCTGAGCCGGCAGCCGCACCTGTACTACGAAGATCGGCAAGATTACGAAGTGTTCGTGATGTGTTACTGTTAGACAGTGATGAGCCGGCAAATTATTCGGAAGCGATGGTGGGATCTGATTCCGAGTCATGGCTTGGAGCCATGAGATCCGAGATAAAGTCCATGGATGAAAATCAAGTTTGGAACTTGGTTGATCTGCCAGACGGTGCAAGACCCGTCGAGTGCAAATGGGTCTTTAAAAAGAAAACTGATATGGATGGAAATGTTTCCGTCTATAAAGCACGCCTTGTCGCGAAGGGGTTCCGAAAAGTTCAAGGAGTTGATTACGACGAGACTTTCTCGCCCGTAGCGATGCTTAAATCAGTTCGGATCATGTTAGCTATAGCAGCCTATTTCGACTATGAGATATGGCAGATGGATGTCAAAACGGCTTTCCTTAACGGAAATTTAACCGAGGACGTGTATATCATACAGCCCGAGGGTTTTGTCGATCCGGCTAATGCTGACAAGGTATGCAAACTTCAGAAATCCATTTATGGGTTGAAGCAAGCATCTCGGAGTTGGAATATTCGCTTTGATGAGGTAGTCAAATCGTTTGGCTTCATCAAGAGTGATCATGATTCTTGTTTGTACAAGAAGTTTAGTGGGAACAAAGTAAATTTTCTAATCTTATATGTGGATGACATATTACTGATTGGAAATGATGTCCAGATGTTGCAAGAAACCAAGGAATCATTAGAAAGGAGTTTCTCAATGAAAGACTTGGGTGAGGCAACATACATCCTAGGAATCCGGATCTATAGAGATAGATCAAGGAGGCTCATTGGATTGAGTCAGAGTACTTATTTGGACAAAGTGTTGAAGAAGTTCAACATGGAATCGTCTAAGAAAGGGTTCTTACCGATGTCCCATGGTGTAAAACTTAGCAAGACTCAGTGTCCTTCGACAACTGATGAGCGAAGTCGGATGAGTGCGATTCCATATGCTTCTGCAGTTGGATCCATCATGTACGCCATGATTTGTACTAGGCCGGATGTTTCCTATGCTCTAAGTGTTGTGAGCAGATACCAGGCTGATCCTGGAGAGATCCACTGGACAGCGGCTAAAAATATCCTAAAGTACTTGAGAAGGACTAAGGATATGTTCTTGGTTTATGGTGGTGAAGATGAACTCAGTGTAAAGGGTTACACGGATGCGAGTTATCTCACCGACTCTGATGATTCTCGCTCGCAATCCGGATACGTGTTTATTATAAACGGAGGTGCTGTGAGCTGGAAAAGTTCTAAGCAAGAGACTGTGTCTGCGTCTACAACAGAGGCTGAGTATATTGCCGCCTCGGAGGCAGCAAAGGAAGCTGTTTGGATGAGGAATTTCCTCATGGATCTTGGTGTGGTTCAGGGCTCGTCCAATCCGTTGGACGTGTATTGTGACAACAATGGTGCTATTTCACAAGCCAAAGAACCTAGACAACACCAGAAGAACAAGCACATACTCATGCGGTACCACCTAATTCGCCAGTTTGTGGATCAGGGTGATATCAAGTTATGCAAGGTACACACGGATGCAAATATTGCGGATCCGTTGACAAAGCCGTTACCCCAGCCGAGGCATGAGGCGCACCTGAGAGCCATGGGCATTAGATGCTTAGACATGTGATGTCGAAAGATTGACTCTAGTGCAAGTGGGAGACTGTTGGGAATATGCCCTAGAGGCAATCATGTATGATGATATTTCCCATTGTATTCATAAAGTTATTAAGTAGTCCTTGTATAAACATCTGATGTGTATCATTGAATATGTGATTCGGTTGTGGAACTATGCATTCATGTTGTTTGTACTAAATATCCTTGGTCATTGAGATTGTGCTGGACACACAACTTAGACCAATGTGAAAGTTGGCTTGATGACTCGGTTCCACTTGTCATGGGCATGGAGATGCTATTCCAACTTACACAGATTCGGCTAAAGAGTTTAGCGAGTCGGATTGACCCATATTGAGGTACAACGAGCTAGTTGTCATTTGTATATCTCAATCAATGTAATCCTTAGACCTGAGGTTGTTGCATAGTCCGAGTTGAGGATCACCGACTTAGGTTCTGTCAAACGCTGATCCGTGACTGGGCAGTTATAAAGGCAGGGTTCGGGTCGACTGAGAATCAAGCTGCGTGATGTGAATAACCAAGATGGGATTTTGCCCCTCCACTCGGAGAGATATTCTCTGGGCCCTCTCGTGAGATATGATTCGGAAAGCATGGCCATGCACGACTCGGTTAAGTGTTAACCGAGGCGATCGACTAAGAGTTAGTCGGGTGAATCACTTATCTCGGATCGAGAAGAGAGTCGGACTATTTAAGGGATGACATATATTCGCCTATAGTCTGACAAGGTATATCGTGAGGCAAAAGGGACTCGGACATAAGTCGCATTGGAAAAGGCAAGTCGTCATGACTCTTTGGTACTTGGGAGTTGGCACGTTCTGCTAGGAGCCGCTGCCGACTGATCGATTGTGAGTCGGACTCCAATCGTGTCCAAGTAGCCATGAGCCTACGGGGTCACACACTTAAGAGCGGGAGCAAGTTCGGATAGGATCCGAATCTGTAATCTGGTCGGGTTGGACCTAAACCAGATTAGGACTGAGTTAGTGAGTTGGACTCACGGTGACTAGTGTTATATGGGCTTTAGTGAATGGGTCGCGCGAGCAGATCCCACGTTCACTTCCTATATATAGTGGAGCACCGTAACCCAGAAAGGTTAATCGTTCTTCGGTTAGGTCATTCCATGTGTTGGAAACCCTAGCTCCACAGCAGTCCAGCCGCCGTAACGAACCTAGCAGTTCGCCGCCGGCGCTCCTCCTTGTACGTGTGGATACCAGCAGAGGTGTTGTGCGATCAGCACCAGGACGATCGGATCGTGAGGACTGCACTGCATCAACTGACGCGCTTCATCAGTAATCCGCAACTGCGCGTCTAGTGGTAAACCTCGTGGCCTTCTACCTCAGCTAGATCTTGGGATCACCACGTTAGAGGAAAATTTTTTTTTTTAACTCTGCGTGGCCCAACATCTCTTTCCTAGATTATTATTTTGAGGAGATTATTTAGTGTGCTATAATGAGTAATACGTTATGCTTATTACTATTGGATAAAAAAGTTTTATTTTTGTCTTTCTTATTATAATAGATGATGAACACAAGGAGCCAATCGCGTTCTCGTGCCGCCACGAGTTCTTCTCGGGCTGCCGCTGCAGCTCAGGACCACATGGGGATACGGTTTAGGGATGAGCTCCAACATGATCGCTTCAATATGATCAAGAACCGAGAAGTGAAGACAACCAAGTGGGCTTGTCCCATTATATTGAATCAACTCGGTATTTCTAATGACTTCAATTTACTTTGTAATAGAATTGGCCTGTAAAACTTTGTATTCCATGATGCGCCAACTTATCGCCGGTTAACTCTTGAATTTTTGAGTTCTTTGAAAATGTAAGACCCCACCTTTTAAAGGTAAAGGCCCCTGTGATTGCAATGCTAGTCCCTGGATCAAATGCTAGCATCCACAGTTTAAGATGAAGTACACAGATACAAAGGTATTTATTACATCGTCATTCCAGAGATAAACATAGTCTTTACAACTCAATAGCCCAAGGCTAGTACAAAGAGTTCATAACATAAAGTAAATAACTATAAGTCTTCATCTTCATGTGCCATAGGCAAACATTTTGAGTGTACACTCATAACCCTAATCTCCATCAGAGTAATCTACAACATCATAAGTTACAGCCACAGTGGGTCAATACATTTGGAATTGTATTGGCAAGTGATACCATAGTAGAATAGTAGTATCTAATAACTATATGAATTTGGCTAAGTATAGCTTAGGCTTGCTTTGCTCAAAATAGGTTTTCTATCAGTTAAAAACACTAAGTTTTTATTTGTCAAAAACACCCAAGGAACCACCAATAGACATTGGTGAACCTTTACCCTTGTTTAACCACAAGTTTTTAACTTAGAAATTGGGGTGAGGAGATCCTTGATAGCTTCAATGTATTTGATGCTCAAATTGTCCGTTGCCGGGGACACGACTAAGTACTTAGGTTTTACCCTCTCGAGAGGGGGTGCACTTTCTCCACAAGACTCGACATGCATCAAGACGAGACTTTTCAGAAGCATTCCCTTAGATCACCATGGATGCGTTCCATCCTATCATCTACCACGAACTGTCCATATGGCTAAGTTCTTGCAACCTATTTGGTCAAGGCAGAGACCATATGCCATGTGGTTGCACTAGAAGCTTCTCAACACTAAACATCTCAAATCCCTTTGTACCTAGGTGGATTCCTGCAAGTGTGATACACAAGGTAAACCATAGACATGGGTGTAACATCCCTAAAATCATGTTTCAAACTCATGCATATCATCCATGCATCCATGATCATATAGAGTTCATTTCAAACAAATCATTTAAAAAACAGGAGCATATGAGCTCATTATTTTATGTGATCAGCATTTGAAACAAATGCTACTCTCCAATGGGAGATTGTTGTTCAAGAAACCAAACTTTGTTGTCTTATTGCTCTCATGTTGTATTGCTAGATTGCTAAGATTTAAACCAAAGTTTCAAAATAATATGATTTGAAAACCAATTTCAAAACCTATTCAAACTAGTGCTATGACACTGCTTATTTTATTTTATTCCAAGTGACCAAGCCAATTCAAAGTGACCACTTGGTTTTATGCCCAGAAGTGTGACTGTTGCACACTACAAAAATCCTGAAAAGATTTGAATTCAAACAGATTTTGAAATCATTTGAATTTGGTTCCTAAAATTGAAAACAGAAAAAGAAAAGGAGAAAAGAAATGGAAAAAGGTCAGCGCCACCTATCTAGCCCAACTACGGATCCATCCCATTAAGCCCACCCGGGTTCCTCCTCTCTCTCTCTCACTCACAGACGAACCCATCAGGTCACTGACCACACGACCCCACCCCCTCTTTGTTTCACTCGCTGACTGGTGGACCTCGTCAGCTCATCCTCATCTTCCCCAAATCGCGCCCACGACCACGTCGCCGGCCGTTTACTCTGCCATTCACTGCCGCGTTGATTCCTCGCTTAAATTCCCTTGATACCGCGCGCGATCCTCGCCCCCGCTCTGGCTATAAGACCACCTCCCCCTCGCGGCCATTTCCCCCAACAAAGCCAGACAGAAACGCCCCCAGGCTGCCCGCAATCATCCTCGCGCCGCCGCAGACAGAGCTCACTCCAGCGACCAATCCCGGTGAGCCCCGTGCGCCCCTCTCCCTCTGGTTCATACGAGCCTCTTCACAACTTCCTTGTGCACCTTCTGACCCCACTGGTTCGTCCTATACTGCCCCAGGTCATCGACTTCGTCAAACGCTGCAAGCTCCCGACGACATCCTCAACTCCGGCGATCAAATTCGGTGAGCCTCTTGTTCCCCTTCACCTCTGGTTCACACGATCATGTTCGCCGTAGTCTTGCGCATCCCCTGATGCCTTTGTTTCATGCTACGGTGACCAGGAGCGTCGCCAACGTCGTCGTCCACCCGAGCCCGACGCTGACAGCAACTCCGACGAGCCCGTGCAGCCGTGTCCGTGCGCCCCTTGCCAAGCCATCGCCAGGTTGAGCATCAGTGCATCGCCACGATTCTGGTAAGCACCTCCGACGACCCTAGAACCACCTGTAGCCTCCGCGCCGCCGTAGTCAGAGTCGCCGCCGCCAGTAGCCACCGCTAGCGCCACCCATCTGTGGTCATTTGATCCAGGACCGTTGGATCTAGATCCAGCGCGTATAAACAGATCACTTAACGAAACAGTATGAGTAGATCTGGGCCGTGCAGATTAAGTAGATCTAACGGCTCACAGACGCGATCCTGAGCGAACCGGTACGTGCCAATCAGAGTGTGACGCGTGGCCAGGAATTAGATTTAAAAACAGAATTTGAATCTATTAGTTGTTTGAATTTGTTTTAGCTATAACTTTTGATCCCCACGTTCAAAATTGACAAATTTTATATCAATGGAATCAGGAGAACAAGCCCTATCTAAATATGCAATGTGTTTAATGTTTTGCTTCTGTTAAAATGGTTTTATTTACAGAAACATGTGTAGGGCTATTTTGAGTATATGAATTGTTTAAGAAATGTTTTAAGGTTTAAATAAATGTTGTTTGGCAAGTTTTGAACTTTTTTATGAACCAGTACTGTACACTTGCTTTGTTGAGTTTTAAAAATCATCACATATCATACTGCATGCATTCATATATTTTTGTTTGTATATATTTTGTATGTGATTGTTGCTATGATTTTATGTGTAGATTTTGGTGCCAATAGTGATTGTGATTGTGAGGAGTGTAGCTACTCTCCAAACTACCAAGGCAAGTGGTGCTTCATGATATTTTTATCCCTATGTTTTCTACTAAGCATTAGAATTATTTTGCTAGTCTTGCATGTTATATTTTGCTTATATGCCATGATGGGAAATCCTAGTAGTTGTAGAATTGCTAGGAAATTTCTAAGTTAAAATGCTTATATATGCCATGCTTAGCCTAGCTAGTAGCAACCAAGGGTGGTGAAATATACATGCTATGATAAAATATTTCTAAGTCTTTGGACTTGTGTTTTGCCTAATAAAACAACTAAGTTAATGAAACACCTGGGTGGAATGGAAGGAATGTTTTATGTTGAGTGGTCACACAAGGACCATTTCTATGGTTTACCTTGTGTATCTCACTTGTGGAAAGCCACCCAGGAATAAAGAGATTTTAGAGGCCAAATGTTAAGAAGCTTCTAGTGCAGCCACTTGGCAATATGAGCTCTGCCTGGATCACATAGGTTGCTAGAACTTAGCCATTTGGACAGTTGGTGGTAGTGGGAATGATAGGTTAGAGCGCGTCCATTTGGTCTAAGGGAAGGCTTCTGAAAGGTCCTGTCTTGGTGAAAATCAAGGCTTGTGGGGAAAGTGCACAACCTCTGCAGATGGAAGAATCTAAGTACTTAGCCATGTCCATGGAAAAGGACAACTTGAGCAACAAGACATGGAAGCTATCAAGAATCTCCTCATCCCAATTTCTAAGTAAAACAAGTGGGTGAACAAGGGTGAAGGACTCCAATGTCTATTGGTAGTTCCTTGGGAAAAGTTTTGACAAAGAAAAACCTAGTGATTTCAACTAATAGGCAAAACCTATTTTGAGCAAAGCAAGCCTAAGATACACTTATCCAAATTGCATATAGTATCTAGTCCACCAAATATTATACTAAGGTATCACTTGCCAATACTATTCCAATGTATTGACCCACTATGGCTGTAACTTGTGATGTTGCAGGTTACTCTGATGAGGATTAGGAGTCATGAGTCTACACTCAACATGTTTGCCTGTGGCACATGAAGGTGAAGACTTTTATCTATTTACTTATTCAAACTCTTGTACTAGGCCTGTGGCCTTGGAGTTGTAAAGACTATGTTTGTCTCTGTAATGACTGTAATAATGACCTTTGTTTCTGTGTACTTCATCTTAAACTGTGGATGCTAGCATTGATCCAGGGACTAGCATTGCAATCACAGGGATCCTTTTCCTTTATAAAGGAGGGATCTTACAGATGGTATCAGAGCACTGTGTTGTCTGTAGGATTATGACCCTAGGATTGGAAACCACTAAGGAAAATTTTTCAACAAATTCTACACTTGTCTATTACTCTCGTAAACTTTTCTAATCTTCTTTCTCATCTCTATTTGTAGATGAACTCCATCAAAGAAGCCGTATGGAAGGGACCACTCATGACAATGACTTTGGATTGTGAGACAGAGTTTCCCAAGGCTCTCAAGGACCTCATGGTTGCAATGGAAATACATGGTGCAGCTGTGTACAAAGGTTTTCCTGTGATGGATGAAGGAGTTGAGTACTTATGGGTGCAACTTCACTTGTATAAAAACAAGGAAGACAACCACAAGTAATTAGGATTCTGCATGTTGACCAATTCAGTGGTGCACACTACATTCTTTGATTCAGCAAGGGATGTAGCTTGGAGGACCATCAAAGAACTTGGTGATAGAGTCAAGTGCGGAATGCTCAACCTCCAAAATGACCTAAAGGAAGAGAAGAAACATACCCGGGAGTTGGAGGCTACCAACCAAACCTTAAGAGGAGACATTATAGACTTAGTGATGGAGTCATGTGATCAAGATAGACTGATTGCTTCTAGAAACATTATGTTAGCCAACAGATCCAGTGAGATAGGATTGTAAACGTACTTCGTTAGTTGGACCACCACTTATCACCTTATTTTCTAAATGTTGCTTAAAATAAGTTGGACCTTGGTTGTTGTAATGGATCCATGTATGCCATGACTTGTGTGTTTTGATTTCCAAGGATATGTATGTGATGCTTTGCCTTGTGTTTTATCTTAAATTGTGTTGTTCTAACTTTTTCTATCTTATAAATAGATGCCTAATGTTACCATCAGCACTTTTGAGGAGTTCCAGGGAACTCGCTTTGGTCCTCGTATTATTGAGCTCACTACTTTGCTCAATCTCCCTCTTCCTACCATCATGGTGCTTCCCCTCACCAAGTTTGAGAGGAAAGACCTTTGGGGCTTCAAGGTCAATCAGCCCGGACGCCAGACTGAGCCTACCACGGAGGCTATCATCTTCAAGCTCATGCACGATGACAAGGAGAGAGGCCTTGAGGTAGTCAGGCATGATCTGATAGGACGTCTTCTAGGGAGACACTCTCGACAGGTTAGAGGTACTCACTTCCACGTCTTCGGTAGACGTGATGAGGATGGAGAGGCCATCGACTTCGAGGACACTTCGAGGGAGACAGCGGAGCCGATTCGTCTATACCTCCAGGACTTAGAGGCTCTCATTAGTCACGTGGACACTGATAGGACCAACGTCATGCTCAACAATGACGAACTCCAGGTGCAGCTTCGCGAGAAGGACAAGCTCTTCGCGGAGCAAGATGAGATAGTCAAGGAGATGGAGGCAAAGTTCGAGAGCCAGGACAGAAAGTTCAAGAGTCAAGAGAAGCGAGTCCAGGATAGGAACAAGAGGATTCGGGACATGACTGAAGAACTGCAGGCCAAGGACTTCAAGCTCGAGCATCAGCAGACTGTGATTGAGAGGCTTTGTTCTCAGAAGAGGGCTCTCAAAACCAAAGTAGAGACCTGGACAGCCAATGTCGAGGAATACAAGACCGCTATGGAGAATGCAGGTCTTACCTTTGTTGAGGAGGAGGTTGATGCCGAGGAGTAGAGTTGACTACTCATTTATCATTTATTTATCATACTTTATTTGTGTCACAATGACCATCCAACATGTGGATGGCTTGTTATTGGTGTGTTTACTTTGCAAACTTGTCGTTTTTGTTATTGAACTACTATTATTATGATGCATGTTTTGTGATTGTTTATGTGATGTATTGTGCATGAAATCATCTATGGGTATCTCATTCTTATCTCTATTGAACAAACCACAGATGCCTCCCCGTCGTGCCAATCCCAACCCCAACAACAACAACATCACTCCTGAGATGCAGCAAATGATGACAGCTCAGACTCAGCTGATGCAAATGATGACGATGTTCATCCAGAACCAAAACAACAACAACAACAACAACAATAACAACAACAACAACAACAACCCACCGAGTTTTGACATGCTTACCAGGTTCTTGAGATTGAGGCCAGCAAAGTTCTCAGGAACAACTGATCCCATGGTGGCCAATGATTGGCTATGCTCTGTGAACAAGGACTTGTTAACCGTGGGCTGTACTGATGCAGAAAAGGTCAGATTTGCAGCACATTTGCTAGAAGGACCAGCCGCCACTTGGTGGGATAACTTCTAGATCACCACTCCCATAGAAGATGTGACATGGGCTATCTTTGAGGAGTTCAACAATCTGGCGCGTTATGCACCGGATGAAGTTGACACTAATGCTAAGAGGAAGGAAAAGTTCCTTGAAGGGCTGAATGATGAACTGAACTTGCAGCTATCAGTGGCCTATGTTCCCACTTATCAGTCTCTCTGTGATAAGGCTGCTATTTTGGAGAGCAAAATGAAGCAAGTTGAAAGCAGGTAGAGAAAGCACTCTGACAAGCACAGCTCGGGATCGTCTCACAAGCGTTCCCATTATGATGATAGTGGAAGCTCAGGATCCCACAAGCATGGGAAATTCAACAAACACCACAAACACATCCGTCATCATGACAACAAGCATCATCGTAGTCATGACAATGACAAGTACAAGAACCACAAGGGTGGATATAAGAGCCACCATAGTGGTAGTGGAAGTGGCAGTGGAAGCCAGCCTGTCAAGAAGGATATCAGTCAGGTTGAGTGCTTCAAGTGCAAGAAGATGGGGCATTATGCAAATGAATGCCCAGAAACGAAAGTTGAAGGACCCAACAAGCCCAACCCTTTTCAGAAAGGGCAAGTTAACCACATCAATGTGGAGGAAATCTATGAGGAGCCTGATGCTGTTGCTAGTAAGTTCAAACTCAATTCTATTCCAGCACTTGTTCTTTTTGATACTGGAGCATCGCATTCATTCATATCAAAAGCATTTGTTGATAGAAATGGGTTTCCAACTGAAAACATTGGGTGTCCAATAAAGGTTAGTTCTCCAGGTGGAGATATGATAGTAAGCCTTGGATGTCGGGATCTAGTAATAGAGTTTGGAAAGCATAAGTTTCCAGTGAGTCTGATAATCCTAGATTCCCAAGGACTGGATGTAATTTTGGGAATGTATTGGATGGCTAAGTATGAAGGATTACTAGATTGTGCTAATCGTACTGTTACACTCACAACCCCAGAGAAGAAACGGATTAGATTCAAGTCTAACTTTGAATCAAAAGGGAGTAAGCTAAATTCTCTTAAGGGGGTTAGCATAGACAGTGTGCCAATTGTGAGTGAATATCCGGATGTGTTTCCGGAAGAATTGCCGGGAATGCCACCAGATAGAGATGTGGAGTTCCTTATTGATTTGCTACCAGGATCTGGACCAATAGCAAAGAGACCGTACAAGATGTCAGTTGATGAACTAAAAGAACTCAAGAAACAACTTCGAGAACAGTTGCAGAAGGGATTTATTCAACCAAGTTCTTCATCTTGGGGAGCCCTAGTTTTGTTTGTGGAAAAGAAAGATAGGAGTCAAAGGTTATGCATAGATTACCGTTCACTCAATGAGGTGACTATCAAGAACAAATAACCTTTGCCAAGAATCAATGACTTGTTTGATCAGCTAGAAGGAGCTTGTGTGTTCTCAAAGATTGATCTCCGGTCAGGTTATTTTCAGCTCAAGATAAGAGAACAAGACATACCTAAAACAGCTTTTACTACAAGGTATGGATTGTATGAGTATACCGTGATGCCATTTGGTTTGACCAATGCACCAGCATACTTCATGAATATGATGAACAAGGTGTTCATGGAATTTCTTGATAAGTTTGTTGTCGTTTTCATCGATGACATTTTAGTCTACTCCAAGAGCAAAGAAGAGCATGAAGGACATTTGCGTTTGATACTTTAGAAGCTTAGAGAGCATAAACTGTATGCCAAATTCAGCAAGTGTGAATTTTGGCTAAATGAAGTTGGATTTCTTGGACACGTTGTGTCAGGAGATGGTGTAGCAGTTGATCCTGCTAAAGTTTCAGCTGTAATTGAATGGGAATCTCCCAAGTCGGTGAAAGAAGTTCGTAGTTTCCTTGGCTTAGCAGGTTACTACAGAAGGTTCATTGCGAATTTCTCCAAGGTAGCAAAACCTATGACAGAATTGCTAAATAAAGACAAGAAATTTGCTTGGTCTGAAGGTTGTGAACTCAGCTTTCAGGAATTGAAGTAGAGACTTGTGACGGCACCAGTTTGTGTTTGCCAGATTTGGAGAAGGATTTCCAAGTGTATTGTGATGCATCTCATCATGGATTGGGTGCCGTACTTATGCAAGACGGGAAAGTTGTGGCTTATGCCTCGAGACAACTCAAAACTCATGAAGTGAACTACCCTACTCATGATTTAGAGTTAGCCTCTGTTGTCCATGCACTCAAAACATGGAGACATTATTTTTTGGGAAAGCGTTGTGAAGTGTTCACATATCACAAGAGTTTGAAGTGTATCTTCAAGCAGAAAGAAATTAATATGAGACAAAGAAGATGGCTAGAACTCATCAAGGACTATGACTTAAGTTTGCAATACCATCCCGGTAAAGCAAATGTTGTAGCAGATGCTCTAAGCCGTAAGGTTTTTGTGAATGGCCTTACTAAGGGAGAATTGCCAGATGATTTGTGTGCCCAATTTAGAGATCTCAGATTGGAGATTGTGCCTGAAGGACATCTCATGTCTTTGGATGTTCAACCCACTTTGTTGGACAAGATCAAAGAAGCCCAGAAGATTGATAAGGAAATTGAAGAAATTAAGGAAAAGATTGGCAAAGGAAAAGCCAAAGGATTCCATGAAGACGAACAGGGTACTTTATGGCATGGAAAATGTATCTGTGTTCCACAGGATCCGGAGCTTCGGAAACTGATATTACACGAAGCACACAACTCACCATATTCCATTCATCCGGGTAACACCAAAATGTACATGGATATGAAGGAAAGATTTTGGTGGAATAATCTCAAGAAGGACATCGATGGGGATATGCCTACCGGGATATACCCAGCAGGACGTTTCCGACTGGCCCAGGAACTGGCGAGTGGGCCTGCAAGACGGCGACTGGATCAAGGTCCAGTGTGGATCCAAGCGATTGGAAGCTGAAGGCCCGGGCGAGTAGATAGGCCCAGTCGGGTTAGGTTAAACGATTACCGAAGCCTTAACTGATTCAGTTGAGATATGTAAACCCTAGGGGAGGTAAGTCTATATAAACCTCCCTACAGGGCGTGTAGAGACACGTTCCATCATACACCCAAGCGACTCGCCGCCTAGCCGCCGAGCTCGCCCATTGTACCACCATCATAATGCGATCTAGCAGGAGTAGGTCTTTACCCTCCGGGGGGCCGAACCTGGGTAAAACCTTGTGTCTCCGCCCTCATCTCGCACCGCAGATGGCTGGCCGCCCTTGCTCCTAGTTCTACTACTCGCTGCCAATTGCAGCATCTGCCGTGACCATTCCCACGATAGTGGCGCCCACCGTGGGGCCTGGCCGGTCTGGCCGGTGTTCTGCGGCGAGATCCAATCTGCCCATCAATGAGACGGTCGCCACCGGCCGCATGATAGCGATCAGCGAGATGCTCCAGATCTTGCCGAGCAGCTACGTCCCGGCGGTGCGACCCGTCACGCACAGCATGATCCTGCCGGTCGGCACGATCAGCCTCTTCATCGGCCTCACCGACGTCATCGTCTCGGAGGATTCAGCTCGCATCCGCGAGTCGCCGCCACGCGATCGACTCTCCGAGAGCCAGGTCCACACGATCCATCGCCTCGCCTCCGAGTACAACTCGGCCCACAGCAACGTGGCCGAAAACTCTGCGGCCGCGGAAGACGCGGCCCTCAACGACGACGCCGACTCGGCGACCCCGGCGTCACTCGCCGGATCCATCACCGCGGCTTCACCCGCGGGCTCCATCACCCAGGTCTCCGACGTGGGAGACTTCGAGGATCCCTCCATCCTTGGGATCTTCGACTTTGACTCCGGGTCAGAAAATTCCGCCGACCTCCGCGATGGGACCGGTCGCCACGCCGCGACCTACATGGCGACCGGCACCGATCCGCCGGAGGATCCCTTCTCCACCCTGATCCCTCCTAACGCCACGGCAACGGAGGTCGAGGAACTCCGCCTGAAGCTAGCGGAGGAAGTTCGCAAGGAACAAGCCGAGCGTGAAAAATTTCGCCTCGAGCAGGTGACGGCGCAGGAGCTGTCGCGCTACCACCAGCAACGAATCAGGTCGCGCCTGAACCCCACCGTCCAGGGTTGCGCCCTGAACTTCGACGACGAAAACGACCCGGCCCCCGCGCGGCCGAGTGCGCGATCTGCGAGAACGCGCCACCAGGAGGAAGCGCCCGGCCCCCGCCAGGGTCGACGGCGATGGGCGCCCCACCTCCACCCAACCGCACACCCCCCAGGGATCAGCCGCGGATAGTAGTCTCCTCACGGGAGCGAGACGCGAACGGCCTCCCACTGTTCTCCACCCCGATGGGCAACCTCGTGGCGGGCCGAGCAGCAGCCGACAACATCACGGCCACCGGCGACAGCGCCCTACAGATCCAGTATGTCAGGGCCCTGCTCGCAAAGGCCATCGAGCAGCAAAACGCAGGCGCCGACTTGCAGGGTCGAGTGTACTCGCGTTCTTCGGGAAGCAGAGCGGCTTCAAGTGGCCGCCCAATGGCGGCAAACACCCTCAACTGCCCGCCACCAGAGCCATTGCAGCTCCAACACCGACCCGCGAACGCGGCACTCTCCACCAACGACCCCAGGCCAGCGAACAACTTCGTCGCCGCCAACGGTCAACCCGTCGACGCCCGCACCGACATCATCAACAACCAAAGCTGGAGCGCACGCCAGCCCGACGACCTGCGACACACCCTAACCAATCGCCGCGACGGCGAGCCAATGGGGTCGCTAAGTCGACTCGGCCCCAAATGCTTCGAACCGATGATCCGAGGCGAGAAGTACCCTCCGAACTTGAAGGAGCCGAAGGAGATAGAAAAGTACGACCCTTCGTACGACCCCTCCGTGTGGCTCGATACATACCTCATGGCGATGGGGATCGCAGGCCACACCGACCTGCTAGCCGCTCGTTACCTCCCCCTGATGATGGAGTGGACGTTCAGGCAGTGGATCAACACCCTCCCCCAGGATAGTATCGACTCCTGGGAGGAGATGCGCGACGCCTTCGTCAGGCACTTCGAGTGCTCCTACACCCGCGCCACCACCATCGAGGACCTGGAGCGATGCGTCCAGGGACCCCGCGAGTCGACCCGCAACTGGGTCCAGCGGTGGCAAGAACTCTGGTACAACGCGGCCGGCTTCCACCCGGACACCGCGATCCATTGCTTTAAGACCTCGTGCCGCTACGAGCCCTTGGTCGCCAAGCTCAAACGACATTCTCGCACACTCGACAACATACCGGACCTCCTCGAGATCGCCAAACGGTATGCGGAGGAAGATCCAAACCAGGAAACCGACGACGAGTTGGGAGGCCAACGACGCACGAGCGGCAACGACAACGGACGACGGTCCGACCTACGCTACAGCAGCACTCGCCTCACTGGCAAGCGCCGCAGTGACGGGCAAGTCGACTTCGTCGCCAACGCCGGGCACGCACAACGCGAGCCCAAAAGCTTCCGCCGTGACGGAGGACAACGCCGCGACGGCGGCAACTACAAGGCCAAGCCAAGGTTCGACCCCGCGGCTCTCCTTAACCAACCTTGTAAGTTTCATAGCAGGGAAGGGAAGCCCGCAACGCACACGACCGCCGACTGCCACACCCTCAGGGAGATTGAGAAGGCACGGCGAGCACGGGAAGACCCCGACAACAACCCGCCAAACGGCGGAAAATTCGGCAACATGGCCGGCTTGCTCCATACCTTCACAGGCTTCAACACGAAGCGCGAGAAGAAGGTCATCACCCGCGCCGTCGCCGTCAACGCGGTGGCCTAGGTGGACGTTCCCCAGTTCCTCAACTGGTCGGAGCAGCCCATCACCTGGAGCCACCAGGACCACTTGCCGCGCATCGAGTACCCAGGCCGAGTTGCCCTGGTGGTCAAGCCAAAGGTGGGCGACTACTGGCTCCCCAAGACATTGATGGACGGCGGCAGCTCCATCAACATCCTGTACCTTGACACCTTCAGGCGGCTGCGGCTCCCGCAGTCGATGATCGAGACAACCCACACCACGTTCCACGACATCGTCCCCGGTCGGAAGGCGTACCCGATCGGCAAGGTCACGCTGCCAGTCACCTTCGGCACACCAGCAAACTTCCGCACCGAGCGGATCGTCTTCGAGCTGGTACCCTTCGACAGCCCCTACCACTGCGTCTTGGGGCGCCAGGCGTTCGCCAAGTTCATGGCAGTGCCACACTACGCGTACAATGCGATGAAGCTCCCCGGGCCGTGCGGCGTCATCACCATCAACGGCGACCCCGACATGGCCGCCGAGTGCGAGGCCAAAGGAGCCGAACTCGCCGATGCCGTCATCGCGGCAGAGGCCAACCACGCTGACGAGCTTGCCAAGTACGCGAGCGGGGTGAACAATGACGACCCCACCATACTCAAGAAGCCCAATTCGGAGGGCGCAAACACCTCAGCCTTCTAGGCAACGACGCACACCCGCACCGTCGAGCTGGTCCCAGGCGACTCCAGCCAGACGGTGACGATCGGAACAGGTATGAGCCCAGCCTAGGAAGGCGCGCTCATCGAGTTCCTCCGTGAGAACAGGGACATCTTCGCATGGAAGCCCTCTGACATGCCTGGTGTCCCTAGGGAGATCGCTGAGCACAAACTAAATGCCGACCCCAAAGTGCGACCCGTCAAACAGTCGCTGCGGCCCTTCAATGAAGAGCGCCGCCGAGCCATCGCCGAGGAGGTGCAGCGTCTACTCGCTGCAGGCTTCATCCGGCCAATCAAGTACTCCAAGTGGCTGGCAAACCCAGTCCTGGTCGAGAAGAAGAACGAGACCTGGAGGATGTGTATCGACTACACAAACTTGAACAGCGCCTGCCCGAAGGAGCAGTTCGTCCTCCCGCGGATCGACCAAATAATCGACTCCACCGCGGGCTCGGAGTCGCTATGTTTCCTCGACGCCTACTCTGGATACAACCATATAAAAATGGCTGTCGAGGACGAGGAGAAGACGGCGTTCATCACGCCATTCGGAGCTTTCTGCTACACCGCCATGACCTTCGGCCTCAAGAACGCCGGGGCGACCTACCAGCGGTGCATGCAAGAGTGCCTCGCGAGCCAAATTGGCCGCAACATCCACGTCTACATCGATGACGTGGTCGTAAAATCCGCTCGCCAGGGTGATCTACTCGCCGACCTGGCGGAAACATTCGCCAACTTGAGAAAATACAAGATAAAGCTTAACCCAGGCAAATGCACCTTCGGCGTACCAGCAGGACAACTACTGGGGTACGTCGTCTCCAAGCGAGGGATCGAGGCGAACCCCACCAAGATCGACACGATCGCCCGACTCGGCAAACCCGAGTGCCTGCGCGACGTCCAGAAGCTGGCCGGGCGAGTAGCGGCTCTCAGTCGCTTCATCCCCCGCCTGGGCGAAAAGGCGATGCCCCTATACTGTCTGATGCGCAAGAACCCCACCTTCCAGTGGGACAAGGAGGCGGACGACGTGCTCCGCAACCTCAAGAAGGTGCTACTCGCCGCACCGCTACTCGCCGCCCCCGCCGACAAAGAACCCATGCTGGTCTACGTCACGGCTTCCGAGCGCGTCGTCAGCGTCGTCATGGTCGTCGAACGGCCGGAGGAAGGAAAGGAGCGCCCAGTACAGCGACCGGTATACTACATCAGCGAGGTCCTCACCGAGTCGCGCCAACGATACCCGCAGTACCAGAAACTGGTATACGCGGTCTTCAGAGCACAGCGGCGCCTGCCGCACTACTTCCAGGAGCACCCGATCACGGTCGTCTCCTCAGCACCGTTGCAGGACATCATCCGCAACCGTGAGGCGACTGGGCGAGTCGCTAAGTGGGCCGTCGAAATCGGCGTCCATAATATCAAGTATGAGGCACGAAAAGCGATCAAGTCGCAGGCTCTAGCGGACTTCATCGCCGACTGGGAAGAGGCCCAGCAGCCAGAAAAGCTGCCATACCTCCATTACTGGAGCCTGCACTTCGACAGCTCCAAGAACACGGACGGCGCAGGAGCAGGGATCGTGCTGACCTCACCGAAGGGCGACAAGCTCCGCTACGTCCTCTGCCTCGACTTCACCCCCTGCACCAACAACATGGCCGAGTACGAGGCACTACTCCACGGCATGCGAGCTGCCAAGGAGATGAACGTCAACCGCCTACGCTGCTACGGAGACTCCGACCTCGTCGCTGGGCAAGTCGCTGGAACCTGCGACGCCGTCTCCCCCACCATGGAAGCATACCGCCAAGCAGTGGACAAGCTGGGCGGACACTTCGCAGGCTACTCCATCGAGTGGATTGACAGGCGGAAGAACAAGGAGGCCAACGCACTCTCTCGCATCGAGTCGGCTCGACTTGCACCACCCGCCGGCGTCTTCCTCGACACGATCACCAAGCCATCAGTCTCTCCCCCAAGGGAGATCGACATCGGAGTCCCGCTGCAGCCAGAGGCAGCCCTGGTCGCACTCGTCACCGAGCCAGATGATTGGACCAAGCCCTACGTCGCCTACCTGGAGGTCGGCACCTTGCTGGCAGACGAGACGGTCGCCCGGATGATCGCACGCCGATGCAAATCCTTCACCATCATCGACGGCGAGCTCCATAAGCGTAGCGTCACCGGCGTGTTCCAACGCTGCGTCCAACCCACCGAAGGACGCAAGATCCTCCACGACATCCACTCCGGCGACTGCGGCCACCACGCCGGCGCCCGCTCTCTGGTCGCCAAGGCCATGCGGCATGGCTTCTACTGGCCCACCTCACACGCCGATGCCGTCGACATTGTCCAGCGGTACGCCGGCTAGCAGAAGTACGCCAACCAGATGCATGTGCCGAGCTCCGCGCTCAAGACAAACCCCATCACCTGGCCATTCGCCGTGTGGGGTATGGACATGGTAGGGCCCTTCAAAAAGGCTCCCTCTGGCTACACCCACCTCCTGGTCGCGGTCGACAAATTCACAAAGTGGGTGGAGGCCAAACTAGTCCGGAAATGCGACGGGAAGACCGCCACTAAATTCCTACGCGAGCTCATATATCGCTACGGGTTCCCAAACAGCATTATCACGGACAACGGCACCAACTTCGCCAAAGGAGCCATGGCCGAGTTCTGCGAGGAACACCACATCCGGCTCGACCTCGCGTCAGTCGCCCACCCGGAATCCAACGGCCAGGCGGAACGGGCCAACCAGAGCATCCTCCACGGCCTGAAGCCGCGGCTCCAATTACCACTCGAGCGCACCGCCGGGTACTAGGTCAAGGAGCTACCCTCCGTCATCTGGGGCATCCGCACCTCGGTCAACAGGTCAACAGGGTTCACCCCCTTCTTCATGGTGTACGGCGCCGAGGCAGTCATGCCCACCGACCTCGAGCACGACTCACCACGGGTCGTCCACTACACGGAGGCTGCGAACGAACTCGCCCGCCAGGATGGAGTCGATCAACTTGACGAGGCACGTGACCTCGCTCGATCACGCACCGCCATCTACCAACAAGGACTCCGCCGCTATCACAGCCGGCGGGTGAAAACTCGCACCTTCCAAGAAGGTGACCTGGTGCCGCGCCTCATCCAAGACAAGAAGGGCATGCACAAGCTTTCCCCTCCGTGGGAGGGACCATTCGCCATCGGACGAGTACTCGGCAACGACGCCTACTACCTCATCGACGTCCGCGGGGATGGCAAACTCGACGTCAAGCGACCGTGGAATGTAAACCTCCTACGGAAGTTCTACTCCTAGAACCCCACATATGTACCCTCCAGTCGCTATGAAATAAAAAGAATTGGTTACCGCAAATTGCGCCTACTCTCCGCGTCTTATGCCACTCGCACTCGTAATAATAGCGTCAAGCTAACTGCAGAAGTCAACCTTTGGTACAGCGATTGGCACGGCCAAGTAGTGCGTTACAAGGGCACTGGGTCACCCCAGGTCTTGCAACGTCCATGAAAAACGCCTACCCGGAGCCCCATTGGAGTCGCCTAGCCCGACTGGCTCTACGAGCCAAGACAACTGCCTTCGCTTCTCACAGCGACCATGATCCTCCGCATCCTCGACATAGCGACTCGAATGGCCAAGTACCACGCTCGGGGACTGACGACCAGTCCAGCGCGAGCGGCTAGGAAAAATTCCAAGTATGAGAGCATGCCCAGGACTCGCCATGCGACTGACCCAACGGGCCAGGCAGGAGTGACGCGCTCAAACAAACGCGCCAAGTCCTCACCCGCCCTCGAGTCGCGCCTAGAACAACCAAGTAGCACGCTCGGGGACTCGGCCACCCGACCTCGTTCACGCAAGGGAAAACGGCGAAGTACAGAGCGCTCAAGGGAGTCGCCTTGCGACTGGCTCTCCGAGTCCGGGCGAGTCGACCACAATAACAAAACATTCAAAAACCGCAAACACATCACAAACGAGGTCAACCCCATAAAAAGGGCGGACGCGCTCGGGGACTCGTTCAACCCCCAATCGAAAAACACATGACAAATCACAAAACAAACACGATATTTCGTTAATAGAATGTTGCAATCGTCTCAAAATACAAAATATGCCCAAACGGCAGATCTGCTACTAACGCCCTAGGCCAAACTATTCTAACTCCGCAGGCTTCGACGACGACTCGCCAGCACCCTTGCGATTGCGAATGAAGGGCGTGTACGGGTTTGACGGGTACGTCGTCAGCTCACCCGCCATCGCCGCACGGAAGGGTTGATCGATCTTGAAGTCCCGGTGCTGCGGCTTAGGGTCGTTAGGTGCGAAGACCGTCTCCTGGTAAGGAAGGAGGTCGCCCATCGCCGAGACGCGCTCGGAGTACACCGCGGCGTGGTCCATCAACTTGAGTACCTCAGAGATCTCCACCGAGCCAGTCGACGACGGGTAGCCACTCGTCACGTCGTCCAGATCGAAGTCCTCCGGGAAGTGGGCGAGCCCAAGGCTAAGTGTCGTCGCTGCTCCACGTCGGAAGGCCCACCACGTCATAGACTCGACGACCGACGGCGCCTTATCCAGGTACCGCCACACCTCGACGAGGTCGCTGGGAATTACTTCCGTAGGCGACATCTCCTGGAGGTAGGCACGGATGCACGTCGCCGAAAACGCCGCCGAGTCGACAAGCGTGGCCACACATTGCCGCGCGTCGAACGAGCTCGCCTCTTCCGTGCTATCAAGGATACGACCTGCGGATAGAAGATAACAGTGAGTACAACGTATATTATAAAAAGGCACATGCAATAGGCAGGGGCATACACACTCACCAATCAAGGGATGGGAGAGATCCGTGATGAATCTCTGAAGAGAAGTATAATCATCCTGAAGCCCAACAACAAGGGCGTCAGAAACTTTACGTTCTTCTGCGGCGGCCGTAACGGTGGCCTTGGCTCGACCGTCCGCCGAACTCGCTTCCTCTTTCGCCTCCCTCAGCTCGCGCTCGAGGTCGGCGATCCGCTTCTCAGCCGAGCTCAACACCGATTGAGCCGCTGCCAACTCACTCGCTGGGACAAGTCCCTGGCGGGCCTCCTCTGCCTTCGCGACAATTGCCTGAAGCCCCTTATTCGCCTCTTGGACGATGGCCAGTTCCTTCTCCGCGCGGCGTTTCGCAGCAAGCCGGTCAGCTGACTCGCGTTGCAGACCCTGCACACAATTCCAAAAGTTAACCAAAGAGGAATCCAAAGTGCCCACCCGCTGAAATTCAGCGAGTGCGCACTCGGGGACTGGCAATCAAAAAAATCCCAAGTGCCCACCCGCTGAAATTCAGCGAGAGCGCACTCGGGGACTGGCAATCAAAAATCCCAAGTGCCCACCCGCTGAAATTCAGCGAGTGCGCACTCGGGGACTGGCAATCAAAAATCCTAAGTGCCCACCCGCTGAAATTCAGCGAGTGCGCACTCGGGGACTGGCAATCAAAAAATCCTAAGTGCCCACCCGCTGAAATTCAGCGAGTGCGCACTCGGGGACTGGCAATCAAAAAATCCTAAGTGCCCACCCGCTGAAATTCAGCGAGCGCGCACTCGGGGACTGGACGCGAAAAATAAAAACACGACATTAAAAGAATCAGACCGCTGCAACACACCGGCCTGATCCTCGGGGACTGGACATACCTGGATAGCTACGCCAAGCATGCCATGAAGTTGTATCGCATCCACGGACATGAGGAGAGCCGGCGTGTGCCCGCGACGTTGCTCGACCTCCGTATTGGCGACCCCAGGCGCAGGGCTCGAGGGCGAGGTACCACTCGCTGTAGCCGCTTTCGCCATGAAGCGCAGGAACGTTGCGATGGAGGCACCGGCACCAAAGGAGGCCGGCTCGGCCACCCCAGGTGAGGGAGCACCCTCCTTCGCGGATAGGGCCGTCTCCGTTAAAGGTTCACTCGGCGCGATCGCCGTATCATCGGAGACCGTGACGACTTCGTCGCCCATGGCCTTCTTGGCGCTATCCGTGGGGACGACGACTTCGTCCGCCTTCCTCTTCCGGGAGGGATCCCCCTCGCTGACGACGGGTGGCACCTTAGCCACGGTCGGATGGCCTATCTTCTTCGCCCCGGTCCTACAAATTGATTGCATGAGCAAGATAATCCAAGTACAATGAAATAGAAAGGTAGGTGAGCAAACTAACTTGGCAACTGGAATGAAACGTAGCCCCGTGCGGATGCCGGCCGGCTTCTCCAGTTCGGGGCCCAGACGGCGACTGAGGCCCATCTCCAGGACGCCACGTGCCCAAGACACGGACGGTTTCTTCGTTGTCAAGGCTGCGGCCGGAGCTTCCGAAACATCTTCGGCAGGAGCACCCTTGGGCGGCGAAGCTACCGCGACTGGAGCGGTCCCCTACCCAGAGATTGGGGCGAACAGCGGAGGCATCGAAGCCAGAGGCACCTCTGTCAGGACGGCGGCGATACCCGGCGCCGTCGCCTCCTGTGGGGCTTCGCCCCCGGCCAGGCTGGTGGCGTCAGAGCTGCTTGGCGAGTGAGGCAGAGACGACTGTTTCGCTGGCCTCGTCTTCTTCTTCGGAGGGGCTTTAACCTCCTTTTCCTTCTTCTTCTTCTTCTTCTTCGAGGGAGTGGCCTCGCGACGCAAGGTGTGCTCGGGGAGCTCGTCATCATCGTCATCATGACGCTCGAGGCTTCTGCTCGCCTCAAGCTCACGCTGCCGCCGAACGCGCGTTTTCCGGACCAGTGGGGCGACCTCTTCTTCAGATTCGTCGTCGTCGCCACTCCCGTCGCTCTCGACGCCTCCCCTCGCTGGAGGCGATTCGCCCACCTCCCGGACAGACGAACTCGAATTCTCGTCGTCCGCGGGCGGAAGCCACCCTTTAACTACTTGAAATAGCTGCAATAGGCATAAACAACATCACTATGACCGCGATTGCATTTAACTGCGACTGCGAATGACGAAAGGACGACTTACCGTCGGGGCTGGATGCTTCGCGGTGTAGGGGGCGACCCCGGCCTTCGCGTCGAGGTACGTCGCCTGGGTGATCTTCTTCAGCCCCAGGAGGTAATCCTCGAGTTGCCACTCATCGAGGCAGGACTTCGTCGAGTCCTCCCGACCCGCGTACTCGTACATATAGTGGTCGCGGTGGGCCAGGGGGACGAGTCGCCGCCCGAGCCAGCAGTTGTACAGATTGATGGGTAGGAGGCCCCTCTTCTTCAGGCCGCGAATGGTCTGAAGCATTTCGTCCACGACCATTCGCTGGTCTATTCGAAGCTTGCCGACTTGAAGTCGGCGTGGTTCAGGCCGGTCGGCGGAATACCTTGGGTTCGCCACCTCGCCGTCTGGGGTCGCCTCGGTGACGTAGAACCAAGAGTTCTTCCATTGGCTCGCTGCCTTGGCGGGTAGCATCAGATCAAAAGAAAGAAGCCTTCGACTTCAGTTGGAACGTCAGGCCGCCCGCGGCGAGCATTGGGCCACCCGCTTCCTCGCGACTGATCCACCCGTGGAATATATCTTGCCACAGGGGGAAGTAGGGCCTGCAGCCCAGGTAGCACTCGTAGAACGCCATGAAAATGGCGAGCTGCTCGATGCTGTGCGGGCCCAGGTCTGACGGTTGGATCCCGTAGAAGGCGCAGAAGTGCCGGAAGAAGAGAGACGTTGGGAATCCCAGCCCCCTCTCTAGGTGGCTGGTGAAGCATATGAACTCTCCCTCGCGCGGGTTCGGGGTCACCTCTCCGGCCGCGGGGATGCGCCACCTGCCGGAGCGCAGGATCCCGGCCTCCTCGAAGGACGCCAGTTGTGCCCTCGTACACTTAGATCTACCCGAAGGCTTGGTGGAGGGGGCCATTGGCGGAAGGATTCGTGGGGGGTCGGAGGATTTCGGGTCGGCTGGATCGCGATGCGGAGGAAGGCGAGAGCGCAATAGGAGGAAATGACGAAGAGATGGCTCTCTGATCGCCTGCCATTCCCCTTATATAGCGGTTGTTACCCGCCAAATCAGGAAGCCGTTACTACGCGGTGATTACGCTAAAAGTTACCGTTGGATTACCCCAACGGCTAGTTTGACCACGTTTGACGGTCCAACTTCAGCCACTCGGCTCGCCGACCCGATCACTACGACAGTGACTAAGTATTTCGCCGACTCGACTCGCCAAAGCTGCGATCAGAATGACTAGCTTTTTCCTTTATACAGGAGCCCGCCGACGATTCGACTGGATGTCTGCTTTGAAGCCGAATACTCTGACTGCCAGCAACCACCTGCGCCCAATCGACGACGGCCTCGGGGACTACTGATGGGGATATGCCTACCGCGGTATACCCAGCAGGACGTTTCCGACTGGCCCAGGAACTGGCGAGTGGGCCTGCAAGACGGCGACTGGATCAAGGTCCGGTGTGGATCCAAGCGACTGGAAGCTGAAGGCCCGGGCGAGTAGATAGGCCCAGTCGGGTTAGGTTAAACGATTACCGAAGCCTTAACTGATTCGGTTGAGATATGTAAACCCTAGGGGAGGTAAGTCTATATAAACCTCCATACAGGGCGTGTAGAGACACGTTCCATCATACACCCAAGCGACTCGCCGCCTAGCCGCCGAGCTCGCCCATTGTACCACCATCATAACGCGATCTAGCAGGAGTAGGTCTTTACCCTCCGGGGGGCCGAACCTGGGTAAAACCTTGTGTCTCCGCCCTCATCTCGCACCGCAGATGGCTGGCCGCCCTTGCCCCTCGTTCTACTACTCGCTGCCAATTGCAGCATCTGCGATGACCATTCCCACGACAGCCGAACATATTGCTTTGTGTGATGTGTGTAGTAGAGTGAAAGCGGAACATCAGAAACCAGCAGGTTTGCTTCAACCACTACCTATTCCTGATTGGAAGTGGGACAAGATTGGTATAGATTTCATTATCGGATTACCAAGGACCCGGTCCGGATACGATTCTATTTGGGTAGTAGTGGATCGCCTAACTAAAGTGGCTCATTTCATACCCGTGAAGACAACTTATACAAGTGCTAAGTTGGCCAAAATCTATATGAGTAGAATTGTATGTCTACATGGAGTGCCCAAGAGTATTGTGTCTGATAGGGGAACTCAATTCACTTCCCATTTTTGGAGATAGCTACATGAGTCATTGGGAACGAGGTTGGAATTCAGCACTGCTTTTCACCCTCAAACTGATGGACAGACAGAAAGGACTAATCAGATTCTTGAAGACATGTTGAGGGCATGTGCCCTAGACTATGGAGCCAGCTGGGATGAAAGTCTGCCTTACGCAGAATTTTCTTATAACAACAGCTATCAAGCCAGCATTGAGATGGCACCATTTGAGTTTCTCTACGGGAGAAAATGTACCACCCCATTGCTATGGAATGGTGTGGGAGAAAGAAGTTTGTTCGGACCAGAACTTGTCAAAGAAGCTGAAGAGAAGGTCAAGTTGGTTAAGGACATATTGAAGATAGCACAGTCCCGACAGAAAAGCTACACAGATCCTAAGCGTAGAGAAGTCACCTATGAAGTTGGTGATAGAGCTTATCTTAGAGTGTCACCACTTCGTGGAGTGAAGAGGTTTGGAGTCAAAGGGAAGTTGGCCCCAAGATATGTTGGACCCTTCAAGATTTTGAGTCGTAAAGGAGAAGTTGCTTATGAAATTGAATTGCCAGAGTCTTTGTCAGCTATTCATAATGTGTTTCATGTGAGTCATCTTAAGAAATGTCATCCAGAAATGGAAGAAACTACTTTGAAGGATACTATACCTTTGGAAGAGGTTCAGTTGGAGAGTGACCTCACTTATGAAGAGAAACCTATCAAGATTCTTGAGACTGCAGAAAGAGTCACACAGACTAAGACTATCAAGTTTTGCAAGGTTCAGTGGAACCATCATTCCGAAGAGGAAGCAACATGGGAAAGAGAAGATGATCTTCGAAAAGACCACCCTCACCTATTTGCTAGCCAATCCGAATCTCGAGGGCGAGATTCACCTTAAGGGGGTTAGATTTGTAACATCCCTAAAATCATGTTTCAAACTCATGCATATCATCCATGCATCCATGATCGTATAGAGTTCATTTCAAACAAATCATTAAAAAAACAGGAGCATATGAGCTCATTATTTTATGTGATCAGCATTTGAAACAAATGCTACTCTCCAATGGGAGATTGTTGTTCAAGAAACCAAACTCTGTTGTCTTATTGCTCTCATGTTGTATTGCTAGATTGCTAAGATTTAAACCAAAGTTTCAAAACAATATGATTTGAAAACCAATTTCAAAACATATTCAAACTAGTGTTATGCCACTGCTTATTTTATTTTATTCCAAGTGACCAAGCCAATTCAAAGTGACCACTTGGTTTTATGCCCAGAAGTGTGACTGTTGCACACTACAAAAATCCTGAAAAGATTTGAATTCAAACAGATTTTGAAATCATTTGAATTTGGTTCCTGAAATTGAAAACAGAAAAATAAAAGGAGAAAAGAAATGGAAAAAGGCCAGCGCCAGCTATCTAGCCCAACTACGGATGCATCCCATTAAGCCCACCCGGGTTCCTCCTCTCTCTCTCACTCGCAGACGAACCCATCAGGTCACTGACCACACGACCCTACCCCCTCTCTGTTTCACTCGCTGACTGGTGGACCTCGCCAGCTCATCCTCATCTTCCCCAAATCGCGCCCACGACCACGTCGTCGGCCGTTTCCTCCGCCATTCACTGCCGCGTTGATTCCTCGCTTAAATTCCCTTGATACCGCGCGCGATCCTCGCCCCCGCTCTGGCTATAAGACCACCTCCCCCTCGCGGCCATTTCCCCCAACAAAGCCAGACAGAAACGCCCCCAGGCTGCCCGCAATCATCCTCGCTCCGCCGCAGACAGAGCTCACTCCGGTGACCAATCCCGGTGAGCCCCGTGCACCCCTCTCCCTCTGGTTCATACGAGCCGCTTCACAACTTCCTTGCACACCTTCTGACCCCACTGTTTCGTCCTATACTGCCCCAGGTCGTCGACTTCGTCAAACGCTGCAAGCTCCCGACGACATCCTCAACTCCGGCGATCAAATTTGGTGAGCCTCTTGTTCCCCTTCACCTCTGGTTCACACGATCATGTTCGCCATAGTCTTGCGCATCCCCTGATGCCTTTGTTTCGTGCTAGGGTGACCAGGAGCGTCGCCAACGTCATCGTCGACCCGAGCCCGACGCTGACAGCAACTCCGACGAGCCCGTGCAGCCTTGTCCGTGCGTCCCTTGCCAAGTCGTCGCCAGGTTGAGCATCAGTGCATCGCCACGATTCTGGTAAGCACCTCCGACGACCCTAGAACCCCCTGTAGCCGCCGCGCCGCCGTAGTCCGAGTCGCCGCCGCCAGTAGCCACCGCCAACGCCGCCCATCTGTGGTCGTTTGATCCAGGACCGTTGGATCTAGATCCAGCGCGTATAAACAGATCACTTAATGAAACGGTATGGGTAGATCTGGGCCGTGCAGATTAAGTAGATCTAACGGCTCATAGACGCGATCCTGAGCGAACCGGTACACGCCAATCAGAGCGTGACGCGTGGCTAGGAATTAGATTTAAAAACATAATTTGAATCTATTAGTTGTTTGAATTTATTTTAGCTATAACTTTTGATCCCCACGTTCAAAATTGACAAATTTTATATCAATGGAATCAGGAGAACAAGCCCTATCTAAATATACAATGTGTTTAATGTTTTGCTTCTGTTAAAATGGTTTTATTTACAGAAACATGTGTAGGGCTATTTTGAGTATATGAATTGTTTAAGAAATGTTTTAAGGTTTAAATAAATGTTGTTTGGCAAGTTTTGAACTTGTTTATGAACTAGTACTGTACACTTGCTTTGTTGAGTTTTAAAAATCATCACATATCATATTGCATGCATTCATATATTTTTGTTTGTATGTATTTTGTATGTGATTGTTTCTATGATTTTATGTGTAGATTTTGGTGCCAATAGTGATTGTGATTATGAGGAGTGTAGCTACTCTCCAAACTACCAAGGCAAGTGGTGCTTCATGATATTTTTATCCCTATGTTTTCTACTAAGCATTATAATTATTTTGCTAGTCTTGCATGTTATATTTTGCTTATATGCCATGATGGGAAATCCTAGTAGTTGTAGAATTGCTAGAAAATTTCTAAGTTAAAATGCTTATCTATGCCATGCTTAGCCTAGCTAGTAGCAACCAAGGGTGGTGAAATATACATGCTATGATAAAATATTTCTAAGTCTTTGGACTTGTGTTTTGCCTAATAAAACAACTAAGTTAATGAAACACCTGGGTGGAATGGAAGGAATGGTTTATGTTGAGTGGTTACACAAGGCCCATTTCTATGGTTTACCTTGTGTATCTCACTTGTGGAAAGCCACCTAGGAACAAAGAGATTTTAGAGGCCAAATGTTAAGAAGCTTCTAGTGCAGCCACTTGGCAATATGGGCTCTGCCTGGATCACATAGGTTGCTAGAACTTGGCCATTTGGACAGTTGGTGGTAGTGGGAATGATAGGTTGGAGCGCGTCCATTTGTTCTAAGGGAAGGCTTCTGAAAGGTCCTGTCTTGGTGAAAATTAAGGCTTGTGGGGAAAGTGCACAACCTCTACAGATGGAAGAATCTAAGTACTTAGCCATGTCCCTGGAAAAGGACAACTTGAGCAACAAGACATGGAAGCTATCAAGAATCTCCTCATCCCAATTTCTAAGTAAAACAAGTGGGTGAACAAGGGTGAAGGACTCCAATGTCTATTGGTAGTTCCTTGGGAAAAGTTTTGACAAAGAAAAACCTAGTGATTTCAACTAATAGGCAAAACCTATTTTGAGCAAAGCAAGCCTAAGCTACACTTAGCCAAATTGCATATAGTATCTAGTCCACCAAATATTATACTAAGGTATCACTTGCCAATACTATTCCAATGTATTGACCCACTGTGGCTGTAACTTGTGATGTTGCAGGTTACTCTGATGAGGGTTAGGAGTCATGAGTCTACACTCAACATGTTTGCCTGTGGCACATGAAGATGAAGACTTTTATCTATTTACTTGTTCAAACTCTTGTACTAGGCATGTGGCCTTGGAGTTGTAAAGACTATGTTTGTCTCCGGAATGACTGTAATAATGACCTTTGTTTCTATGTACTTCATCTTAAACTGTGGATGCTAGCATTGATCCAGGGACTAGCATTGCAATCACAGGGATCCTTTTCCTTTATAAAGGAGGGATCTTACAATGGGCCTTGTGTAACCACTCAACATAAACCAACATACCATTCCACCCAGGTGATTCATTCACATAGTTGTTTTATTAATCAAAACACAAGTCATAGACTTAGCAAAATTCCATAGCATGAATATTCCACCCTTGTTTGCTACTAGATAGGCTAAGCATGATAACATAGCAAGTTTCTTAACTTGGAGAAAATTCTACTAAGACTACAACTACTAGGATTTCCCAAGGCATAGCATATATATACTTAGAGAAAAATTCCATGCAAGTCCTATTCAAAATATCGCTAATGCATAGTCAAAATAATAGGACAAAATATATGAAGCACCACTTGCCTTGGTAGTTGGGAGAGTAGAAACAGTCCTCACAATCACAATCACCACTATCACCAAAATCTACACATAAAATAATAACACCAAATTCACATTCAAATATTCAAACAAATATATATGAATGCATGCAAATGCAATGAAATGATTTTTCTATACTAAACAAGTCAAACCAAACAGTACTGAACACAAAGTAATCTATCTAAAGTCTAAACAAACTCAAATTTGCCTCAAAACAATTTTATAAAGCCAAAATAGGCATATAATTGGTTCTGCAAATAATCCTATTTTTCCAGAAGCAAAATACTAAAGTAAGTCCATAAATGTGTAGGGCTTAATTTTCTGAATCCATTGATATATTATTTGCAAAGTTTGGACAAATAGAACTAAAGTTATGAATTTTACAAGTTTAAACATTTAATAGACAAAATCTGGATTTTAGATCTAAACCCTGGACACGCGGCAGCTTATGATTGGCGCGTACCGTTTCGCGCGGATCACGCTCGTATACCATAAGATATAAACTAAATCCTATGGCTCAGATCTTAGCGTAACGCTTCGCGTCTAGTTCTAATCTCGACCGCTGGATCTAGATCTAGCGGATCGTACTGCTCTGACCAAACGCGAGCGGCGCAAATGGCCACCGCGGCGGCGGCGCGACAGATGACGATGTTTCAGCGAGGCCAGAGGGTAAGGGAGGGGGCACTGGGTCTTACCGAGGTCGCGGAGTCGCGGTGAAGCTGAACGGCGTCGCGGACGGGGCTGGGGCGCACGGACACAGACAAAATCCCTTGTCAGAGTTCGGCCGTGCGTCAGGTGCTCACAGTCGTCGATGGGGGCGACACTATGGGGCACAATAGGACAAGCGACATGCATTAGAAGGTGCGCAAGAAGCAAGCGAGCACAACTGTTTGAACCAGAGGCCAAGGGGCACACGGGGCTTACCACGATAGCTCGTCGGAACTTGTTGGTACTGCGACAGTGTGAGAGGAAATTGGGGTAGCCTGGCGGCGCTCCGGTGATGGTGAGTGGGGGGAAAATGACGCAGAGAGGGAGGGGGTTAAGTAGCCAGAGCGGGGGAGGAAATCTCGTGGCGAATCAATGGCAATTAAGCTCATTAGCGTCGGGTTTGAATGGGGAAAACGACCGCGGCGGAGCAGGTCAGCGGGGTGTTGATTGAGGACGATGAGGTGAGGTGGCAACGGGTTCCAGCTGTCAGTGAGGGGGTGCGCGCGGGGTGAGAAAGAGAGGGGAGAGAGGGTTTTCCCAGTTGGGCTCACTGGGCTGTAGTTGGGCCTGGCCAGATTAGCTGGTTAGGTTCTATTTTTTCTCCTTTGACTTTTTTTCTAATTTGAATTTCCAAATGAGATTTGAATAAGCAATTCAAATCCAAATCAATTAAACCCTTCACCAAAATTTTGTGCTGTGATCCTAGTGTTTAAAAGTGTTTCAAACACAACAATTCACTCCAAAACAATTTGGGGTCATAAAAAATAAAATAAAACCATGCCCCATACATATAATATAAAAGGGGTATAAAATATGGTTTTGGTAGGATTTTAGCTTTGAAATTTTTTGTGCAAAGTAATTATGCCATGATGATATGAATGCAATAAGATTGTTTTGCATTTGATGAAATCTGGGATGTTACAAATCTAACCCCCTTAGGATGAATCTCGCCCTCGAGATTCAGATTGTCTAGCAAATAGGTGTGGGTGATCTTTCTGGAGGTCATCTTCTCTTTTCCAAGTTGCTTCTTATTCGGTATGATGGTTCCACTGAACTTTGCAAGATTTGATAGTCTTGGTACGAGTAACTCTTTCTGCAGTCTCAAGAATTTTGATACGTTTCTCCTCATAGGTAAGGTCACTTTCCAACTGAACCTCTTCCAAAGGTACAGTGTCCTTCCTTGAGGTTTCTTACATCTCTGGATGACACTTCTTCAGCTGACTCACATGAAACACATTGTGAACTTCTGACAGTGATTCAGGTAATTTAATCTCATAAGCCACTTCTTTTTTGCGGCTCAAAATCTTGAATGGCCCAACATACCTTGGTGACAATTTTCCTTTGACTCCAAATCTCTTCACACCACGAAGTGGTGAGACTCTAAGATAAGCTCTATCACCTACCTAATAGGTAACTTCTCTACGCTTTGGATCTGCATAGCTATTTTGTCGGGACTGGCTATCTTCAATTTGTCCTTTACCAATTTAACTTTCTCTTCAGCTTCCTTGATCAGTTCTGGTCCGAACAAATTTCTTTCTCCTACACCACTCCATAGCAATGGCGTAGTACACTTCCTTCCATAAAGAAATTCAAACGGTGCCATCTCAATGCTGGCTTGATAGCTATTATTGTAAGAGAATTCTGCGTAAGGCAGACTTTCATCCCAACTGGCACCATAGTCTAGGGTACATGCTCTCAACATATCTTCCAAAATCTGATTGGTCCTTTCTGTCTGTCCATCAGTCTGGGGGTGAAAAGCTGTGCTGAACTCTAATCTTGTTCCCAATGATTCATGCAGTTGTCGCCAAAAATGCAAAGTGAACTGAGTTCCTCTATCAGACACAATACTCTTAGGTACTCCATGCAGACATACAATCATGTTCATATAGATATTAGCTAACTTAGCACTTGTATAGGTAGTCTTCACGGGTATGAAATGAGCCACTTTAGTTAGGCGATCCACAACCACCCAAATAGAATCATATCCGGATCTAGTCCTTGGTAGTCCTGTGATAAAATCCATACCAATCTTATCCCACTTCCAATCAGGTAGTGGTTGTAATAACCCTGCCGGTTTTTTATGTTCCGCTTTCACTCGACTACACACATCACACAAGGCAATATGTTCCACAATATCCTTCTTGAGATTGTTCCACCAAAATCTTTCCTTCACATCCATGTACATTTTGGTGTTACCTGGATGAATATAATATGGTGAATTGTGTGCTTCCTGTAGAATCAATTTCCAGAGTTCCAGATCTCGCGAAATGCAGATATGCTTTCCATACCACAAAGTACCTTGTTCATCTTCATGGAATCCTTTAGCCTTCCCTTTGCTAATTTTACCTTTAATATCCTCTATTTCCTTGTCCAACTTTTTGTCATCTTTGTTCTTGTACAACAATGTTGGTTGAACATCCAATGACATGAGATATCTGATGCAACACTCAATAGGGAGGAAGAGTGCTTCATTGGAGACCCCAAGAGCAAGGTATGAAGATTACACCAGCAAGATTTCCCTCAGTAGAAACCGAGGTTATCGATCCAGAAGGACGAAGGAAATGTCACACAAGTGTTGGAAGCAACGCGGAGACCTGCACAACACAAACTCAAGACTCTGTCCCAATGAATCAGTGAAGTTGTCAAGCTCACCGGTTTGCTATAACAAAGGAATAAACGTATGGTGTGGAAGGTAATGGTTTGCAGCAAGTAAATAAGTAACAGTGGAAGATGTATCAATGGTAAAGATTGGATCAGGATCCATAGTTCACTAGAGGTTATGTCCTTAGATAAACAACATGGCATGAAGGGTAAAACAATTATAGTGGGACAATTGACAGGAACTGAGCAAGGGATAACAATGCAATTACTAGCGAGAAAGATCCTATGAGGTTGATTGGGAAATACAACAATATACATAGACCGTAATCCAACTACATCTATGACTAGAAGTCCACCTTCAGGTTATCATCCGAACCCCCTCCAGTATTAAGTTGCAAGCAACAGACAACTGCTTTAAGCAAAGTGTGTAAGGTAAACAGTGCACATGTTCCATGAACAAGAGATCGTTGTTTTCTCCCTAATAACAACAAAACATCTACAACCGAAGAGATTATTGTCACTTCCCTTGGAAACTAGAGGCATGAACCCACTATCGAGCATAAATACTCCCTCTTGGAGTCACTAGCAACTACTTGGCCAAGATAACCACTCGCAACGGAGAGCATGCAAGATCACAAACAACACAGACATGATAGAATCATAAAGATAGAACCATAATCAAACTAACATAATAATCTCAATATCCATCGGATCCCCGCAAACACAACATGCATGATGACAAATAGATTAGATCTTGATCATGAACGGAGCTCACAAGATCTATACATGAGAGAACAAAGGAGGAGATATAACCATCTAGCTACTACATGAACCCATAGTCCAAGGTGGAACTACTCACGAATCATACCGGAGAGAAGGCCTCCGGGATGATCTCCCCTCCGGCAGGGTGCCGGGAAGAGCTTCAGATACCCCCTGATCTGGGGAAGATGGTGGCGGCGGCTACAGACGGTTTCGTGGAATATTGATCGGGTACTGAGTGTTTCTGCATCAGGGCTTCTTATAGGTGAAGGGGGAGACCGAGGTGGTGGCCAGAGGGGGCAAACCCTACCCAGGCGCGGAGTAGGGCCCACCCGTGCCTAGGGGGGTTTAGCCGCCCTGGCACGCCTCCTCGTCTCTCCTCTGGACTTCTTGTTCCCCCGGAAAGTTATTGACATTGTCCTTCGTCCCGTCCATTTCCGAGAATATTTCTTTACTAACTTTTCTGAAACCAAAAACAGCAGAAAACAGGCATCTGGCACTGTTGCAACTTGGTAATAGGTTAGTACCATAAAACATGTAAAAAGCACCTCAAAGTGTAGACAAGTAAAGAAAAGTAGATACTAAACAAGCATGGAGCATAAAAAACTATAGATATGTTTCCAACGTATCAGCATCCCCAATCTTAACTCCTGCTCATCCTCGAGTAGGTAAGTGATAAAAAGAATAATTTTTGAGGTGGCATGCACCCTCACAATAAAGATCCAATCATTTGCAAGCATTGAAAGCTAGGATAAAAGAACTCTAAACATGTGCATGAAAGATGGAGTTCTAACAATAGGACATGTTAATTATGCATGCAACATGGCAAGCTACAAACAAAGATCATGAATAAAATGCATTGAAAAACATTTGTTTGTTTCACATACAGAAAACATAGCATAGTGGCAATCAGCTTGTCCCTCATAGAGTAGAAATAGATGCATAGGACACCTTCAAAGTTCACAAGGGTGACTAGAAACAAGTAGCACAAGAACAAGTAATAACACAATATGCATCAATTAATAAGCTTTGGAACACTGCACACAGAATGACAACTATGCTCTCTTAATGGTGCCTGAAGGTAGAAAGTGGAGACTCAATAATGATGGAAGAAAGGACTTTTTGTAAAAGAAGCAGGGATTACATGTTTCGAAAAGAGCTTCCAAAAATTATGGTACTAGTTAGCTTTCAGCCCTCATTGCCCCTATCATAAGCATCTTGAAGTGGTTAAGGTTAAATTGGCAAAGCTGGAGTATATGCTTGACGAAGTATAAGTTGGAAATCTCAAGTCCCTTGACTATGAGGGATACACCTCATGGATACTCAACTTAGGGCCCAGGCAAGTTCTTGTCACTGTAAGTATTTGCATATCATTGAGAACCGCCAACGGGGTACCCCTTGCACATGGTACAGGAGCTTTCCCATAACCAAAATGACAAGGCAAGCAGACAATGAGCATCTCAGCAATTCTTCTTATGTACCATGGGAATATGGTGCTTTTTTCTCTCTTTCCGCTTTTCTCAATGTGTCTCTTTTTTATAAGAAGAATGCTCCATAGATGTCACTATGGTGATGCTGCAAGTTTCCACCATGATTAGGCATGGCTTAGGCTAGCGGACCACGCATTTCTATAACACAGAATACAAACTCCATGGACTTACAAGTTCCCACTTCATTTCACACCGGTAACATCCATAGACAAAAGAGCATGATATCAACAGAGTACAAAAAGTACAAGTGCAATGTTGAAAACGTTCCCCGTGACAGCACGGTCTGCTAATCGCAACTTATAAGTGCAAGCATATACAACAAAGTTGCCTCAATGGTTCAAGTTTATTAGGGGAAAAGAATAAAATGGGCCTTCAAGTTCGTGAGGGCTTTAATCACTAAGTTTTCACATAACAAAATAGTTTTTAATTGGAAGATAGTTGAAAACAAGAATATACTTGGAATGGTGTAACACACCATGCATAGGATTTTATAGTGGACACTTTGGAATAACTTGGTTTCTTGGGAGTTGGAAGCATGAGTAGAACTTACTCATACAAGTGGAGGCTAGCAAAAGACTGGGAGCAACCAACTAAGAGATCAATAATGGCCATAATTATGCAATGCAACAAAGCAAACTAATCAAAGCAAAGATTGGTACTACAAGTCAAGGACTAAATGATCATAGAGGCTAATGGTGACTTGTTGAAAGAACATTTCATAATCCCTAGTGTTTTGTGTGTTAGATAATAATATCAAGGATTATTTAATGTGTGTTGAACTGTTGCAGCTCTCTCTAAGGATAAAAGGAAATGATTATGCCTTTGGGGGGTGGATAATCCGCCCCACCCTTTTCCCAAATATGCGCAAGCCCTAGAAGGGGGGCGGAGTTTCGGCCAGATTTTCCCGCCCCTCATGTTCACTGCCAAGGCGCAAGCCCCAGAGAGGGGGAGGAGTTTCGGCCAGACTTTCTTGCCACGCCGGATAATCCGCCCCTCGAGGGGGCCAGATTATCCGCCCCCCAAGGTCTTCATCAAGTTCTGTCGGCGCCAGCCCCAAAGAGGGGGCAGATTTTCTCCCCGGAATATCCGCCCTGGGGGCGGAGTTTTCCCAGGGGAAGATAGTCCGCCCCTAGTGGGGGGCGGATAATCCGCCCCCAAACTTGTTCAACGGCCAGATCTGGGCAGGGGGTATTTAAGCCAGCCTTCCCCCTCCTGCCAGATCTCTTGGTTCATTCAAAAAAGTCAAGATCCGATCTGCAACCTTCATCCAAGAGAGCTCCACCTAGATCCACCCAAAGGCCCCGTCCCTTGGGGAATCGAAGGAGGAGAACTCGATCTTCATGTCCTCTCCATTCATTTGGAGAATCACCTATCTAGTATTTCTTGCAAATACCTAGATCCTTGTTTTGTTTATATTGACAAACCTTGTTCTTGTGACAGCTTGTTGTCATCTCGGGAGCCCCCAATTCAGTTGTGGGTGTGTGCCTCGGTAGCGTTGTAAAAGGCACCGGTTCCCGCCTCGAAGGGTACCAATAGTGGAGAAGGTGGATCAGGCCTCTCATGGAGAGATCCATCGGAGAATAGGGTGAGGCCTATTGTGGCGTGGTGTTCTTAGAACTGCCCACCCCTCCAACGCAGATGTACTTCCCTTAACAAGGAAGGAACTGCGGTAAAACAAATCCATGTGTCTCCGCGTGCTCCACTACGGTTCCCTCGCTCCTCTCTTTATGTGCTTAGTAGCTAGGTTTGTATATACGGAAATTCTCGTAGTTACATATCTAGATAATTTACTTTGTGTCAAGCCTAAAATTGAAAAAGTACTAAAAATTTGGTAGCACCTATTCACCCCCCCCCCCTCTAGGTGCCCATACGATCCATTTCAATTGGTATCAGAGCCCCGACTCTTATTTTGGGCTTAACCGCCTAAGAGAAGTATGGGTTCCAAGGTAGATGGGAGTGATGCTCCGGAGGTAGTCACCATGAACGATCTCAAGACGTTGGAAACAACCTTGGTGAGTTCAATGGAGGTTAAGATGGAAGAGATGCGTCAATTGATAATGCGTCTTTCCACATCCGCAACATCACCTCCATCTAACTCTGAGGCTACCACTCCGCAATCCAAGGAAACGGGTAAAACCGATTCAAAAGATAACGAAGTGGTTGGTGATGACACTAGCAAGAGCTCCTGCTGGAAAAAGGATAGTGGTAAGGATGTATACAATGAGGTTTCTCATGTGTATTCGCCTGATCCACCTATCCCTCACCCACATATACATAATAGGGGTGATCCACCCAAACTTTCAGCATCTACTTTTACTCAATGGAAATTTTTGATGAAGTCTCATGTGTGCAGTTCCTCCATTGAGTTGTGGAAAATCATCGAAAATGGTCTTCATGTTGGAAAACCCAACAATCTCACAAGAAGAGAAGTTGTCGATAACCAACTCAATGCTACAGCTCTACACATGATACAGCTTGGTGTGGGTGACAAAGATATGCCACACATTCAGCATCTTAGTACATCTAAGGAAGCTTGGGATGCTCTCACCGAGCTCTTCATCGGAAATGAAAGTATGAGAAGGAATAGATATGATGCTTTGAGCAATGAAGCTGAAGGATTCTATATGTTGGATGGAGAAAACCACGAGGACATGTATAGGAGGCTCAAGGCAATAGCCACAACTTTCAGAAACCATGGTGCCGCTCATGTTGATGATGCATGGATCAAGCGCAAGTATGTCAGTGCTCTTATGCCATTTGAGCCCACAGATTTGAAAAGTCTCCAAGGTAGGCATAACTACCACCTCATGACATCCAATGAGGTAATGCAAGAAACGACCGCTTTCAAAGTGGCTGCCAAGAATGCCAAAGATGCTCGTGCACGAGCTATGGGGATGCAAAAGGGGGTCAACATGGCCTTGAAGACTAGTGTGATTGATCATGATGAATATGCCATAGAAGGTATGGATTGTCCCGAGGATATAAAAAGGATCCATGGACAATAGTTGGCCATTTATGCTAGAAACTTTTGGAAAGATCCGGCCAGGGCTAAAGCTGAACTAGAACGCAAGAGTGTAGCCTATGGAAGAAAGGAAAATGGTCCCAAGCTGAGAACATGTTTCAACTATGGTGACCGGCTGCACTTTTTAGCTGAGTGTCCATATCAAAGTAGGGAAGATAATGGAGGAAGACTTATTTTCAAAGACAAGTCAAAGGCTCCACGCAAGAAACAGTTTGTAAAGAAGAATGCTTCCTTGAAGAAGCAACCAAATATTGTTCTAGTGGCTCAAGAAGAATATTCTTTGGGAAATGAAGACAAGGACGAGGATGATAGTTCTCAAGATGTGGCTGCTAGAGCCACCACATCTACAACAACATCTCTCTTCGACTCTTCGAATGAAAACATCATCAACAAAAATGCTACTTGTCTCATGGCAAGAAGCTCCAAGGTAACTTCTTCTAACTCTTCTTTTCCTAAGGCTATGATTGACATGGATGATCCTACTAGTCTGAAGGTTAAAGAAGAGATTATTGCTTTGGATTATTTCTATACTAACTTGCAAGGTGAGCACAAAATATGTTTTGAAGCTCTTATGGATCAGTTGGCCCAAAATGAAGCTCTCCTCGAAGAAAAGGGCAGAATTGAAAGGGAGGATGCAATGGAAATTGCATCCCTAAAAAATGCTCTAGAAGAAGAAGAGGCTCGGGTTTCTCTTGAAGAGAGGCTTGAATCCATTGAGGAGTCACATGAAGAAATAGTGGCTAAACTGGTTAAGGAACGTGACAATGCAGTCACCAAAGCAAAGAAGTTAAAGAAGGAAAAGATTGACTTTGGGGCTGCTCATGATAGACTCTCCAAGGAATTGGAGAAACTTGACATCGCTCACAAGGCGTTGAAAAGAGATTTCTCCATTCTCAATGAGTCACATGATCAGCTCCAAATTTGATTGGCCAAGTATGATGTTCCTAGCACATCCAATTCAACATATAGTCACAAGGAAAATGCTAGTATGGAAGAAGAATTTGTCAAGGACATCACTCCCAAGGATAAGGGTGTTCTTGATGAAGTTCTTGGCAAGCAAAGGTCAAATCATGGTAAAGAGGGACTTGGATATGTCAACAAGTCCAAGAAAAAGAAAAATAAGAAGAACAAGACCACGAATGTTCAATCAAAGACAAGCACCGCTGAGAAGAATGTTACCAAAGACAAAACTAACAATATTGGTTTTGCAGGGTCTCACAATCCTAATTATGAACTCTTTTGTGATGATTATGGTGATGTTTATGCTTATTATGTCGGTCCCTTTGATGAATATATTGATTGGTCTATTTGGGTTCCAAAGACCCTTGTTACTAACATGAAAGGACCCATTAAAAATGGGTACCTAAGACCAAGAAGTAATTCTCTTGCAGGGCTATGCTTCCAGTGGGTCGAAATGGGTGATGGATAGTGGATGCACTAGTCATATGACCGGAAGCAAGGAGATCATCACGGAGATGCGTCCAAATCATGATAATATTACAGTCTCCTACGGTGATAAGTCTAAATCTCAAGTATTGGGTCTTGGCAAGGTTGTGGTTGCCCACGATATCTCTCTCGTGGACGTCATGCGTGTTGAGACCCTCGGTTACAACCTTCTTTCTGTTCGTGCCCTTGGCAAGATGGGTTTTGCTATTTTTATCGATGATGATTTGGTGGTACTCTTGTGGAGCAAGTCTCTAAAGGTCGCTTTCGTTGGGTACGTCGAAAATGACCTGTATGTGGTGGAATTTTTGGGGAAAACCACTTCGGGTCCGATGTGCCTTCTCGGAAAGGCCGACGTGGGCTGGTTATTGCATCGCCGTTTAGCCCATGTCAACATGAGAACTTTGTAAAGTCTCCACAAGGGTGGCCACGTCCTTGGACTAAAAGACAATGTCTCCTTTGCCAAAGATCGTGTTTGCAGGGCCTGAGTTGAAGGCAAAATGCATGACTCTCCCCACAAGAGGAAGACTATTGTGTCTTCAAGTCTTGGTGGGAAGAAATATTGCTTGGTCATTGTCGATGATTATTCAAGATATACATGGGTCTATTTCTTCAAGCTAAAGAGTGAGACTCAACAAACAGTCATTGACTTTGCCAATGAAGTTCAACGTCAACACAATGTTCCTATCTTGGCAATAAGAAGTGACAACGGCTCCGAATTCAAGAACTACACTTTTAATGAGTTTCTAAGCGAAGAGGGGATTAGACATCAATATTCCGCTGCGTACACCCCTCAACAAAATGGTGTAGCCGAGAGGAAGAATTGGACTTTGATGGATATGGAAAGATCAATGTTGGCTGAATTCAAGTCTCCTTACAATTTTTGGGCTGAAGCCATATCCACTGCTTGTCACTCATCGAACCGGCTCTACCTCCGAAAGATTTTGGACAAGACTCCATATGAAATACTTACCGGTAACAAGCCCAACATCTCATATTTCAGGGTATTCGGGTGTAAGTGTTTCTTTCTTATTAAAGGTGTCCGCTTGTCTAAATTTGTGTCCAAGGCTTTAGAAGGTATTTTTGTTGGTTACGGTGCCGAATCCCACACTTATAGAGTCTACAACAAGCTCACTGGGATTGTTGTAGAATCTTGTAGTGTGGAGTTCGATGAAAATAACGGCTCCTATGCAGGGCAAGTTGATGTTCGTGATGTAGATGTTGAAATACCCCAAGATGCCATAAGAAGAATGGGCGTGGGATTTTTCCGCCCCATTGAGGAACCCCTTGTGGCGGATCGGGAAGGACAATGCTCCACTCAAGTGGAGCCCTCATCTACACAAGATCAACAAGCTCCTACTGTTGGAGAAAACTCTGCACCGACAACGCAACCTACTGAAGATCATCAGTCTCCTGGACAAAATGGTAGTCCCAGGCCGGACTATCCGCCCCCTCCAAGGGGCGGACAATCCACCCCTGGCACTCCAACTTGTTCCAGGGGATCCGAAGAAGAAGACAACAACCAAGAAGACTCCAGGCCAGATTCTCTGGCCCCCGAGGGCGGATTATCCGGCTCTGGATCTCCCAGCTCTATCAGGCATTCTCAGGAAGAGGAAACTGGTGCCTCATCTCCCATGCCGGATAGTCCGGCCCCACTAAGGGGCGGATTATCCGGCCCTGAAGAACAAGTTCAGCAGCAAGCTCCTGTTGTCAACTCAGATCAAGATCAAGGGCAAGGTAGTGGACAAGACAAGGATACAAATATTGAATCAACTCCTTCTAGAAACAATAAGGACACTGAGGCTCGTCGCAAGGCTCGTGCTGATCGGAACCTTGAACTAAGGGGTCACACTCTTGACAAGGTTGTTGGTGATCTATGAAGAAGGGTGTCTACTAGAAGAGAACTTGCAAGCTTCTGTGATCATAAAGCTCACATTTCCATGGTTGAACCAAAGAAGGTCTTTGATGCTCTTGAAGATCCCGATTGGATTGTTGCAATGCATGAAGAATTAAATAACTTCAAGTGCAACAAAGTTTGGAAGCTCGTAGAGAAACCCAAGAATTGCCGCAATGTTATCGGCACCAAGTGGATTTTCAAGAACAAACAAGATGAAAATGGCATTGTTGTGAGGAATAAAGCAAGACTCGTGGCTCAAGGATTCTCTCAAGTGGAAGGAATTGATTTTGGAGAGACTTATGCTCCTGTGGCTTGTCTTGAGTCCATCTGTATCCTTCTTGCCTATGTCGCTCATCATAATTTTAAATTACAGCAAATGGATGTTAAGGGTGCATTTCTTAATGGTCCACTACATGAGTTGGTATACGTTAAGCAGGCCCCGGGTTTTGAGGACCCCAAATTTCCGAACCATGTTTACAAACTCGATAAGGTGCTCTATGGCCTTAAACAAGCCCCACGAGCGTGGTATGAGCACCTTAAAGAGATTTTGTTAGACCGTGGATTCGAAGTTGGGCAAATCGATCCCACTCTTTTTACTAAGAAGGTCAATGGGGAGCTTTTTGTATGCCAACTTTATGTAGATGATATTATTTTTGGCTCCACTAACCAAGCTTTTAACGATGAATTTTCAAAGCTTATGACTGACAGGTTTGAGATGTCGATGATGGGTGAGTTGAGGTTCTTTCTTGGATTCGAGATCAAACAACTTATAGAGGGAACCTTTATTAATCAAGCTAAGTACATCCAAGACATGATCAAAAGGTTCAAGATGACGGATCTCAATGGCGTTGCTACTCCAATGCAAACAAAGTGTCATCTTGAGCTCAATCCCAAGGGTAAAGACGTGGACCAAAAGGTATACCAATCCATGATCGGCTCTCTCCTTTACCTTTGCGCATCTAGGCCCGATATCGTGTTAAGTGTAGGAGTGTGTGCAAGGTACCAAGCCGCTCCTAAAGAAAGCCACTTAGTGGCGGTCAAACGAATCTTCAAATATTTGGTTCATTCCCCAAATTTTGGGTTATTGTAACATCCCAAAAATCATGATTTCAAAGATTGCATATCATTCATGCATGCATATAGAATTGAGATCAATTTCAAACTCATTTCAAGAAAACAGAAGCACATAGTGCTATCATTTTATGTGAGCAAACTTAAATCAAATGCCCATCCTCATTTGAGAGCTTAGTGTTTTAAAAACCAAGTTTGTTTGTTTCCTTGTTGATTAGTTTGAGTGTAGAGTTTGAACAAATTTATACAAAATAAAAATGGTTTCAAAACCATTTTTCAATCTTTTGCAAACCAAGTGCTAAGTCACTGTTATTTTGTCTTTCCAAAAATGACCAAGCCAACTCAAAGTGACCACATGGTTTTATGCCAAGTTTTGTAACTGTTGCACACTGCAAAAATCCAGAAAAGATTTGAATTCAAATAGAGTTTGAATTCATTTGAAAATCATTCCAGAAAATCAAATTAGAAAAAGAAAAGGAGTAAAGAAAAGGAAAAGGGCCGGCGCTACCAATCTGGCCCCAGCAGAAGCAGCCCAACTAGCCCACCCGGGCCACCTCTCTCTCTCTCGCACGCGCAGACGCACCCACGCAGTCACTGACGCTCGGACCCCACCCCCTCTCTGCTTATTTCGCTGACAAGCGGGCCCTCACCACGTCGACTCCTTCTTCCCCAAATCTTGCGCGCAGACGCCGTCGCCGCTGGCCGTTGCTGCGTTGATTTCGCGGCGTAATTGACATTGATTCGCCGAGCGTTTCTGGTCGAGCCTCTGCCTACTTAAGCCTCTCCCCACTCCGCTCCATTCCCCTCACTCAATGTCATCTCCACGCCACCAGGCTGCTCGCAACTCGCTCGACGCCGCCGCTGTCCCGACGATCTCCGGCAGCAAATTTCGGTGAGTCTCGATCGCCCCAAAGCCTCTGATTCGAACGAACGTGTCCAGCATGATCTCGTGCATCTTCTGATGCCCTTTGCTTGCCTGCTTGTGACCCAGGACGCTGTCCCCATTCGTGCCCGCAACCGACCGAGCTGCCACTCAACTACAGCGACCAATTACGGTAAGCAGAGCGCGCCCCTTGCCCCCTCTTGCATACGAGGTTGTTTGCCACTGTCTTGCACGCCTCCTAATCCATCTGGTTCGTGCTAGGGCGACGCGGAACCTCGGCAACGACTTCGCCAGCAACCACCCGACGCCGTGCACAACTCCGACGAGCTCCAGCAGCCCCTGCCGTGCACCCCTTGCCAAGCCACCTCCACGTTGAGCTTCGCCTTGTCCCTGCGGTTCTGGTAAGCACCCTCTCCCCTCCCCGGGCGACCTAGAACGCCGGCACCGCCACTGGCAGAGCGCTCCGCTGCTCGCCGTCGCCGCGCGCCGCCAGAACTTGGTCATTTGATCAAGCTCCGTTGGATCTAGATCCAACGCGTGAAATAGAATCACTTAAACGAAGCGGTACGTTAGATCTGAGCCGTGCACATTCACATAAATCCAACGATCTGCGTCGATCGATCCACCCGAACCGGTACGGGCCAATAGGAAACAGACGCGTGGCTAGGGTTTGTTTAAAAACAGAATTTGAAATCAGATTTATATCCAAATTTGATTTAGCTATAACTTTTGATCCCCACGTTAGAATTTACAAATTTTATACCGTTGGAATCATGAAGACAAGCCTTTTCTAAATATGCAATGTGTTTAATGTTTAGCTTCTGTTAAAATGGTTTCTTTTGCAAAAACTTGTGTAGGGCTTATTTAGTTGTATGAATTGTTAGGATTTGTTTTAGTGTTAAAAAAAATTGGTTTGGCAAAGTTTTGACTTGTCTAGAATTCAGTACTATGCACTTGCTTGGTTGAGTTTCAAAAATCATCACTTAGCATCTTGCATGCATGCATGTATATTTTGCTTGTATAAGACTTGTATGTGATTGTGGCTATATTCTTTGTGTAGACTTTGGTGCTAGTGATTGTGATTGTGAAGAGTGCTACTCTCCCAACTACCAAGGCAAGTGGTACTTCATGAATATTTCCATCCCTATATTTTTATACAAGCATTAGAAATATTTTGCTAAGTCTTGCATGTTACTATTTTTGCCAAATGCCATGTTGGGAAATCCTAAGTAGTTGTAGAATTGCTAGGAAATTTCTAAGTCAAGTACTATCTATGCCAGGCTTAGCCTAGCTAGTAGCAAACAAGGGTTGGTGAAATATACATGCTATGATGAAAATATTTCTAAGTCTTTGGACTTATGCTTTTCTTAATAAAACAACTAAGTCAATGAATCACCTGGGTGGAAAGGGACTTGATTGGTGGTTTTTGGTTGAGTGGTTACACAAGGCCCATGGCTATGGTTTACCTTGTGTATCTCACTTGTGGAAAGCCACCCAGGAACAAAGGGATTTTAGAGGCCAAGTGTTGAGAAGCTTCTAGTGTAGCCACTTGGCAATATGGGCTCTGCCTGGATCACATAAGTTGCTAGAACTTAGCCATTTGGACAGTTGGTGGTAGTGGGAATGATAGGTTGGAGCGCGTCCATTTGGTCTAAGGAAAGGCTTCTGAAAGGTCCTGTCTTGGGAAACCAGGTCTGGTGGGGAAAGTGCACAACCTCTGTAGATGGAAAAATCTAAGTACTTAGCCAAGTCCATGGCAATGGACAACTTGAGCATCAAGACATGGAAGCTATCAAGAATCTCATCACTCCAACTTCTAAGTAAAAACTTGTGGGTGAACAAGGGTGAAGGACCTCAATGTCTATTGATGGTTCCTTGGGGAAAGTTTTGACAAAGAAAAACTTAGTGATTTCAACTAATAGGAAAAACCTATTTTGAGCAAAGCAAGCCAAGATACACTTAGCCATATTGCATATAGTAATATAGTCCACCTAAAATTTACTAAGGTATCACTTGCCAATACTATTCCAAAGTATTGACCCACTGTGGCTGTAACTTGTGATGTTGAAGGTTACTCTGATGAAGATTAGGTGTCATGAGTCTACACTCAACATGTTTGCCTATGGCACATGAAGATGAAGACTTATATTTATTTACTTATTCAAAATCTTGTAATAGGCCTGTGGCCTTTGAGTTGTAAAGACTATGTTTATCTCTGGAATGGATGTAATAAATGACCTTTGTATCTGTGTACTTCATCTTAAACTGTGGATGCTAGCAATGATCTAGGGACTAGCATTGCAATCACAGGGATCCTTTTCCTTTACAAAGGAGGGATCTTACAGATGGTATCAGAGCACTGTGTTGCCTGTAGGATTATGACCCTAGGATTGGAAACCACTAAGGAAAAATTTTCAACTTCTACACTTGTCTATTCTTCTCGTAAACTTTTCTAATCTTCTCTCTCATCTCTATTTGTAGATGAACTCCATCAACGAAGCCGTAAGGAAAGGACCACTCATGACAATGACTTTGGAGTGTGAGACAGAATTCCCCAAAGCTCTCAAGGACCTCATGGTTGCATTGGAGATACAAGGTGCAGCTGTGTACAAGGGTTTTCCAGTGATGGATGAAGGAGTGGAATACTGGTGGGTGCAACTTCACTTGTATAAAAACAAGGAAGAAAACGATCAGGAAAAAGGATTCTGCATGTTCACCAATTCAGTGGTGCACCCTACATTCTTTGAATCAGCAAGGGATGCAGCTTGGACGACCATCAAAGAACTTGGTGATAGAGTCAAGTGTAGAATGCTCAACCTCCAAAATGAACTAAGGAAAGAGAAGGAACATACTCAAGAGTTGGAAGCTACCAACCAAACCTTAAGAGGAGATATTATAGACTTAGTGATGGAATCATGTGAGCAAGATAGGCTGATTGCTTCTAGAAACATTGTGTTAGCCAACAGATCCAATGAGATAGGATTGTAAACGTACTTCGTTAGTTGGACCACCACCTATCACCTTATTTTCCAAAATGTTGCTTAAGATAAGATTGAACCTTGGTTGTTGCAATGGTTTCATGTATGCATGACTTGTGTGTTTTGCTTCCCAAGGATATGTATGTGATGTTATGTCTTTTGTTTTATCTTGATACGTGTTGTTCTAACTTTTCTATCTTATAAATAGATGCCTATTACCATCAGCACTGTTGAGGAGTTCCAGGTTACCCGCTTTGGTCCTCGTATCGTTGAGCTTACCACTTTGCTCAATCTCCCTCTTCCCACCATCCTGGTGCATCCCCTCACCAAGTTTGAGAGGAAGGACCTCTGGGCTTCAAGGTGAACCAGCCCGGACGCCAGATAGAGCCTACTACGGAGGCCATCGTCTTCAAGCTTATGCACGATGACGGGGAGAGAGGCCTTGAGGTAGTGATGCAGGACCTGATAGGACGTCTGCTAGGACGACACTCCCGACAGGTTAGAGGCACCCACTTCCACGTCTTCGGAAGACGTGATGAGGATGGAGAGTCCATCGACTTCGAGGACGATTCGAGGGACGCAGCAGAGCCGATACGCTTGTACCTCCAGGACTTAGAGTCTCTCATTAGGCATGTGGACACGGACAGGACCAATGTCATGCTCAGCAATGATGAGCTCCAGGTGCAGCTTCGCGAGAAGGACAAGCTCTTCGCGCAGCAAGACGAGATAGTCAAGGAAATGGAGGCAAAGTTCGAGACCCAGGACAGGAAGTTCAAGAGTCAGGAGAAGCTGTCCAGGATAGGAAGAAGAAAATCCGGGACATGACTGAAGAACTACAGTCCAAGGACTTCGAGCTAGAGCAGCAGCAGTCGGTGATCGAGAGGCTTCGTTCCCAGAAGAGGGCTCTCAAGGCCAAGATAGAGTCCTTGACCACTAGCATTGAGGAGAACAAAACCGCGATGGAGAACGCAGGTCTTACCTTTGTCGAGGAGGAGATTGATGCCGATGAGTAGACTTGACTACTCGTTTATCTTTTATTATCATACTTGCTATTTGAGAACTTGTTATTGGACCATCCGACATGTGGATGGATTGCTACTTGTGTGTTTTACTTTGTGAACTTGTTATCTGGTTGTTGAACTTTTATCTTGTGTTGCATGCTTGTGTTTGCTTATGTGATGTAATGTGCATGAAAGCATCTATGGGTATCTCATTCTTATCTCTCCTTGAACAAACCACAGATGCCTCCCCGTCGTGCAAACCCCAACCCCAACAACAACAACAACATCACTCCGGAAATGCAACAAATGATGACTGCTCAAACACAGCTGATGCAGATGATGACAACATTCATCCAGAACCAAAACAATAACAACAACAACAATAACAACAATAACAACAATAACAACAATAACAACAACAACAACAACAACAACCCTCCGGGCTTTGATATGCTCGCCCGGTTCTTGAGATTGAGGCCAGCGAAGTTCTCAGGAACGACTGACCCCATGGTGGCCAATGATTGGCTACGCTCAGTAAACAAGGACTTGGTAACCGTGGGCTGTACGGATGCTGAAAAGGTCATATTTGCAGCACATCTGCTGGAAGGGCCAGCCGCCACTTGGTGGGACAACTTCCAGATCACCACTCCCATAGATGAAGTGACATGGGCTATCTTTGAGGATGGCTTTCGCACTGCTCATATCGGTGATGAGTCTGAAAAAGAAAGAGTTCCACAATCTGAAGCAGCGCCACCGCAGCGTGGCTGAATACATTGAGGAGTTCAACAATCTGGCGCGTTATGCACCGGATGAAGTTGACACTGATGCCAAGAGAAAGGAAAAATTTCTTGAAGGCCTGAATGATGAGCTGAATCTGCAACTGGCTGTGGCATATGTTCCCACTTATCAGTCGCTCTATGACAAGGCTGCTATTTTGGAGAACAAAATAAAGCAAGTTGAGAGTAGGAAAAGAAAGCACTCCGACAAGCACAGCTCGGGATCGTCTCACAAACGATCTCATTATGATGACAGCGGAAGCTCAGGATCCCACAAGCATGGGAAATTCAACAAGCACCACAACCACAACCGTCATGACAACAAGCATCACCGTAGTCATGACAATGACAAGTACAAGAACCACAAGAGTGGACATAAGAGCCACCGCAGTGGTAATGGAAGTGGAAGTGGAAGTTAGCCTGTTAAGAGAGACATCAGTCAGGTTGAATGCTTCAAATGCAAGAAGATGGGGCATTATGCAAATGAGTGCCCTGAAAAGAAAGTTGAAGGACCTATCAAGCCCAATCCTTTCCAGAAAGGACAGGTGAACCACATCAGTGTGGAGGAGGTCTATGAGGAGCCTGATGCTGTTGCTGGTAAGTTCAGACTCAATTCTATTCCAGCATTTGTTCTTTTTGATACTGGAGCATCGCATTCATTCATATCAAAAGCATTTTTTGATAGAAATGGGTTTCCAACTGAAAACATTGGGTGTCCAATAAAAGTTAGTTCTCCGGGTGGAGATATGATAGTAAGTCTTGGATGACGGGATCTAGTAATAGAGTTTGGAAAACATAAATTTCCAGTGAGTCTGATAATCTTAGATTCCCAAGGACTGGACATAATATTGGGAATGGATTGGATGGCTAAGTATGAAGGAGTACTAGATTGTGCTAATCGTACTGTCGCACTCACAACCCCGGAAAGAAAGCGGATTAAATTCAAGTCCAACTTTGAATCTAAAGGAAGTAAGCTAAATTCTCTTAAGGGGGTTAGCATGGACAGTGTGCCAATTGTGAGTGAGTATCCGGATGTGTTTCCGGAAGAATTGTCGGGAATGCCACCAGATAGAGATGTGGAGTTTCTGATAGATTTGGTACCAGGGTCTGGACCAATAGCAAAGAGACCATATAAAATGTCAGTTGATGAACTTAAAGAACTCAAGAAACAACTTGGAGAACAGTTGCAGAAAGGATTTATTCAACCAAGTTCTTCATCTTGGGGAGCCCCAGTTTTGTTCGTGGAGAAAAAAGATAGAAGCCAAAGGTTATGCATAGATTACCGCTCACTCAACGAGGTAACTATCAAGAACAAATATCCTTTGCCTAGAATCAATGACTTATTTGATCAGCTTGAAGGAGCATGTGTGTTCTCAAAGATTGATCTAAGGTCAGGCTATTTTCAATTCAAGATAAGGGAACAAGACATACCTAAAACAGCCTTCACTACAAGGTATGGATTGTATGAGTATACCGTAATGCCTTTTGGCTTGACCAATGCTCCAGCATACTTCATGAATATGATGAACAAGGTGTTCATGGAATTCCTTGACAAATTTGTTGTCGTTTTCATCGATGACATCTTAGTCTACTCCAAGAGCAAAGAAGAGCATGAAGGACATTTGCGTTTGATACTTGAGAAGTTAAGAGAGCATAAAATTTATGCCTGTTTCAGCAAGTGTGAGTTCTGGTTAGAGGAAGTTGGTTTTCTTGGTCATGTTATGACGAAGGATGGTGTAGCAGTTGATCCTGCTAAGGTTTCAGCTGTGACTGAATGGGAATCTCCCAAGTCCGTGAAAGAAGTTCGTAGTTTCCTTGGCTTAGCAGGTTACTACAGAAGGTTCATTGAGAATTTCTCTAAGGTAGCTAAGCCCATGACTGAATTGTTAAAGAAAGACAAGAAGTTTGCTTGGTCTGAAGGTTGTGAACTCAGCTTTCAGGAATTGAAGAAGAGACTTGTGACAGCACCAGTCTTGTGTCTGCTAGATTTGGAAAAAGATTTCCAAGTATATTGTGATGCATCTCATCAAGGTTTGGGTGCAGTACTTATGCAAGACGATAAAGTTGTGGCATATGCCTCGAGACAACTCAAAACTCATGAGGTAAACTATCCTGCTCATGATTTAGAGTTAGCCTCTGTTGTCCATGCACTCAAAACATGGAGACACTATCTTTTGGGAAAGCGATGTGAAGTGTTCACAGATCACAAAAGTTTGAAGTATATCTTCACTCAAAAGGAAATTAATATGAGACAAAGAAGATGGCTAGAACTTATCAAGGACTATGACTTAAGTTTGCAATACCACCCCGGTAAAGCAAATGTTGTAGATGATGCTCTAAGCCGTAAGGTTTTTGTGAATGGCCTTACCAAAGGAGAATTGCCAGATGATCTGTGCATCCAATTTAGGAAACTCAGATTGGAGATTGTGCCTGAAGGACATCTCATGTCTTTGGATGTTCAACACACTTTGTTGGACAAGATCAAAGAAGCCCAGAAGATTGATAAAGAAATCAAAGAGATTAAAGAAAAGATTGGCAAAGGAAAAGCCAAAGGGTTCCATGAAGACGAACAGGGTACTTTATGGCATGGGAAACGTATCTGTGTTCCACAAGACCCGGAATTGCGGAAACTGATTTTGCAAGAAGCACACAACTCTCCGTATTCTATTCACCCGGGTAACACCAAAATGTACATGGACATGAAAGAAAGATTTTGGTGGAATAATCTCAAGAAGGACATTGCCGAACATATTGCCTTGTGTGATGTTTGTTGTAGAGTGAAAGCGGAGCATTAGAAACCAGCGGGTTTGCTTCAACCACTACCTATTCCTGATTGGAAGTGGGACAAGATTGGTATGGATTTCATTACCGGTTTACCAAGGACCCGGTCAGGGTACGATTCTATTTGGGTAGTAGTGGATCGCCTAACTAAAGTGGCTCATTTCATACCCGTGAAGACAACCTATACGAGTGCTAAGTTAGCAAAAATATACATGAGTAGAATTGTATGTCTACATGGAGTGCCCAAGAGTATTGTGTCTGATAGGGGAACCCAATTCACTTCCCATTTTTGGAGACAGCTACATGAATCATTGGGAACGAGGTTGGAATTCAGTACTGCTTTTCATCCTCAAACCGATGGACAAACAGAAAGGACTAATCAGATTCTTGAAGACATGTTGAGGGCGTGTGACTTAGACTATGGAGCTAGTTGGGATGAAAGTCTGCCTTACGCAGAATTTTCTTATAACAATAGTTATCAAGCCAGCATTGAGATGGCACCGTTTGAGTTTCTCTACGGAAGAAAGTGTACCACCCCATTGCTATGGAATGGTGTGGGAGAAAGAAGTTTATTCGGGCCAGATCTTATCAAAGAAGCCGAAGAGAAGGTCAAATTGGTTAAGGACAGGCTGAAGATAGCACAGTCCCGACAGAAAAGCTACGCAGATCCTAAGCGTAGAGAAGTCACCTACGAAGTCGGTGATAGAGCTTATCTTAGAGTGTCACCACTTCGTGGAGTGAAAAGATTCGGAGTCAAAGGAAAATTGGCACGAAGATATGTTGGGCCATTCAAGATTTTAAGTCACAAAGGAGAAGTTTCCTATGAAATAGAACTTCCAGAATCCTTGTCAGTTGTCCATAATGTGTTTCATGTGAGTCAGCTTAAGAAATGTCATCCAGAAATGGAAGAAACTTCTTTGAAGGATACTATACCTTTGGAGGAGGTTCAATTGGAAAGTGATCTCACCTATGAGGAGAAACCTATCAAGATTCTTGAGACTGCAGAAAGAGTCACAAGGACAAAGACTATCAAGTTTTGCAAAGTGCAGTGGAATCATCATTCCGAAGAGGAAGCAACATGGGAAAGAGAAGATGATCTTTGGAAAGACCACCCTCACCTATTTGCTAGCTGTAACACCCTCATAATCGGGCCTATGCAAGTTTTAGCGAGACCCGCCAAACCCGCATAGAAACGATTCAAAGGTGCCCACCAGGCACTTTCATGCGGGTGGAAAACGAAGTAATAACATTACACAACAGTCCTCGATGGGACCCTCAGAACAGATATATATACAGCTGCGACTCAAAGAGTCAAGAATACAGATATAATATACAAAGATCCAAATCACCTTGAAATGATAGAGCGTCCGACTACGGACAAGATGCAAATGGGGCTAAGAGCCCTGAAGAATAACCAATGGCGTCCATAACCCTGCCCAGTCCAAGCCGGAAGGGTAACCCTGCTAACGACGTCGATCTCAAAACCTGCTTAAACAAAAGGGGTGCCGACAAAGGGCAAAGGAAAAAGAGGAGCCTAAGTACTGAGGCCAGTACACGGCGAGACTAGAATTCGGCGGTCCTCGCCTACATAGGTATGGTGGACTGAAGCGGCAGCGGCAGCATGCACTAAACAACCTATGGAGACTTGATACAACTGGCGGCTATCAGAGAGGGGTAAGAAAGACCTATTCGGATCCAACCTGATACTACCATCAAACAAACCCATCCTGGCATTTCCCCCTCGAGACCAAACGAGGAAGTCAACCGAGGAACTCACACAGTTCGCAGTTTTATTTATTCGGTTAACGTTGCAGCAATTACTAGTCAAGTATAGATAATCATCCTGATAGAATAAACAGTTGGCCGTTTTAGTTAACCATTCCGTTGTAGTTGCGACACTTACTAGTCAGATACAATTAGCATGAGATAACCCAAAACCCAGCAGTGGTTGGTACTTTTATTTAGCCATTCCGTTATAGTTGCAATACTTACTAGTCAGGTACAATGGTCGCAAACGACGACCCAAGCAAGCAATTGTTGGTAGTTTTATTTAGCCATTCCATTATAGTGAAGCTGATTACTAGTCATTATAAGGTTAAATTTATAGTACTACTTTAGATATAGTTGTCTATGATCGAGATACTGTGCTCCAAGTCGTCCATAACCGCGGACACGGCTTTCAGAAAGTTTTAACCCGGCCGGGGTGCACAAATAGCAACACACACACGATCAACCTCGGAAAAACCAAATCAAAACCCAACGAGGCTTTCACGACAAAGCAATCACAGGATTCAGAAATATTTCAGGGGGCCACCCCATTGAGTAGACCCGCAACGAAGCTAGCTGACTCCGAGACGGACTCAAGGTTTGCGACAATGGCTGTAAACGACTGGGAACCCCAAACGAGGCTTGTCGATACCGCGAAAACACTCCGCTTACCTAAACAGTACAGTGTGCTCCTCGCACAATCGTAAATAAAGCGGTAAAGCATGGCATAAGTACAGGATCGTAAATAAAACCTCAAACTAGTTTGTGGCCCCAAGAAATAAGACTGAATCAAGCTCTGGCTAAGGGGGGCCCATAATTCCCCGTATGTGGATAGCGCGATAAATCAAGGAACAGGTATCAAGTACTCGGGGTCCTACGGGACACAAGTGGGCGGTTGGAAACCAAATGTTATCTATCACCCACCGATGCCTCTGCTTACTTACTTCAATTTTAGTTGTTAAACAGGAATTAAAGTGAACGAAAAGTAAAACCATGATCATCTCCAACATCAACATGCGGCCATACACCAACAACTGTGGCACTTGACGACACACAACAGCACTTGAGCAAGCGACTACGACGCGCAAGTCCAACTATCTACCAAACAACAGGTAATAGGAGGTGTCCAAGGCAATATAAGGCTGCAAGGGATATCTCGGGTACGAAAACTAGAGCATCGCAACACAGATAGCAATAGATCAACAGGAGGGAATAAATACTATAAAAGTAAGTTAGGTAGAAAGGGGGAGATGCTCGCCTGAAAACATTGCCGAAGGGTTCATCCGAAGATCGGGGCGTAGCTCACATCAACTCAACGGCCTTATCCGCGAAGAACCAAAACACTAGAATAAACACCGGATGCAATATTTAATACTACGGCAAAAGATCGGGCATGATGCATGTATGATGTATGGCATGTGAAGGTGCATTGCAATTAGGTCAATATTAAGTGGAACCGGGGTCCCGGCAATTAATTAGATGGTTCAAGTTATTTAGAACCCCCGCAATTTAAATGTTGTTTTAACATGGCAAAAGATAGTATCGGTTTGATGCACAAATTTAAATAAGGCCAATATGAGACTAGATTTGCCCGCATATGGGCCCCATATTTAATTATTAGGTGAATCGGCATAAGGCCCCCAAACCTATGATATGCATGCGAGATGAATGATTAATATACAACAGGTTGTATTATATTATAAAATAGGGTTTCGGGAAGGGGTTCACACATTGAGGGTTCTCGACGGTCTTGGGGTTCCGGGGTTCGGGGTCGGTCTCAGGGTTCAGGGTTCGACGGGTCGGCGAGGTTCGGATCTGGGGTTCGACGGGATCGTTTTCGGATAGCGGAGTAGATCTTGGCGTTTCGAAACAAAGTACTTGGCGGTCTTCGGATCTGGGGCTCGCATCCGGGAAGGAGAACTTGTCGCATCCGCGGTCGTCGGGCCGTGTCGTCGGTCTTGCCGTTACACGGCGGAGATCTTGGTGTCCCGGGTCTCGGCGTCTTCGAAAGGGTCGGTCTTCGAACTCCGGGATCGGTCTTCGTACCTCAACATGGGACGGTCTTGGTGACGATCTTGTCCGATGGGGATCTTGGTTCAACATCATCGCGGGCTTCGGGTCCGAGAGGTAGATCTTGGCGTCCGAGGAGAAGATCATGTCGTTCCGTGACGGTGATCTTAGCGTCCGGGTTCTCGGCGTCGGTAGATCTTGGTGGGGGTCGATGCACTCGTCACGGGGTCGGTCTTCGGTTCATTGGGTCCACGTGGAAGAACTTGGCGGGCTCCGGAGTCCGATAACGGGTCTTGGCGGAACTTGGCGTTGATCTGTACTTGGAAGATCTTGGCGACATTGTGATATGGTTTTGCCACGGGAGACGCTTTAGCGGATCGGACCCTCACACACAGGACAAGGACGGTTGGTGACGGGATGCTGGCCACAGAAAAACAAACGACCTGCAACCACAGGAAAACTCATGCGGCTCCCACGCGCGGAACACAAGGGTGCAGCCTGAGGCTGCCTCGGATGCTGGCCTGCACGGAGGGAGGCGAAGGTTAGGTGCTCGCGAGGGGATCTGGTGGTGGCGGCCCGAGGCGCTCGCGGGAGGGCGCCGCGATGGCGACGGAAAACGAGGCCGGCGTCTGGCGACAGCGGCGAGGTCGGTCCGGGAAGGTCGCAGGCGGGCCTGGCGGTGGCCGGAACCGAGCACGGGGCGAGCGCGAAGGGGGCACGGGGCGGCGGCACTGGCCGAGCCGGAGGCGGCGGGGTCGGCGCCGGGAAGCGATTGAATCCGCGGCGGCGGGATGGACCTGGAGGGGTCGAGGCGAGGGGCGGTGGTTGGAGGAGGACGTCGGGGCGAGCGGGGATGAGCGGCCGGAGACGGGCGGCGCGAAAGGCGGCTCGAGCGGGGCGCGGGAGGCGCGCGGCCGGGGAGGGCGAGGCGGCCGGCGGAGCGGGGCGAGAGGAGGGGCGAGCGGAGGAGGCGGGGTAGAGGGCGGTGGCGGGCGGTGGAGCCTGGGAAGCGGCGGAGGCGGCCGGGGCTCTGATGGAGAGAGCCGGCGAGGGGGAGAGGGTGGGGAGGTGAGGCGGGAGGCGCGCGGCGGAGGTTGGCGGTCGTCGGAGCGGGAGAAGAAGGGAGGAGAGAGGGGACTGCGGGCGCGTCGGGGTGGGGATCGAGGGAGGTTCCAGGTGGGGAGGTGGGGACGTGCGGGACAGGGGGCAGGTGGTGGGCCAGCCGGCGGTTGGGGCAGGGTGTGTGGGTGTGTTGCGTGCGTGTGTGGGCTGAGGGGTGAGAGAGAGAGGTGAGGAAGTGGCAGAGGTGGCATAAGGGGATTGGTTGGGAGGGAGAGGCAAGGTGACGTGGCGGCCTGGGATAGGTGGGGGTGAGGTGGCCAGAGGGGTGGGTAAACTAGGTTGGGTAGATTAGGGATTTTTGGGGTGGACCGATTGGAATTGGGGTGGTCGTTCGGGTCTATCCGGCCCGTTCGACTGCCCCACTAAAAATAATTAAAAGTTTTGTTGGTTTAAAATAAAGCTTTTGCAACTTGATAGCAACAAAACAAAAATAATCCGGTGACCCGGGGTTTGTGTGTGAATAAAGACGGGCCGTTTTAGAAACAAAAATAGGTTTTTCTGCAAATAGTTTTATACAAGCAAATGCAAGATGATGACGATGCTCAAATGCAATGTGGCATGATGACATGAGCATGCAGTCATGATGATGCAATGCACAAAAACAACGCGATTTTCTAGTAGTGGTTTTGCGGGATGCCACACTAGCCAATCCGAATCTCGAGGGCGAGATTCACCTTAAGGGGGTTAGATTTGTAACATCCCAAAAATCATGATTTCAAAGATTGCATATCATTCATGCATGCATATAGAATTGAGATCAATTTCAAACTCATTTCAAGAAAACAGAAGCACATAGTGCTATCATTTTATGTGAGCAAACTTAAATCAAATGCCCATCCTCATTTGAGAGCTTAGTGTTTTAAAAACCAAGTTTGTTTGTTTCCTTGTTGATTAGTTTGAGTGTAGAGTTTGAACAAATTTATACAAAATAAAAATGGTTTCAAAACCATTTTTCAATCTTTTGCAAACCAAGTGCTAAGTCACTGTTATTTTGTCTTTCCAAAAATGACCAAGCCAACTCAAAGTGACCACATGGTTTTATGCCAAGTTTTGTAACTGTTGCACACTGCAAAAATCCAGAAAAGATTTGAATTCAAATAGAGTTTGAATTCATTTGAAAATCATTCCAGAAAATCAAATTAGAAAAAGAAAAGGAGTAAAGAAAAGGAAAAGGGCCGGCGCTACCAATCTGGCCCCAGCAGAAGCAGCCCAACTAGCCCACCCGGGCCACCTCTCTCTCTCTCGCACGCGCAGACGCACCCACGCAGTCACTGACGCTCGGACCCCACCCCCTCTCTGCTTATTTCGCTGACAAGCGGGCCCTCACCACGTCGACTCCTTCTTCCCCAAATCTTGCGCGCAGACGCCGTCGCCGCTGGCCGTTGCTGCGTTGATTTCGCGGCGTAATTGACATTGATTCGCCGAGCGTTTCTGGTCGAGCCTCTGCCTACTTAAGCCTCTCCCCACTCCGCTCCATTCCCCTCACTCAATGTCATCTCCACGCCACCAGGCTGCTCGCAACTCGCTCGACGCCGCCGCTGTCCCGACGATCTCCGGCAGCAAATTTCGGTGAGTCTCGATCGCCCCAAAGCCTCTGATTCGAACGAACGTGTCCAGCATGATCTCGTGCATCTTCTGATGCCCTTTGCTTGCCTGCTTGTGACCCAGGACGCTGTCCCCATTCGTGCCCGCAACCGACCGAGCTGCCACTCAACTACAGCGACCAATTACGGTAAGCAGAGCGCGCCCCTTGCCCCCTCTTGCATACGAGGTTGTTTGCCACTGTCTTGCGCGCCTCCTAATCCATCTGGTTCGTGCTAGGGCGACGCGGAACCTCGGCAACGACTTCGCCAGCAACCACCCGACGCCGTGCACAACTCCGACGAGCTCCAGCAGCCCCTGCCGTGCACCCCTTGCCAAGCCACCTCCACGTTGAGCTTCGCCTTGTCCCTGCGGTTCTGGTAAGCACCCTCTCCCCTCCCCGGGCGACCTAGAACGCCGGCACCGCCACTGGCAGAGCGCTCCGCTGCTCGCCGTCGCCGCGCGCCGCCAGAACTTGGTCATTTGATCAAGCTCCGTTGGATCTAGATCCAACGCGTGAAATAGAATCACTTAAACGAAGCGGTACGTTAGATCTGAGCCGTGCACATTCACATAAATCCAACGATCTGCGTCGATCGATCCACCCGAACCGGTACGGGCCAATAGGAAACAGACGCGTGGCTAGGGTTTGTTTAAAAACAGAATTTGAAATCAGATTTATATCCAAATTTGATTTAGCTATAACTTTTGATCCCCACGTTAGAATTTACAAATTTTATACCGTTGGAATCATGAAGACAAGCCTTTTCTAAATATGCAATGTGTTTAATGTTTAGCTTCTGTTAAAATGGTTTCTTTTGCAAAAACTTGTGTAGGGCTTATTTAGTTGTATGAATTGTTAGGATTTGTTTTAGTGTTAAAAAAAATTGGTTTGGCAAAGTTTTGACTTGTCTAGAATTCAGTACTATGCACTTGCTTGGTTGAGTTTCAAAAATCATCACTTAGCATCTTGCATGCATGCATGTATATTTTGCTTGTATAAGACTTGTATGTGATTGTGGCTATATTCTTTGTGTAGACTTTGGTGCTAGTGATTGTGATTGTGAAGAGTGCTACTCTCCCAACTACCAAGGCAAGTGGTACTTCATGAATATTTCCATCCCTATATTTTTATACAAGCATTAGAAATATTTTGCTAAGTCTTGCATGTTACTATTTTTGCCAAATGCCATGTTGGGAAATCCTAAGTAGTTGTAGAATTGCTAGGAAATTTCTAAGTCAAGTACTATCTATGCCAGGCTTAGCCTAGCTAGTAGCAAACAAGGGTTGGTGAAATATACATGCTATGATGAAAATATTTCTAAGTCTTTGGACTTATGCTTTTCTTAATAAAACAACTAAGTCAATGAATCACCTGGGTGGAAAGGGACTTGATTGGTGGTTTTTGGTTGAGTGGTTACACAAGGCCCATGGCTATGGTTTACCTTGTGTATCTCACTTGTGGAAAGCCACCCAGGAACAAAGGGATTTTAGAGGCCAAGTGTTGAGAAGCTTCTAGTGCAGCCACTTGGCAATATGGGCTCTGCCTGGATCACATAAGTTGCTAGAACTTAGCCATTTGGACAGTTGGTGGTAGTGGGAATGATAGGTTGGAGCGCGTCCATTTGGTCTAAGGAAAGGCTTCTGAAAGGTCCTGTCTTGGGAAACCAAGTCTGGTGGGGAAAGTGCACAACCTCTATAGATGGAAAAATCTAAGTACTTAGCCAAGTCCATGGCAATGGACAACTTGAGCATCAAGACATGGAAGCTATCAAGAATCTCATCACTCCAACTTCTAAGTAAAAACTTGTGGGTGAACAAGGGTGAAGGACCTCAATGTCTATTGATGGTTCCTTGGGGAAAGTTTTGACAAAGAAAAACTTAGTGATTTCAACTAATAGGAAAAACCTATTTTGTGCAAAGCAAGCCAAGCTACACTTAGCCATATTGCATATAGTAATATAGTCCACCTAAAATTTACTAAGGTATCACTTGACAATACTATTCCAAAGTATTGACCCACTGTGGCTGTAACTTGTGATGTTGCAGGTTACTCTGATGAAGATTAGGTGTCATGAGTCTACATTCAACATGTTTGCCTATGGCACATGAAGATGAAGACTTATATTTATTTACTTATTCAAACTCTTGTAATAGGCCTGTGGCCTTTGAGTTGTAAAGACTATGTTTATCTCTGGAATGGATGTAATAAATGACCTTTGTATCTGTGTACTTCATCTTAAACTGTGGATGCTAGCAATGATCCAGGGACTAGCATTGCAATCACAGGGATCCTTTTCCTTTACAAAGGAGGGATCTTACAGTTATGGTATCCCAAGGGTTCAAGTTTCTTTCTATGTGGTTACACTGATTCAGATTGGGCTGGTGACAAAGATGATAGAAAATCAACTTCTTGTGCATGTCAATTCTTGGGCAGGTCTCTGGTGTGTTGGTCTTCAAAGAAACATAATTGTATTTCACTCTCAACCGCCGAAGCTGAATATGTTGCTGCTGCAAGTGCTTGTACACAGTTATTATGGATGAGGCAAACTTTAAAGGAATATGGTGTCAATTGTGACAAAGTGCCTCAATTATGTGATAATGAAAGTGCAATCAAAATTGCTTACAATCCCGTGCAGCATACAAGAACAAAACATATTGAGATTCGCAACCATTTCATTCGGAATCATGTTGCTTGTGGCGATATTGCCCTATCCTTTGTGAGAACGAAGAACCAACTTGTGGATATTTTCATGAAGCCCCTTGATGAAGCAAGATTTTTTTATTTGAGGAATGAGATAAATATCATAGATTCAAGGAGCTTGGCTTGACTATCCTTGCACACTCACTTGCTCTTTTTCATGTATTTGGTTTAGAAGCGGGCATAACATATGGGGAGTGTGGTCCTAATTGATTGGACTAACCCTTCCCCCATAATGCCGGAAGCAAGAAAAATCATTTTCCTTAATATCATTTTGTGATATGTGGGTCATCGATGAGCATTGGTTTTGAACTCAAGATACATCTTCGCGGTGTCATGCCATGCGCTCCAACATGGTGGCTTCGGCAATCGCCCTCTTCCTTGAGAAGAGTTGGTTTCTAATGTCTCTCTTTGGATTTTCTTGCATATTTCTTGTTTTTATGGAAAACACACTCAACTTTGGTTTTTGTTTGATTTGGTTCTTGCAAATTTGGGTGTGTAGTACCATCTCAGTTTGTTGCTCTAAACCCAAGCTGTCACATCCCAAGATTTTCCAAATTTTTAAATGTGAAAAATTAAAAGAAATTCAGAGGGCATAAATCTTTTTGACAATTTAATATAAATCCTTCAAGACAAAAATTAAATAAAACAATTTTGTTTGTGAAGTTATATGCATGTTTTCAAAACCTCAAAATCATGAAGCATGCATGGTTGCATTTTAAAACTATGAGAAAAGAAAAACTTTTTTCTCAAAGTTGAAATGACCACTTAACAACATGAGACTTTGGATATATTCCATATTTAAAATATACAAAAGAATTCCTAAGTGAGCTAAAAAGATAAAGGACAAAATTATAAAGCCACAGTAATTAGTTTGAATCTATTTAAAGCTCTAGTAAAATTATATGAAATTTATAAAATATAGGAAGAAAAAAATAAAGTCAAATTTAAGGCAATGATTAAAAACGAAATAAAAGTATTCTTAAATGAGTGATTATGATAAAGAATAAAATTATAAAGCTAAAGAAATTGGTTTGAACCTTTTTGGAGTCTTAAGTCAAAAGATATGGTTTTTATAAAATTATAAAGCTATAGACAATAATTAAACTAGGCGTACGTACCATGCTTAATTTTTTAAAAAATGAATTATATTTTATTAAAAAAATTATTCCAAATACTCTAATTATAATAAACTATCAAATTATATTTTATATAAATTGTCTAAAAATATTTGATACAAATTTGAATTTTTTTAGGTAGACAAAATAAATACTACAAGAGAAATCAGAAAAACAAAAAAAAACCCGACCAACCTGGGCCGACCCAAGCAGGCGTAGCCCAACTCTCCTTTCACTATTTTTTCTCCCTGTTATTTTCTTTTGGGCCTCTTTCCTTTTTCTTAGACCATCTAGACATGAGCGCTCGTTCGAGCTCGTCTTCTTCCTAGAGAAGAGCACGTACATGGTTGTACCTATGACCGCCTCTTCTCTCCTCTCTCTCATCAATTCAATGACCGTTTCTTCTCGACTTTAAAAAGAAAAACGTTTAGAATTAAGTGGAGGGTTTCATTCGGGCCATTAATTTCTTAATTTATTGCCGTAATATCTCAAATCGACATTGTGAACCGAATGTCAAATTGTGGCATACGTCTCCCGATCTCCCTCTCTAGAGCATATCAAGACGAACCGAAAGGTCCAGCGCATACCTCTAGTCCTCCTCCTTCACTTTCGTTCCTAAAATTTCTCGAGAGAAGCTATGTAGAACATACACGAAACATGCCATGATCAGCCTAATCTAGGAGTTCATCGTTAGATCTTGTCATCTACGGTGAGCCCATCGTCGATTCTTTCTACCATAAGACTAGTATTGATGTTGCCTACCTCCAGGACATGATTGTGCATCTTCTTGTTATAGTTGGCCGCGCCGCCTGATGTCACGTGTCGCTCCCTTCGTGGCTTGTCGCACCGTTGGGGACGAACGACCTCAAAACTCACGTCTAGTAGCACCGCCTCGACGTTCTCTACGCCGTCCACATCTTCTTCTACTCCGGATACGTCCCTAGCGACGGGAACGACAACGCCAAGCCCGTGCCCGCAAATCCGGCGAACTTCTCTGACGAGCTTTTCCGGTGAGCCATCCTGGACCATTAGATATTCATCTAAAGGTCATCATAGATCACTTAAACGAAGGGGTATCCTCCAATTAGAATATGCGAGGTGTCATATCTATTCCTATTTTCGGATTTTAGACATAAGAACACACAAACTTGCAAAAATCATATCTTTAGTTCTGTATATCCAAATTTAGCAAATAATATGTCTATGGATTCACAAAAACGAGTAGAACACAGTGGAGCCATAATTTAGTATTTTTGAGTATGTTAAAATCACGTTTTATACAGAACCATTTGTGGAATATTTTGAGTATAAAAATTGTTGTGTAAATTATTTTTAAGTGAATCCTTTTGCAAATGGTTGTAAATTGAACCCTGTGTACAGTAAGACCAAAATATAATTTTATTCTAGTATAAATAAGACCGTGGCAATTATTTAGTGAGAATGGCCTTTCCAACTGTTAGAAAATGTTGCTAATTGCTACAATTGCACAAATGGTTGCATTTGTAATCTTGAAAATATAAAATTTTCATAAATTACTTAGTAATGTTCAGAACCTTGTTATAAAAAAAATTACAATAAAAATTCCCATCTTGCATGTTTGCATACTTTGCATGATTTTGTGTTGACATTAATGTTGATCTTGTATATGTTTTGTCTTCGTTGTTTTGCTTGATAGATTGTGTTGATTGTCAAGTGTGTTATTGCGAAGAGTGTACCAACACCACCAACTACTAAGGCAAGTGGCACTATCATCCATGTCCTACTATTTTCAATACACTTAGTGGAAATTTTGTAGTATGCATGATAGGGCTACTATGTTACTATGATATGCTATGTCCTATTAGGAAATCCTTTATATCTTCCTTAGTGAAAACATCATAGTTGTAGTATGCTTAGCATTGCTATAGACTTGGGGTGGAATACCATGTTATGATTATATGAAGTGTTGGAAAAATATATTTTTTATATAATAAAACAAGTACTCAATGAACCACCTGGGTGGAATGTGGATACTCAATTGTGGATAAGGTGGAAACAAAGGGAACCATGTTTATATGGCTATATTTTTGTATGTGCACTAGAAGAAAACCACCCAGGGACTTAGAGATTGAACATGTTTCTCGTACAGTGGCTTCCGTGTACAGCCACATGCTAAATGGGCCCTGGCTTAGTCAATTACATAGTGGAAGACCCTTGCATTGGCACCTACTCAGGTTAACCAGATTCATGTATTGGAAATATATCCTTGCATTGGTTCCTGATAGATGTGCTAGCATAATGTATTGGGGGGACTTCTATGGAAAGACTTTGTCACATTCTTGATCTGCCGGTACTCCGTTTGGTGTGTACTTATCCAACGGCCACTGGTGGCGTCAAGACGAGATTGTGTCATGTGGGTAAAGTGTACAACTTCTGCAGAAGATCAGATTCTAAGTACTTAGCTGTGTCCCCGGTTATGGACAACTCTGGGCAACTAAGTCCTGAAGCGATGGAAGATCTCGACATTCCAATTTGTCAAAGTAAAACTTGATGGTGTTAACAAGGGATTAGAAGCACTTGGAGTTTGCCAAGGAGTTCAGAAAGATTTTTTAAAGATCAAAACTATTTTGAAAAGATAGGATAAAACCATATTGCTTTCTGCAAATGAGCCTATACTCTACTTAGCCAAATATGCATGTATTGATAGACTCCAACTTATTTCCACATAGTAGTGACACTTGCCAATACAATTCAAATGTATTGACCCTTGTGGCTGTAACTTATCATGTTGCAGGATTACTTGATGATAGTGATGTTTGATGAGTAGGGCTTACGAGTCTACACCCAACATGTTTGTTGTGGCACATGAAGATGAAGGACTCCATGCTTTACTTTTATTCCACTGCTTTGTAATAAGATAGCCCATGGCTATGAGATTGTAATAAAGTATTTATATTCTGGATCATGCGATGTAATATGACCTTTGTATCTTGATATTACATCTTAAACTGTGGGTGCTAGCTATTTGATCTAGGGACTAGCACTATAATCATAGGGATTTCGAACCAAGTCGGGTTCGGGTCCGCTACAGATGGTACCAGAGCACTGTGTTAACTGTAGGATTGTAACCCTAGGATTGGACAAAATCCCTTCAAAAAATAGGAGTTGTATTTGTTCCAAACCTTATTTACAAACAATCTTGTAAACTCTTCCGTCAACCTTTTTGGTTTTGATTCTAGATCTCTTCCTTTTCAACTTGTTGGACAAGACTTCAACATGACAAGGACTTCATCATCACCAATGAATTCAACTACAATATCACCAAGGACTTCAACTTGGACATCACTAAGGACTACAAGTGGGACAAGAAATATTACTCAAGACTTGGAGACTAAGGAAACTCAACTCATAAAGAAACATTGTAGACATTATCTTAGAACCTTGTAACCAAGATGCAAGAAATTTCCAAGGATACCATGATCTTGTTCATGAAGAAACAACTAAGAAGAATGGAATGATCTCAAGTAAATCCCATAGTTGGACCACCATACTAGTGTTTAGTTTAGATCGATTTGTTGATCACACCAACTTATGTGGTGTAGAAAAAACATTTTGTTGCCCAAAAATATGCTTGAATCTTGTTGTTTGAGTGGAATGCATGATTGTGATTGCTTGCACATTGCTTTGTGTGAATTGTTGTGTGTGAGTATAATTCTTCCTCTAGAAATCTTTTGCCTACTCTAATCCCAATCCAACCCAAACAGATGACTTCTCCAAGAGACTTCAACATCAAGGATGGTAACAACAACAAGCAAGAGATGCACATGAGAGAACAACTGCTAGCAACCCAAGCCCAGTTGAATCAAGTGACAACTCAGTTTTTAGCCAACAACAATGAGTTAGACCCAACCATGCAAACGTTCTTGGAAACCCAATCTCAATTGTTGCAAAGGATGATCAACATGAGAAACAACCTTTCCCAAGAAGATTGTGACAACAATGATGTCAAGGATGATATTATAGAGGGAACTCAAGCTTGCAATATTTGTGGAGACATAGAACACACTTACAAGGAGCATGTGGATCAATGCCCTAATTGTGAAGAGAAACATCCAAGTAAACAATGCCCCACATCTCAAGTGACTTGTTTCTTATGTGAAGGAAATAATCATGTCCCTATCCAATGCCCCATCTATTCCATAGTCCAACAAATGAAGCAAGATGGAATGCATCAAATGTTTGGAAACCTCCATAAAGGAACAACTTCTACCAAGAAGGATAAAAACAAAGTCAGAACCATGCCTCATAGAGCCATACCCAAAGTGACCACAAAGTGTTGCTACTCTTGTGGAGAAGAAGGACACATCTCTAGTAACTGCCCCAAGAAGAGAGAAATATTTCCTACCTTTGTGGTGAGATATGAAGAGCATGAACTAGAAGAACTCCTAGCTTTGTAGAAACCCAAGAAGAAGAAGAACAAGAAGAAGGGAATTAGCCAAGTGATGTGCCACAAATGCAAAGATCTAGGCCATTATGCAGCACATTGTCCTGAAAAGGAGAAAGACAAGACAAGTCAATATATGAGAGACATTAACCTTGTCATATGCTTTAAGTGTGGTGACAAAGGACATTATGCCAATGATTGTCCAGAAAATAAGAAGAAGATGCCTCAAGACATCAGCCCTGTCACATGTTTCAAGTGTGAAAACAAAGGACATTATGCCAACAACTGCCTAGAGAAGATACATCAAGATCCCAAGTAAGCCAAGATGTAATCTAGTTGAAAAACTTTTTAAGGGTGGTAGTACCCTAGTTGCCTTGAAGCCAACTTGTAACCTCTAGCCTTCTTGAATCTCGGGACGAGATTCCTTCTAAGGGTGGTAGTTTGTCACATCCCAAAATTTCCAAATTTTGAAATGTGAAAAATTAAAAGAAATTCAGAGGGAATAAAATCTTTTTGATAATTTAATATAAATCCTTCAAGACAAAAATTAAATAAAACAATTTTTTTGTGAAGTTGTATGCATGTTTTCAAAACCTCAAAATCATGAAGCATGCATGGTTGCATTTTAAAACTATGAGAAAAGAAAAACTTTCTTCTCAAAGTTGAAATGACCACTTAACAACATGAGACTTTGGATATATTCCATATTTAAAATATACAAAAGGATTCCTAAGTGAGCTAAAAAGATAAAGGGAAAAATTATAAAGCCACAGTAATTAGTTTGACTCTATTTAAAGCTCCAGTAAAATGATATGAAATTTATAAAATATAGGAAGAAAAAAATAAAGTCAAGTTAAGGCAATGATTAAAAACGAAATAAAAGTATTCTTAAATGAGTGATTATGATAAAGAATAAAATTATAAAGCTAAGGAAATTGGTATGAACCTTCAAAATATATGGTTTTTATAAAATTATAAAGCTATAGACAATAATTAAACTAGGCGAATCCATGCTTAATTTTTTTAAAATGAATTATACTTTATTAAAAAAATTTATCCCAAATACTCTAATTATAATAAACTATTAAATTATATTTTATATAAATTTTCTAAAAATATTTGATACAAATTTGAATTAATTTGGGTCGACAAAATAAAGACTACAAGAGAAATCAAAAAAACAAAAAAAAGAATTAAAAAAAAAGACCAACCTGGGCTGACCCAAGGAGGCACAGCCCAGCTCTCCTTTCACTATTTTTTTCTTCTTGTTATTTTCTTTTGGGCCTCTTCCCTTTTTCTTAGCCCATCTAGACACGAGCGCTCGCTCCAGCTCGTCTTCTTCCCGGAGAAGAGCACGTACATGGTTGTACCTATGACCGCCTCTCCCTCTCCTCTCTCCTATCAATTCAATAACCGTTTCTTCTTGTCTTTAAAACGAAAAACGTTTAGAATTAAGTGGAGGTTTCATTTAGGCCATTATTTTCTTAATTTATTGCCTTAATCTCTCAAATCGACACAGTGAACCGAATGTCAAATTGCGGCATAAGTCTCTTGATCTGCCTCTCTAGAGCATATCAAGACGAACCGAAAGTTCCAGCGCGTACCTCTAGTCCTCCTCCTTCACTTTCGTTCCTAAACTTTCTCGAGAGAAGCTCTGTAGAACATACACGAACCATGCCAAGACCAGCCTAATCTAGGAGTTCATCGTCAGATTTTGTCATCTACGGTGAGCCCCTCGTCGATTCTTTCTACCATAAGACTAGTATTGATGTTGCCTACCTCCAGGATATGATTGTGCATCTTCTTGTTGTAGTTGGCAGCGCCGCCCGACGTCACGCGTCACTCCATTCGTGGCTTGTCGCATCGTTGGGGACGAACGATCTAAAAAAATCACGTCCAGTAGCACCGCCTCGATGTTCTCTACGCCATCCACATCTTCTTCTACTCCGGATACATCCCTAGCGACGGGAACGACAACGCCAAACCCATGCCCGCAAATCCGGTGAACTTCTCCGGCGAGCTTTTCCGGTGAGCCATCCTGGGTCATTAGATATTCATCTAAAGGTCATCATAGATCACTTAAACGAAGGGGTATCCTCCAATTAGAATCTGCCAAGTGTCATATCTATTCCTATTTTTGGATTTTTAGACATAAGAACACATAAACTTGCAAAAATCATATCTTTAGTTCTGTATATCCAAATTTAGCAAATAATATGTCTGGATTCACAAAAACGAGTAGAACACAGTGAAGCCATAATTTAGTTTTTTTTAGTCTGTTAAAATCACGTTTTATACAGAGCCATTTGTGGAGTATTTTGAGTATAAAAATTGCTGTGTAAATTATTTTTAAGTGAATCCTTTTGAAAATGGTTGTAAATTGAACCCTGTGTACAGTAAGACCAAAATATAATTTTATTCTAGTATAAATAAGACCGTGGCAATTATTTAGTGAGAATGGCCTTTCCAACTGTTAGAAAATGTTGCTAATTGCTACAATTGCACAAATGGTTGCATTTGTAATCTTGAAAATATAAAATATTCAGAAATCACTTAGTAATGTTCAGAACCTTGTTATAAAAAATTGTACAATAAAAATTGCCATCTTGCATGTTTGCATACTTTGCATGATTTTGTGTTGCCATTAGTGTTGATCTTGTGTATGTTTTATCTTGGTTGTTTTGCTTGATAGATTGTGTTGATTGTCAAGTGTGTTATTGCGAAGAGTGTACCAACACCACCAACTACTAAGGCAAGTGGCACTATCATCCATGTCCTATTATTTTCAATACACTTAGTGGAATTTTTGTAGTCTGCATGATAGGGCTACTATGTTACTATGATATGCTAAGTTCTATTAGAAAATCCTTTATATCTTCCTTCGTGAAAACATCATAGTTGTAGTATGCTTAGCATTGCTATAGACTTGGGGTGGAATACCATGTTATGATTATATGAAGTGTTGAAAAAATATATGTTTTATATAATAAAACAAGTACTCAATGAACCACCTGGGTGGAATGTGGATACTCAATTGTGGATAAGGTGGCAACAAGGGGAACCATGTTTATATGGCTATCTTTTTGTATGTGCACTAGAAGAAAACCACCCAGGGACTTAGAGATTGAACATGTTTCTCGTACAGTGGCTTCCATGTACAGCCACATGCTAAATGGGCTCTGGCTTAGTCAATTGCATAGTGGAAGACCCTTGCATTGGAACCTACTCAGGTTAACCGGATTCATGTATTGGAAATATATCCTTGCATTGGTTCCTGGTAGATGTGCTAGCATAATGTATTGGGAGGACTTCTATGGAAAGACTTTGTCACATTCTCGATCTCCCGGTACTCCATTTGGTGTGTACTTATCCAGCGACGACTAGTGGCGTCAAGACGAGATTGTGTCATGTGGGTAAAGTGTATAACTTCTGTAGAAGATCAGATTCTAAGTACTTAGCCGTCTCCCCGGTTATGGACAACTCTGAGCAACTAAGGCCTGAAGCGATGGAAGATCTCGACATTCCAGTTTCTCAAAGTAAAACTTGATGGTGTCAACAAGGGATTAGAAGCACTTGGAGTTTGCCAAGGAGTTCAGAAACATTTTTGAAAGATCAAAACTATTTTGAAAAGATAGGATAAAACCATATTGCTTTCTGCAAATGAGCCTATACTCTACTTAGCCAAATATGCATGTATTGATAGACTCCAACTTATTTCCACATAGTAGTGACACTTGCCAATACAATTCAATTGTATTGACCCTTGTGGCTGTAACTTATCATGTTGTAGGATTACTTGATGATAGTGATGTTTGATGAGTAGGGGTTACGAGTCTACACCCAACATGTTTGCCTGTGGCACATGAAGATGAAGGACTCCATGCTTTACTTTTATTCCACTTCTTTGTAATAAGATAGCCCATGGCTATGAGATTGTAATAAAGTATTTATATTCTGGATCATGCGATGTAATATGACCTTTGTATCTTGATATTACATCTTAAACTGTGGGTGCTAGCTATTCGATCCTGGGACTAGCACTGTAATCACAGGGATTTCGAACCAAGCCGGGTTCGGTCTGCTACACAAGCCTTCTTTCCCTCCTTGAACCATCTATTCTTGCACACAAGTCCTCTATACACCAGTGAGGGGTTTTGAAAGGGTGCTCCGGCATGAATCTGTTCTTAACAGAAAATTCAGAGGGGGGCGGACTATCCGCCCTAAGTGGGGGGCGGATTATCCGCCCCGGGCGAAATCTGCCTTTTAAAGGCTGGGTCGGGGAGGCCAGGTTCAAACAGAGCAGCCAGCACTCCCCCAACCCTACCTCAGCCCCCAGCCGCCGCCGGAGCCTCCGCCCCTCCTGGAGTCGATTTGACCATCGGATTCTTCGGTCCCTCCCCAGATCTTCTTCACCTCGCCTCCGGGTATCTTCTCCTCCGCGATTTTCCTCCAATGAGTGAGGGTAACTCCCTCATCTCTCTCATTTTGTATGGGATGCATTTTTTGGTGGAAATCTCATTGTAGAAGATCCTTGGTGATTTTCCTTGCTTTCTAGAATCAGTAGTATTGCAACCTAGTGCTTGATCTGTTTTGCTATGGTAAATCTGGGCCGTTCCAGAAATTTTCTGCGGGGGGCGGATTATCCGCCCCTACCAGGGCCGGATAATCCGGCCTGGAGATTTACATCTGGTCTGGTTTGGTCCTGATTCCTGCAATGCAAATCTTTGGCTTATGGATTGTTTTTCTACTATTTCTACAATTTCTCCTGGACTTGTGTGTGTGTGCTTATCTCCATGCTACCCCTCTCATGCTTTTCACAAGTGGTTCCAAGCCTACCAAGACCTTCTCTCGTCGTTCCCGTGCCCGTTATCTCGAGCCCATTGCAGAAGGGAAGTTCATTGAAGAAACCGAAGTTAGCAGAGCAGCAAGAGAGGCTGAACGGATGGCAGAGGCAGGAAAGAAAACAAAGAGGACTGCATCTCACAAGGGCCAGTATGAGGCGTACCGGAGGGATCATGAGAGGGATCACACTCAGCAGCTTATTCTTCACCATGTCTTAGGTGCCACTGGCCATCCACCTCCTCCCACAGCTCCGGAACCGTATGCTCAGTGGAACACTTTAGGGATCAACTATGGTGAGCTCGAGAGTTGCCTCTTTCCTCCACCTCCGAGGACACCCACTCCTCTAGCTGATGACGATGATGATGAGTATGATGAAGAGGAAGGGGATGGGGATGACTACAACAAGGATGAGGAGGTGTGATCTTCAGGGTTGTTAGCATCGCTCTTCTTCCTTTTTGGCGTTTCGACGCCAAAGGGGGAGAAGTAGGTCTGTTAGGTCTCGTGGATTTGCAAGGGTCGAGCGCAAGCACTTGTCTTTCTGTCGTTTTATTTGCTTGCTTGTGCTCTTTTTAGCGTGAAATTATTTGCTATTTGTGCTTGGATTATGTAAGACTGTCGTGCTCTACTATGTTTGGTTTTCTGGAATCCCGGATTTATATTGTGGGTCTACTCTCATGGAATTCTGGATTTATCTATGGAGTCTGTTTGATGGCATATGGAATCATGGGATTATCTAGTGTATGCATCAATATTGTGGGATGTGCTTGGAGTCTAACAATCTTATTATTTTCTTTGGCTATAATCACATCCCGGTGGTATGACCTTGTTTCCCAACCCACCTTGTTTCAATTATCTTTGCTATGAAAGTTGTGTTCTCTCTAGTGTGTGTAATTGTATTCAAATACAAATTGTAAATATGCACACATCTAGGGGGAGCTTCTTTCATTTTTGTTAAGGTGGCGTTAGCCGGTTTCATTGCAAATCCTAGTATTGTCATCTAACACCAAAAAGGGGGAGATTGAAAGAACATTTCATAATCCCTAGTGTTTTGTGTGTTAGATAACAATATCAAGGATTATTTAATGTGTGTTCAAGTGTTGCAGCTCTCCCTAAGGATAAAATGAAAAGGATTATGCCTTTGGGGGGTGGATAATCCGTCCCCACCAGGGGCTGATAATCCGCCCCACCCTTTTCCCAAATAGGCGCAAGCCCCAGAAGGGGGGCGGATTTCGGCCGGATTTTCCGGCCCCGCCGGATAATCCGCCCCTCATGTTCACTGCCAAGGCGCAAGCCCCAGAGAGGGGGCGGAGTTTCGGCCGGACTTTCCGGCCATGCCGGATAATCCGCCCCAGGAGGGGGCCGGATTATCCGCCCCCAAGGTCTTCATAAAGTTTTGTCGGCGCCAGCCCCAGAGAGGGGACGGATTTTCTCCCCGGAATATCCGCCCTGGGGGCGGAGTTTTCCCAGGGCGGATAATCCGCCCTCAAACTTGTTCAACGGCCAGATCTGGGCAAGGGGTATTTAAGCCAGCCTTCCCCCTCCTGCCAGATATCTTGGTTCATTCGAAAAATTCAAGATCTGATCTGCAACCTTCATCCAAGAGAGCTCCACCTAGATCCTCCCAAAGGCCCCGTCCCTTGGGGAATCGAAGGAGGATAACTCGATCTTCATTATTAACAATCAAGCGCTTCATGTCCTCTCCATTCATTTGGAGAATCACCGATCTAGTATTTCTTACAAATACCTAGATCCTTGTTTTGTTTATATTGACAAACCTTGTTCTTGTGACAGCTTGTTGTCATCTCGGGAGCCCCCAATTCAGTTGTGGGTGTGTGCCCCGATAGAGTTGTAAAAGGCACCGGTTCCCGCCTCAAAGGGTACCAATAGTGGAGAAGGTGGATCAGGCCTCTCGTGGCGAGATCCATCGGAGAATAGGGTGAGGCCTATTGTGGCGTGGTGGTCTTAGAACCGCCCACCCCTCCAACGCAGATGTACTTCCCTTAACAAGGAAGGAACTACGGTAAAACAAATACATGTGTCTCCGCGTGCTCCACTACGGTTCCCTCGCTCCTCTCTTTACGTGCTTAGTAGCTAGGTTTGTATATAGGGAAATTCTCGTAGTTACATATCTAGAGAATTTACTTTGTGTCAAGCCTAAAATTGAAAAAGTAATAAAAATTGGGTAGCACCTATTCACCCCCCCTCTAGGTGCCCATACAATCCATTTCACTTGTCATAGTCATAACATGGTGTAAGCATGTGCCAAGTCAACTTAAGCAAAACATCAAAGGAGAATACCATAAAACTATGCTTTTGCATGCTAAAACAACACATAATTTCTTCAAGGCACACTAAGCAATCCCAATTGTTTGGAACAAGACATTCTACAACAATAATTAGTAAGCATAATGCTAAAACAACACCTAGCATGTCATGCTAAAGTCTAAGTCATAGTCAATGCAAGCTCCTCTTGCACTTCAAGCAAGAATTTACTACTCCTTTCCAAACACCAAGCAAACTTATTTGCAAAACAAAGCAGCGATAACGGGGGTCCAAACTACTAAAGCAAACTAAAAAAACTAAGCAAAGCAAATGAAAACTAAGACGCTCCAAGAACAACACAACTGTGCATGAAACAATAAAAGTGAAGTGTCTAGACAGACCTGAGCTTTTTATTGATGAAGAAGGGGATGCCTTGGGCATCCCCAAGCTTTGATGCTTGTACCTCTTGGATATTTCTTGGGGTGACACCATGGTGGAATCCCCAAGCTTGAGTTTTTGTCCATCCTTCATCTCATTGCATCATTCTCTCTCTACACCTAAAATTTTTCCTTCATACAAAACTTCACACAATCTTCATTAGCAACATTAGCTTATTCAAAAGATATTAGACCACTGGAAAAGCTTTGGAACAGCAAGGTTTTTCACTAAAAACACAATCTACTGAAGTAACTCCTTCAAATAAACTCAATTTACCTGAAGAGATCTCAAAAAGGAATCAATAAGAAGCAAATGCAAATAATGGCAGAAATCTGTCAAAACAGACCAGCAGGTAGAAACGATTTTTTTCGAACATATTCTGTTCCTAAAATCAAAAAGTGTTGATCTAACGAATGTTAGCCAACATACTGGGGGATTTATTCGTAAATTTTGAGCTCAATCTGAGTTACGGAGCCTCCTCAAAAAAAATTGGTGGAGGTCAGAAATCTGTTTCGGGACAGCAACTCCCCAAATCTTACTTCCCTCTCATTAGAGGTCATTCTTGGCACAAAAAGCAAATAAAAAAGGATAAGGAGAGGTAATTACAGAAGTAATAACTTCCAAGACTCAAGGAAACACTTGGGTTATCTCCCAACAAGTACTTTTCTTTAACGCCTTTAAGTTAGGCTTGATAACTTGAGAAGATGCTCACATAAGAAAATATGAATTGAAGTCAAAGAGAGCATCAAGAAGCAAATTCAAAACACATTTAAGTCTAACCCACTTCCTATGCATAGGAATCTTGTAAAGAAACAAGTCATGGAAGCACAAAGCAAAAATCATAGGAAAGTAAAGCAAGTGCAACTTCAAGATTTTCAACATAAAGAGGGGAAACTTAATATTGTTGAGATACATAAGACCATGTTTCCCTCTCTCATAATAACTTTCAGTAGCATCATGAATAAACTCAACAATATAGCTATCACATAAAGCATGCTTTTCATGATCTACAAACACATAATTTCTATCAATATCAAGAATAGTGGAATTAAAACCTTCACAGGTTTTACCCAAAGTAGATATTTCAAAAGGAACCATAGGAACATAACAATCATCCTCCTCTGGTAAGCATGGGGGACAATCAAATAATGTAAGGGATAAAGAGTTACTCTCATTAGAAGGTAGGCATGGGTAGATAATCCATTTTTCCTCCTTTTGTTCATCACTCCCCCCCTTTTTTCATCTAATGAGCTTCCGGTTTCAACAATTTCTTCTTCCATAGGATCCTGCAAGGCATTAGTCTCTTCCAAATGTGGAAAGCACCTATTAAAATATTCAAGAATATAGCCATTTGCTTCCTTGTAATTGTCAAATAAAAATTTAAGTATCTCATAAACCTCATTTTCATAAGGTGCATCATCAGTATTTTCAAGCAAACTACCAAGTTCAAATGCACCCTTGAAAGCAATAAATTCTTCAATTTGTTCCACATCATAAAAGTCATAATTTCCTTTAACATAAGAAGATATGGTAACATTATCATTATACTCACATTTAAAGGGTAGGTGTTTATACCTCCTGCAGCAGCAAGCTTTATAAAAGAAATAAGTAACATTATAAATAGAGCAATAGTATTCAACTTATCAATTTGTTCCCATAAGTGCTTCCCTTTTTGTGACAAACGGTGTTCCTTATAATAATACTTTTGTTCTTCCATGAACCCACCTTGCCAATAAGCACTAGTTTCAAAGAATCCATCCATTGATGGAAAGCATGACCAAAGGCAATTATAGACCACCAACTAGAGTAAGAACTAATTTTTTGTGTTTTTGAAAAGATGCAAACAAAACCAAGCAAAAGAAACAAAGAAAACTAAAAACAAAGTAAAGAGAAATGAAGTGAAGGACTCCCCTTGTGAAGACGTCAATTAGCCTCCCCGGCAATGGCGCTAGAAATTACTTGATGCTACACTCAACAGGGAGGAAGAGTGCTTCGTTGGAAACCCCAAGAGCAAGGTATGAAGAGTACACCAGCAAGATTTCCCTCAGTAGAAACCGAGGTTATCGAACCAGAAGGAGGAAGGAAACGTCACACAGGTGTTGGAAGCAACGTGGAGACCTGCACAACACAAACTCAAGACTCTGTCCCAAGGAATCAATGAGGTTGTCAAGCTCACCGGTTTGCTGTAACAAAGGATTAAACGTATGGTGTGGAAGGTAATGGTTTGTAGCAAGTGAACAAGTAACAGTGGAAGATGTATCAATGGTAAAGATTGGATCAAGATCCATAGTTCACTAGAGGTTATGTCCTTAGATAAACAACATGGCATGAAGGGTAAAAAAATTATAGTGGGACAATTGACAGGAACTGAGAAAGGGATAACAATGCAATTACTAGCGAGAAAGATCCTATGAGGTTGATTGGGCAATACAACAATATACATAGACCGTAATCCAACTGCATCTATGACTAGAAGTCCACCTTCAGGTTATCATCCAAACCCCCTCCAGTATTAAGTTGCAAGCAACACACAACTGCTTTAAGAAAAGTGTGTAAGGTAAACAGTCCACATATTCCATGAACAAGAGACCTTTGTTTTCTCCCTAGTAGAAATAGCACATATACAACCGAAGAGATTATTGTCACTTCCCTTGGAAACTAGAGGCATGAACCCACTATTGAGCATAAATACTCCCTCTTGGAGTCACTAGCAACTACTTGGCCAAGATAACCACTAGCAACAGAGAGCATGCAAGATCACAAAGAACACAGACATGATAGAATCATAAAGATAGAACCATTAATCAAACTAACATAATAATCTCAATATCCATCGGATCCCCGCAAACACAACATGCATGATTACAAATAGATTAGATCTTGATCATGAACGGAGCTCACAAGATCTATACATGAAAGCACAAAGGAGTAGATACAACCATCTAGCTACTACATGGACCCATAGTCCAAGGTGGAACTACTCACGAATCATACCGGAGAGAAGGCCTCCGGGATGATCTCCCCTCCGGCAGGGTGCCGGGAAGAGCTTCAGATCCCCCCGATCTAGGGACGATGGTGGCGATGGATACAGACGGTTTCATGGAATATTGATCGGGTTCTGAGAGTTTCTGCATCGGGGGATTCTTATAGGCGAAGGGGGAGACCGAGGCGACGGCCAGAGGGGGCAAACCCTACCCATGCGTGGGGTAGGGTCCACCCGCGCCTAGGGGGATTTAGCCGCCCTGTCATGCCTCCTCATCTCTCCTCTGGACTTCTTGTTCCCCACGTAAAGTTATTGACTTTGTCCTTCGTCCCGTCCAATTCCGAGAATATTTCTTTACTAACTTTTCTGAAACTAAAAACAGCAGAAAAAATGCATCTGGCACTGTTGCAACTTGTTAATAGGTTAGTACCAGAAAACATGTAAAAAGCACCTCAAATTGTAGACAAGTGAATCAAAGTAGATACTAAACAAACATGGAGCATCGAAAATTATAGATACGTTTCCAACGTATCAATATCCTTCGGGCACTATCTCCAATCTGAGATCTTTGAATTGGGTACACAGATCATCTGACAATTCTCCATTAGTAAGGCCATTCACATAAACCTTACGACTTAAAACATCTGCTACAACATTTGCTTATCGGGATGGTATTGCAAACTCAATTCATAGTCCTTGATGAGATCTAGCCACCTTCTTTGTCTCATATTGAGTTCCTTCTAAGTGAAGATATATTTCAAACTCTTGTGATATGTGAACACTTCACAACGCTTTCCCAAAAGATAGTGTCTCCATGTTTTGAGTGCATGGACCACAGAGGCTAACTCCAAATCATGAGTAGGATAATTCACTTCATGAGTTTTGAGTTGTCTCGAGGCATAAGCCACAACTTTCCCTTCTTGCATCAAAACTCCACCTAATCCTTGGTGAGATGCATCACAATATACTTGGAAATCCTTCTCCAAATTTGGCAGACATAAGACTGGTGCTGATACAAGTCTCTTCTTCCATTCTTAGAAACTGACTTCACAACCTTCAGTCCAGTCAAACTTCTTTTCTTTCTTAAGTAACTCCGTCATTGGCTTAGCTACCTTTGATAAATTCTCAATGAATCTTCTATAGTATCCGGCCAAGCCTAGGAAACTGCGAACTTCTTTAATTGACTTGGGAGATTCGCACTCAGTTACAGCTGACACCTTTGCGGGATCGACAGCTATATCATCTCCCGACACAATATGTCCAAGAAATCCAACTTCATTCAACCAAAATTCACACTTACTGAACTTGGCATACAACTTGTGCTCCCTGAGCTTGTCAAGTATCAATCGCAAATGCTCTTCATGCTCTTATTTGCTCTTGGAATAGATCAAAATGTCATCGATGAATACGACAACAAACTTGTCAAGAAACTCCATGAACAACTTGTTCATCATGTTCATGAAATAAGATGGTGCATTTGTCAATCCAAATGGCATAATGGTATACTCATATAACCCATACCTAGTGGTAAAAGCAGTCTTAGGTATGTCTTGCTCTCTAATCTTTAGCTGAAAGTAACCTGATCGGAGATCAATCTTTGAGAACACACGGGCTCCTTCTAGCTGATCAAATAGATCATTGATTCTAGGAAAATGGTACTTGTTCTTTATAGTCACCTCATTGAGTGAACGATAATCTATGCATAACCTTTGACTTATATCCTTCTTCTCAACAAACAGAACTGGTGCACCCCAAGACGAAGAACTTGGTTGAATAAATCCTTTCTGCAACTGTTCTCCAAGTTGTTTCTCGAGTTCTTTAAACTCATCAACTGACATCTTGTAGGGTCTCTTTGCTATTGGTCCAGATCCTGGTAGTAAGTCAATCAGAAACTCCACATCTCTATCTGGTGGCATTCCTGGTAATTCCTCCGGAAACACATCCGGATATTCCTTCAGAACTGGTACACCGTCTATGCTAACCCCCTTAAGAGAATTTAGCTTACTCCCTTTAGATTCAAAGTTAGACTTGAACCTAATCTGTTTCTTATCTGGGGTTGTGAGTGTAATAGTACGATTGGATCAATATAATACTCCTTCATACTTATTCATCCAATCCATGCCCAAAATTACATCCAATCCTTGGGAATCTAGGATTATCAGACTAACTGGAAACTTATACTTTCGAAATTCTATCACGAGATCATGACATCCAAAATTCACTATCATCTCTCCACCGGGAGAGCTTACTTTAATAGGACACCCAATAGTTTCAGTTGGAAGTCCATTTTTATCAACAAATTCTCTTCACATGAATGAATGCAATGCGCCGGTATAAAAAAAACAAGTGCTGGAAAAGAATTAAGCTTTAACTTACCAGCCACAACGTCAGACTCTTCATAGATTTCTTCCACATTGATGTGGTTTACTTGTCCCTTCTGAAAAGGGTTGGGCTTGTTGTCTCCTTCAACTTTCTTTTCTGGGCATTCATTTGCATAGTGCCCAGTTTTCTTGCATTTGAAGCACTCAACCTGACTAATGTCCCTTTTTGCAGGGTGACTTCCATTGCCATTCCCACTGTGGTGGCTCTTGTGTCCACTCTTGTGGTTCTTATATATCATTGTCATGGCTATGGTGGTGCTTGTTGTCATGGTGATAGTTACTGTTGCGGTG